>JAJOZX010003896.1:57500-275000 GCA_023014485.1 Bathynomus jamesi
GACTTCTTTCTTTAGGGGTGGGTAAAGGAAGAGTCTACCGCACCAAACCGAGGACATTGGAAGAACTGGAGGACCGAATTCGGGAAGTCATGTCCTCCATCCCGCCGAAGTTCCTGCTAAAGTCAGTGGACGCCATTCCTGGGCGGCTCCAGAAGCTGGTGGAAAGAGTTGGAGCCCACATTGAATTTTACAGAAAACCTACCATGTATGCCTACCTTTTCATATTATTTCTTCTGAAATAAATGGATAATATACGTATTTTTTTACCAATCCAAAATAGGGAGCTACTTTCCGCCCACCCTGTATATGTGTATGTACCTTACCTTACCTTACAACCTCACAAAGGTTCTGCGGGATGATTTCTCATTTCGCGAAGGTCAAGCTTGTATGTGTATATATATATTATGTGTGTGTGTGTGTGTTTGTATATATGGGTGTATATGTATATATATTTGGTTATGCGGGTATACATGTGTACGTGTATTATTTGTAATTTTTTCAATTTATATTTATTTTTATTTCTTTATTCTTTTGCGACCTACCGTTTTTTCAGACAATAATTTTAAAAAAAATTTGTAATTTTTTTCCCTTATGCATATATATATATATATATTCTGTATATATTGCGTTTATATTTCGTATATATACCGTATATATGTTGTATATATATTTTATTGTTCTTTATATTTCATCTAGGCATCATTTTGTTTTCCAATTTATATTTACTTGTACTTTTTTATTCGTTTGTGACTATAATATGCATATGTGGTAATTTTTCCCTTATAAATTGGTGTGCCTCTCTTAAAATTTATCTTTCAATTTATTATTATTATTTTTTTTTTTTATTTTTTTTTTTTTTTAATAATTAATTTGTTTTTTTTTTTTGGTTTATTTCTTTATTTTTTTGTGACATATATATCAATTTGGCTTCATCTATTAAATTGATTGTAAAACTTCCCTTTTGAGCTTGAATTGGTAGACTCCACTTACAATATTTATATTTATTTTTATTTCTTTATTCTTTTGTGACCTGTTCCATAAACAAGCCATTTGAATTTATATTGAAGGTCGGCCAAAGTGCTAAAAGTGTCTTTTTATATATATATATATATATATATGTATGTATATATATTTGTGGTTTTTTTAGTTGCCTGTTTATTTCTTTATGATTATTTAGGCTGTGACATATATATCACTAAGGCACTATTTTGTAATTAATTTTTTCTCAATTTATATTTATATTTATTTTTATTTCTTTATTCTTTTGTGACCATATAAATGTTGGCTCCTCCCACAATTTTTTCTATGCTTACTATATATATATTATATATATATATATATATATATATATATGTATATATATATGAATATGTATGTATGTATGTTTATTTTTGTAACCTATATATTGCCTTGATCTGTCCTTTCACTCCAGTGTTCCTGAGGATGTCATTAGACGAAAGCGCTTGAGCACCCATTTGTGTTTCTTTTTTCCTTCGTGGTTTTATTCATCATATATATATATATATATATATTTGGGATCTTTTCGGTTTTAGGTCCGGCATTGGATTTTTTTATATATTTGATACAGACGTAGATTTTTACGCTGATTCCATTTCCGCAATCCGTTTCTTGGAGAAATAAACACGAAAAAAGTTATGTGCAAGTTTATTACATGTACAGGTTTCCAGAACACAGAACGGAACACAAACCAAAGTTTGCAACTTGCCAAACTGCACAAAATCGTTCAGCATTTGGCGCACTAGATCTTTGCCTGCGTGTCGGCGACGCCAGAGAAACTCGCAGAGATACGAGTCGATCATGGAACGGTGCGTACCACACCGGCGCTTGTTACCGCGTTTGAGTTGGTTCCACGTCGACTCTGTCCGTTGCGTGTGTGCTCCAGTTGAAGGGTCCACGAAGTTTTCGCTGTGGTTCACTGTTTTGTGACTGAAGCTGTACCCTTCGAGCTGTTCGATGCGTTCATACGCTTTCCATTTGTCTCTCATTATCGTCGTTCCCGGTCGAATGCATGCTTTGATGCATGCCTCCAGCGTTTGACGCGAACGATTAGGAACAGCGTACATAAATATTTCATTGGTTTCGCGGCATATTCCGCCGAACACCCATTGTTCAGGAAACTGCCTTCCAGCATGGTTTTTTCGTCGCACGAACATAGGTTAGGTTAGGTTAGGTTAGGTTTGGGTGGGGTGGGGTAGGGTAGGATAGGTTAGGTTAGGGTAGAGTAGGTTAAGTTAGGTTAACTATAGGTGGATATTTGGGCCATAACTTTTTTCGTGTTTATTTCTCCAAGAAACGGATTGCAGAAATGGACTCAGCGTAAACATCTACGTCTATAACAAACACGGAAAAAATCCAATGCCGGACCTAAAACCGAAAAGACCCATATATTGTAACCCTTGGTAACCTTTGGTTTGTTTCCGCCCGAATTATTCATTCTGACGCAGGTCAAGTTTTCCTAACCTAACCTAACCTAACCTAACGAGTATGAAGTTGCACTATTTAGCAAATTTGTGAAAAAATCAAAAGAAGTGCGTGGAAAGGATAAGACCCCAAAAACCTAACCTAGAACTTAATTAATTTTAAAGGAGAAAATTCAAAATTGAAATGGATGTAACTTTTTAAGTTTTCATTTTTGCATAAAATGAGTTAAATTTTCTAAATCAATTTAAAAAACTGCACTATTGAGAAATTTGTGAAAAAATCGAAAGAAGTGCGTGGAAAGGATAAAAACCCCTAAACTTATCATAATATTTAATTAATTTCAAGCGAGAAAATTCAAAATTGAAATGGATGTAACTTTTTAAGTTTTCATTTCTGCAAGATATGAGTTACATTTTCTAAATGAGCTTAAAAAACTGCACTATTGAGCAAATTTGTGAAAAAATCGAAAGAAGTGCGTGGAAAGGATTAGACCCCATATACCTAACGTAATATTTATTTAATTTCAAACTAAAAAATTAAAAATTGAAATGGTTGTAACTATTTAAGTTTTCATTACTGCATGAAATGTGTTGCATTTTCTAAATCAGAGTATGAAATTACACTATTGAGCAAATTTGTGAAGAAATCAAAAGAAGAGCGTGGAAAGGATAAGACCCAAAAAACCTAACCTAGTACTTAGTTAATTTTGAAGGAGAAAATTCAAAATTGAAATGGATGTAACTTTTTAAGTTTTCATTTCTGTATAAAATGAGTTAAATTTTCTAAATCAACTTAAAAAACTGCACTATTGAGCAAATGTTTGAAAAAATCGAAAGAAGTGCGTAGAAAGGATAAGACCCCTAAACCTAACGTAATATTTAGTTAATTTCAAACGAGAAAATTCAAAATTGAAATGGATGTAACTTTTTAAGTTTTCATTTCTGCAAGAAATGAGTTGCTTTTTCTAAATCAGCTTAAAAATCTGCACTATTGAGCAAATTTGTGAAAAAATCGAAAGTAGTGCGTGGAAAGGATAAGACCCCATAAACATAGGTTGTTAGTATGTATTTAGAGATAATTCGATTATTACGTGTTGAATAAGAATAAATTTCGTAATATTATGATGTAACTGCTTTCTGAACCACGCTAAAGAGATTGAAAGTTTGTAACATTTCGACAATATCTTTAACTTTCAGTAACTTCAACTCTCGTCAATGTACATTTGTTGCAATGTTGCAATTTTTAAGGTTCGATTTTTAAATTATCTATTGATCCATTGTGTTTTTGGCGCAGTTACATCAAACCACGGGCAATGTATCATCGAAAGGGAGTATAAGGGCTTGATACGGGTACATCAAAAGCAAAGTATTTGGTACTAAATTTGTAAACCGTCACATTGTCGTGATACTTTTTACATTCCTATGAAGCAGTAATATGTAATTAATATAAAATGATCATGTCGGATGAAGGCAGTAGGTGTGGATTATGACAGTCACTGGTAGTGGGTAAGCTAGTATCATTTACTGATCAAACCATCCATTAAGTTTAGTTTTTCGGCCAAAGTCTTATCTTCAGTTGGACTCGATAGCATTCAGTTGTCAGGTTCTCTCATCAGAAAGTAGGGTAGGTAAAAGTTAATAGATACCCTCTCCATCTGGTGTTTACGAGTACAACTCCACCGAGCATCAACAGATGCTGCGGTGGTGTTTAGGCTCACAACAGCCGGACCTATTCCCCAACTCTCCCCTTCACTTTCCCCCTTTACTTGAACGAGAATCACCTCTTAATCGAAGTGGAGGAGGAGGCAAGGAGCGAACCCAAGCACTTTAGCTGCGCTTTCCGAGACAGAAACATTGGGATATCGCGAGGACCCGAAAGGAGTGTACTAGAGATTTAATTTGATAGACTGGTTTTCCATAATGAATAATGATTAGATTTTAGCAGCGTAAATACAGTACCAATACAGCTAACACGTTCTTGCTGCGAAAAGCGCTGCAAACTAAGTTTGAGTTAAAGTAATTTTCAATACTTCTCTTTTTATTTCTTCAGGTTTTCATTTGTGGTCCTTATCCACATTGGGTGATTTTGACGGTGCGAGGCGAATATAGATTCCACCCGATGAGTGTAGATGGCGCTGTAAAGTGTTTTGCTCCTTTCAGGAATGTCAACTGCCAGAATGGATTCATGTATTTCAATAGAAAGGTAGCAGATGTGTTTTCTTTGAGGGGAAGATATAGATTCAAAAAACTTTCCCTGAAACATCATTCTCTTTTTTATTTAAATTTCGCTATGTATCACACGAAACAATCCATTTAGCTCAATTTAGAAGGTCTGAAGTCTCTGTTGTAGCTGGTTCCTTCTTGGTGCTACTTGTAGTTGCCGGGAAGAATGAAGGATACGAGAGGCAGGCTATCTCTTTGTTGGGTATCTCTTCTAGGGGCCTCTCGTGTCCTCTTCTCCCCCTGTCGTTTGAGAGATTAGCATCTTGAAGAAAATGCCGGTCGTTTTCAGAGTTTATCGAGTTCTTGGTTGGCTGGGTTATTTTACAGAAGATTTTGTTATTCTATATACAGCTGAATTAATTAAATATATATATATAAATTTATGTACAATACTTATTTATAAAGATTATATATGATTCTTAAAATTACACAATGATAAAATATATACAATTTGGTACGCGCAAAATTGGTTTGTCGGTAACTAATATAAAAATAATATAAATGCGGAAAATTAACTGCGCGGCCCCACACTACTGCCCACCCCGAGAAGCGGAGCACGTATATCAAAAGTAAAAATATTCGGGTCTTGATTTGAATCGGATCCTTCGTCCAGCTCGCGTTGATCCTCGGTCGGCTTCGTTTCCGGTTGTTGCGTTGTCCTGCGCGCCCGTCCTGAGGTCTGTATTTGCTACCTCCGAGGTGCGTCCTCCATCGTCCTTTTTCCTTGCGTGCTTTTTCTCCGATCCGATGTCGTTCGATTGTGCGCCCGGTACCTGTGTGGGACCTGAAACTATATAAGCCGGTTTAAAGTTTGGTTTGGTTGATTGAAGCGGCTTAAAGTTTGGTTTGGTTGATTGAAGCGGCTTAAAGTTTGGTTTGGTTGATTGAAGCGGTTTAAAGTTTGGTTTGGTTGATTGAAGCGGTTTAAAGTTTGGTTTGGTTGATTGAAGCGGCTTAAAGTTTGGTTTGGTTGATTGAAGCGGCTTAAAGTTTGGTTTGGTTGATTGAAGCGGCTTAAAGTTTGGTTTGGTTGATTGAAGCGGCTTAAAGTTCGGTTTCTTCGGATGTTATTCTGGAAATGTCGAATTGTGCCTCCATGATGGAGAACCATCCTGCGGCCGACGCTTCAGAGAACGTGGGTGGCTTGATGGTGACATGAACACTCCTGATTCAACAGATTCCATCTTGCGGGAATGTAATTCAGGTCTGCTGCTGCTTCGGTTCCGACCGGCTACTACGGGTGGGCGGCGAAGAGGCGTGGCTGCGGTTTGTTCAGCCCGGCGACTGAAGGATGCTGCTTCCGCTGGCTGCTTCGGGTCACTCCGGGGTCACCAATTGTAGCTGGTTCCTTCTTGGTGCTACTTGTAGTTGCAGGGAAGAATGAAGGATATGAGAGGCAGGCTATCTCTTTGTTGGGTATCTCTTCTAGGGGCCTCTCGTGTCCTCTTCTCCCCCTGTCGTTTGGAAGGTTAGCATCTTGAAGAAAAAGCCGGTCGTTTTCAGAGTTTATCGAGTTCTTGGTTGGCTGGGTTATTTTACAGAAGATTTTGTTATTCTATATACAGCTGAATTAATTAAATATATATATATAAATTTATGTACAATACTTATTTATAAAGATTATATATGATTCTTAAAATTACACAATGATAAAATATATACAATTTGGTACGCGCAAAATTGGTTTGTCGGTAACTAATATAAAAATAATATAAATGCGGAAAATTAACTGCGCGGCCCCACACTGTAAACAAGGTTAATAAACTTAGTCCAGAGCAAAGTTTGAGTAAAATTACCTGCTTTTACGTGGAAGATCTGTTCTCGGGTTACAAGTAGAACGTGTCGAGCTTAAGAGTTTGTAGATTCTGAACAATACTTTGTACATTTTTTTTTATGTAGGAAGGAAGGGGCCAAAGGTGAGCGCCCGCAAAAGTGACCCCTCCATAGAAGGAGTAGGAGAGCCAAAAACAAGGTCTCCAAAGCTCAACCATGCCACTTTAGTTGGTGCATGTCATATTTGTTACGATACAAAGAACAAATAAACTAAAGAATACAGCCGCCAAATTAAAGTGAAGAATATAGAGTAGATCAAGGAATAACACCAAGATTTGTGTTGACTGTCTTGTAGTTAATTATTATTATTATTATTATTATTATTATTATTACTAGTACAGTTCCCGTCACTTCGCTGACGGTTAGACAGGCTAAACTACAAAAAAAGAACCCAGCCGTGAAAATTTTGAGCTTCACATTGTGTCAACATTTCTGAATCTGGTATCTCCCAAAACCTCCTCACCCCCATTCATACAACTTGGGGGCTAACCCCCTCCCCCATTACCACACCCATTCCCCATTACCCCCACCCCCACCCTTCCGCCCACCCCAACCCTTCCCCCACTCCCACCCTTCCCCCCACCCTCACTCTTCTCCCATTGCTAAACTACAGAAAAGAACAGTCATGAAAATCTTGAGCTTCACATTGCCGCCCGTAATACAATTTCTGAATTTTTTTTACAATTTCTGAATTTTTTTTTCACAATTTTTTCTCACAATTTCTGAAAGTGTGACGGACAGACAGACGGACAGACAGACGGACAGCTCTCTTATTATATTATATAGATTATTATTATTATTGTTTTATTTTCGTCGTGGAAGTATCGTATACTTGTATTGTATCAAAACTTATTAGTAAAATTTAGAATACAGATTGATTTGAAAGTCTTTCGTCATTGTAATAGTGGGTGGTTCATTCTCAATTTCATGACTGAACTTTTTGTTTTGGTCGTTTCAGGACTCTCTTCGCATTTGCCTTCTGCCAACCATCCTCTCGTACGATGCTCCTTGGCTCGTGCGTAAAGTGCCACTCAGGTGCACCCTGCACTTCATCGTGAATCACTTGGAGACAAAGACGTACTGCGTCATCACGTCCAACTCCGAGCCGACCACCAAGATTTGGAAATTCAACGGCGACGACAAGGAGGAGGTGGAAGAGGAAAGGGAGGAGCGATTCATCAAAGTGGAGGTGCCAATCTTCACGGCGCAACTTTTCTCTCCCGTCAATTGGCAAATGATCCCAAACACTGACTTCGATTTCGACCGTTGGGAACACGTCACTTGTTGCAAAAATGTCCTCCTTGCCTACGAAGGAGACCGTTCTGGTCTCAGGATACATCGCCATTGGAACCACCTACAGCTACGGCGAAGACATTACCTGCAGAGGGAGGATCATAATCTTCGATGTTATTGACGTTGTTCCTGAACCCGGCCAACCACTCACAAAAAACGACTCAAAGTGCTTTATGACGGGGAGCAGAAGGGACCTGTCACTGCACTCACACATTGTTTGGGAAATCTAGTTTCAGCAATTGGACAAAAGATATTCCTTTAGTTTGGGTATCGTAAACAATTCTTTGTCACAGTAGGAATGTGTTTTATTGCACTGATAAAGTGCGACGATTAAGTTGTAGAATTATAGAATAGAATAACTTTATTAATAATAAAATAAATACAGTAGTCTTTTTATAATTTACAATTTTTACAATGACATAAATAATTGTGAAGCTCGACTATTTATTTATTTTTATTTTTAATTTTTTTAATTTGCCCTTAAGCTTTAGGCTTTACTGGGCTCTTATTAAAAATAAGCAGCTAGCCGTTATAAGTTAATAATAAAGTAAATAAATAAGTAAATAAGTATTATTAATAGTTAAAGCCTGTATTTCAATATTAAACAATATTAATGGACAATATTAAACATTATTAGTGGACACTAATCCAAGATTTTTGTTAGTATCCCATTATTAATCGGGATTTTAACTTGGTTTTAAACAAATTTACATCAGCAATATTTTTTATATCGGCATGCAAGTCATTCCATAGTTTCAATCCAATGAAAATGGGTAGTTTTTGAGATGAAGACATTCTAAATTGAGGTATAACAAGCTTTGATCTATTTCTGGTCTGATACGAGTGGATTTCTTGATGAGTTACAAAATATCTATTTACCCATTGCAAATTAATGATTTTGCTCTTACACTTGTAAATAAAAATGAAATGTGCCAGTTTGGTTATATCATTGAGCTTTAGTAGGTTTAGCTCTTTAAATAATGCACTAGAGTGATCAAGGAAATCAGCATCAGATAATAACCTTATTGCTCGTTTTTGAATGACAAAGATACCATTTAATGCGTTGTTAGCGGAGTTTCCCCAAACAAGGGTGCAGTATGTTATATAAGGAAGAACAAGAGTATGATAAAGAGTCAATAAAACTTGTTTAGGGACTACATTTCTAAGTTTAAACATTATAGCAACGCTCCTTGAAATCTTTTTCGCGATATAATTTACATGATCACTCCATTGCAAATTCTTATCTAGCATTACACCAAGAAATTTTGTTACAGTGTTTTTAGACAGCTGAAACTGTGTGGCGCACGCGCACACACAAACACACACACACACACACACACTAGGTACCAAAAAATGTTTTATTTAGAGTTGAATTGTTTAATTATCCTATCCATTGTAGACTGCATCTTAAATTGCATTGAATAAAATGTGAAAAGAAACATTGGAGATACAGAGGATATATATGATAACACCCCAGGCTCAACCATATTGTACAGATGTAGAGCAAAAAATTTAGAACTCAATGACAGAAATAGATTTATAGGAGGGAACACCAAATACCCGATGTGTGCATACGAAAAAGAAGACCTGGAGTATTTCTTGTTGGAATGTAGTGCCTACAGGGAGGAGGGAGCAAAAGCCATTGAATTACAACAGCCGTTCAGGGCAGACAAAGAGAAGATTATCGGCGGGGGTTTATCTTTGGGAAGGAAAATATAGACCACAAAAAACAGATAATATATAAATTCTGGAAAATGCGATATCAAATGGTTAAAGCACAGCACAGAGGATGAAGACATCAGGAGGCGCCGTTGAAAAGGCTAGACCTCCTCGACATTTCATTATCATCATGAATCATCATACCAAAGAAAGAAGAACGATCAGATGGTAGTATTTAGGCTAGTAACGTTGAATTTGTATATATCTTTTTTTTGTAGTTATTATTGTTCTTATTAATTATTAAATAATAATTAAATAAATATACATTTTTTCTTTCGTTGCAAGCTTCTCGAATATACAGGTTTCATCATGGTAAGTTATCATTTATTTACTATATTATTTTGGTGGGGGAGGCTTAGGTCCATAAGGTGATGATTAGCACACGATGTACCTTGAATTTACCTTGAAGCGCTTCTGTCTCAAGGGTGTGCTGCTCCCATGAAATCTGCTCAGTTCCTCCTGAGGTGAACATAAGAAAGAACATAAGAAATTTTTATAGTGGGCACACTAGGGGCCACTTCGGCCCATCGAGGTGGCTCCACTATGTAAAAACTGCTGTACATTGGCAATAACCAATTTTTACAAAACTAATTAAGTATCAATTTAAAACTAATTAATTATCAATTTAAAACTAAAGATAGAATCTCTGGATCCAGAGGATCAAAGTCATAATAGGCTACTATCCACAAATATGTTACACACTATATCTATTTATAACTGACATGCAAATATATCGGATCCAAAGATAGTCAATTTCATTATGGTACCCATCAATACCAGTACCATGCCAACCAAAAATAAGTCACGGTCCATATCAAATGCGGACCAAGTCTCAATTTATATCCATATACATTACAATATATATACTTAAGAGGAAAAGTGTCGGTGTGGCTGTAAAGACTGTACAGTAATGTAGAAATGTGTGTGCACCCATTTAAGGTGTTTGTGGGGCAAGTGAAGATCATGAGTTTTCAATATCTCACAGTACTATGGGGGGCACTGCTCGGCAGAGGAATCTCTTTAAATAGGGTGTGTAAGGACAGAGAGTATCCCCTAACCCAAGATGCTGCCTCCCTATATCCCACAACACCTGTGTTGAGCTGTGGGATCTATCACCCAAATGCACATAATATATATGAAATAAACTAGTACCATTCATGCGATAAAAATGGGCTTAAACACCATCACTAGATGTCCCTTGCAGACATCAAACTATCCAACCTTCTTTTGAAAGAATCAAGCGTATCTGAAGTCACCACTTCTTTTGTCAGACTGTTCCAAAACTTAATTACTCTGTTTGTAAAACTATGTTTTCTTAAATTTGTTTTACATCTTGGCTTAAATAATTTCATACTATGACTTCTAGTCTGATTATTGTGATCTTTAATGAAAAGAGACTCAAAATCTATCTTATCCAACCCTTTTATCATTTTATACACCTCTATCATATGATTCATATCACCCCTTAACCACCTCCTTTTTAATGAGAACATGCTTAGATACGCCAGTCTCTCCTTATATGTCAATTGTCTTAGAGATGGGATCATTCTTGTTGCTCGTTTCTGTACTCTTTCCAGTTTCTCAATATCTTGTATCAAATAGGGACTATTAAATTGAATGCAGTATTTGAGGAGGGGTCTCACATATGAAATGTATAGTTGCTTTATAATATTGGGTGATTTGTATTCAATGTGTGTCTGCATGAGATTGAGTCTAGCATTTTATTTCTGATTACCATACAGTGATTTGAGGGTTTAAGTTCATTTGTCACAGTGACACCCAAGTCTTTCTCTATCATAATTTTTAATCCAAATTCCATTCATATTGTATTCAAATTCTGGATTTTTTTGCCCAATATGCATAACCTTGCACTTATCAACATTAAATTTCATCTCCCACTTATCTGCCCAGGCTGTTACTCTGTCTAAGTCTTTTTGTATTATCATTGCTCCTGCTACTGACTTAACATTATGGCCTAATTTTGTATCATCAGCAAATTTTGAGGTTTTACATGATAGGCCCTTCTCTAGATCATTTATATAGCCCCTTCAGTCATAGGATAATAATTTTTTTTTTAATTTTAAATTTTATTATTTAATAGACACAAAAGGTTACAAAAAAACTTGAAAATACCCATAAAACAAAATATAATATTTTTATATACTAAATACGTAATGTCCAATACAGTGGACATTATGACAATCTAATAATGTTTCACTGATTATGATAGTCATAGAAACAGTTTCTTTCCCTCTTCATACATAACGTTTTTTTGCATTTTGAGCAAGCAATCATAGATTTTTTATTGCAGTTTTTACCAGAACACCGAGATGCATTTTTTTTATCTACAAATATTGGCCAGTGTGCTGTCATGTCAAGGCGAGTTGCAGTAGATGGGCTAGGCTTTGGGGATACACTTGGTCTTTTTATGAGAGATGAACTGCTGGATTGTTTTTCATTTATTGCAGGAAATTTGTTGCATTTTAGAAGTCCATCTGTTATTTCCTCCCTGAAATTCAGCATATCGGGAATATCCCTTTTAGGCACTCCTATCTTCAGTGCCTGCTTTCTGTACTCTAACCAGCTGTTGCACACAGCTAGATCGATCATGTGAAAGATTACTCTCAGTGTCCACTTTTTTGAACGCACAAAGATCCTATACAAAGCAAGGTATTGATCTATTTGGTCCACGCCTCCCATTTTCATATTGTATGTCTTTACAATATCTGGTATTGGAACTTCTACATATTCTTTTATCTCCTTTTTCCATCGTTTTACTGTAGCCCCTTTGCCAACATCTACAAATGAGCTTGCCAAAGTAACTGCCCTATTGTCAAGCCAACGAAGAACAACTACATCATTTTCATCTACCCTATGATCATTGCTTCCACGACATCTTTTTTTCAGTTCTTTTTCACTTTCCAAGGGACAGTGCTCAATTCGGTTATTGCGGACTGTTCCCACACAAAAGATGGACCTGTGTTTCAGATTACGAATAAGAGGAAGTGATGTAAAGTAATTGTCAAATGCTACTTTGAAATTGCATTCTGAAGGAAGCAATTTGCAAAGTTGAAGCACCACACTACCTCCCAAACCAAATTCCTTGAATTCTTCATCAATCTTTGTTGTTTTCCCTTGGTAATCAAGAAAATTAGTGACAATTCCATCAGAAGTACACAAGACAAATATCTTTATGCCCCAGGGATTGGGCTTTCCTTTGATATATTGTTTGATGTTCAACTGGCCCGTAAATGGAATCATCATCTCATCAATGCTATAAAATTCTTCTCTCTACTTTTCTACATCTTTCATTCACACATTCTAATAAAGGCCTAACCTTCCACAATCTATCATTCGTTTCAGGCTTATCATTCACATCAACCAAGTGTAGATAAGAACGCAACTTGAAAAAATGGTTAACAGGCATGACATCGGCAATTGCTGATATTCTGGTGCCCGATCTGGAAGACCAGTACATTTTTACACGAGGAAAACTCAATGTACCCATTTTCAAATGGATACCAATTAGTGCTTCAATTTCTTGGGAATTAGTACAAACACTTACACCATCATTATGTACTGCATATTGATTAGTTTTCTCGGCAAACAGTTCCATCTGTAGTGAATACTCTTATTTTAGTTTCAAGATAAATGTTAATTTTACTGTCTTGAATTTCGGAATAGCTATAAATTCATTTTAAATTAGTTACCCATCATAATTCAATTGTAAACCACATTAATACTAATTTTATGTATACTGTATTATTTTATTGTATGTAAACATAATTAATTATATATCACAATTGTCAGTTAATTATTTATATTCAAATAATTATTTTAATCTAATACCATGTCCATTTTGCAAATAAATAATAGAAATCCAAGGGTTATATTTTCCATCCTTGGTACTGTCGCAGTTTTGCCTAACGGACTCAATATGGCTAGTGAGATAATCACTGGTTGGCACTTAACCAGCGGCAGTGCTTATGGCTACATCATCCAGGTTAACCTATACCGGATAGGTGCGCTACGGTCCCAAGCCGTAGCTTGCCTAGGCCCAACGACGACGACGACGAAAACCAACAATTGGTGACCCCGGAGTTGGATTCCCCCCTTTTACCCGAACGACTAGGACTAGACTGTAACGTCGTTCATGCCCATCACCCCCTTTTACCCGAGCGACTAGGACCAGACTGTAACGTCGCTCGTGCCCTCTGCCCCTCACCCCTGCCCGTGCGCTCTGTGCCTGCGCTCGTCTCAACCTCCACTCCTTCGTTGGTAACTTGTCGTCTTGCTTGTACGTCAGCAAGCATAGGAGAAGATGCCTGACGACGCTGGTGCCATCTCCCACTTGAGCGTAAAGCTCCCCGTCTTCTGGCCGGGTGATCCATTTATTTGGTTCCACCAAGTGGAATCACAATTCAACTTGGGAAGGATCACCGCTAGCAGGACAAAATACGATCATGTTTTGTCCTCTCTACCAGCGAGCATCATCTCTGAAGTCCGTGATGTCATTGTGTCTACTTCCACGAGTGAGGACCCATACAACGATCTGAAGTCTGCCATCCTGTGCCGCACCACTGTCTCCGAGCGTGAGAAACTACATCAGTTAATCTCAAAAGAAGAATTTCGAGACCGTAAGCCCACTCAAATGCTGAGGGCTATGCAGTGCGCTCTAGGCGAACGCGCACAAACCTTCGATAAGGACATCTTTAGACAGTTGTTCTTGCAGAAACTTCCTCCATCAGCTCAGCGTGTCTTGGCCACTATGGATCCTGCTACTCCAGTTGATAAACTAGCAGAAACTGCCGACAAAGTAGTGGAGATTGACACAGCTCCGGTCAACAACGTGAACACACAATCGGAACTGGAGTTGAAAGTGGAAGAGTTAAGTCAACAACTCAACCACGTTTGTTCTCTGCTACAAAATCAACGCAAAGAAGCCATTCTCGGTCAAGATTTACGGAGAGGCATCGTTCGAGTTCCGGGAAGATCTGCTTCTACCACTCTAAATTTGGAAAGAAGGCTAGGAAGTGCATCTCCCCTTGCAATTTTTCGTCGGAAAACCCCAGCAGCGAGTCCTAATGGCGTCTAGTACTCGCACTGCCAACCTGTTATTCATAAAGGACAGGAACTCTGGTGTCAATTTCTTGGTTGATACCGGAGCGTCAGTCAGTGTATTCCCTCAAAAATCTGGTCATACGCACTCGGAATCTCCGCCTCTATACGCTGCTAACGGTTCACGCATACCCACGTACGGTACTCAGTCGCGTGAACTAAACTTGGGTCTTCACCGATCCTTCAAGTGGATTTTCATCTGTGCTCAAGTGCAGCATCCCATAATCGGCGCTGATTTCCTCCAGCATTTCAAACTCCTGGTGGATCTTGACAAGCGACGCTTATGCGACCAGGCCACACTGCTTTCTGTTCTTGCCAAACAGGTTGCCCTTCCGGACGCCTCGAACTCTGCACTTTCCCTCGTTCCCCCTAATTCCATGTACCAGTGCCTTTTCCAGCGATATCCAGGAATTCTTCAACCGATGCAGATGGGTGATACCATTAAGCACACCATTACCCATCACATTACAACAAAAGGTCCCCCTGTGTTTGCAAAACCCAGACGTCTTGCCCCGGACAAACTGAAAGCTGCTAAATTGGAATTCCAGCTTATGATAGATCTTGGGATAATAAGACCTTCCAAAAGCAGTTGGTCCTCTCCCCTACACCTGGTCCAGAAGAAGTCAGGAGACTGGAGACCATGTGGGGATTACCGGTTTTTGAATTCGACAACCATCCCGGACCGATATCCGGTACCAAATGTCCAAGACTTTACTTCTCTTCTCCACGGCAAATCTATCTTCAGTAAAATAGACCTCGTTAAGGCTTTCCACCACATTCCCGTAGAGCTTTCGGATATTCCCAAGACTGCAGTTTGTACACCATTTGGGTTATTCGAATTTGTGAAGATGCCGTTTGGGCTACGGAATGCTGCGCAAACCTTTCAGAGGTTTATAGATGAGGTCACCAGAGGTTTAGACTTTGTTTATGCCTACATCGATGATTTGCTTGTGGCCAGCTCAACGGAAGAGGAACATAAGGAACATCTTTCACTCCTCTTTCAACGCTTAGAACAATACGGTGTTACTATTAATGCATCTAAGTGTGTGTTTGCACAGCCAACCTTGGAATTTCTTGGTCACACGATTTCGCAGCACGGAATTACCCCCCTTCAGGACAAGTGTGAAGTGATAAAAAATTACCCTATGCCAAATAATCAGCGTGAGTTACGTCGGTTTCTAGGTTTGGTAAATTATTACCACGAGTTCATTAAAAACTGTGCCAGTGTTCTTGTTCCTCTACACGCTATGATCACACACAAACGCAAGGTAACGAAATTGGTATGGTGTAGCGATAGTTTACAGGCGTTCGACAATGCCAAAAATGCTATCAATCGTGCATTGTCTCTGTCATTTCCTATCAGTGATGCCCCCCTAACTCTGACGGTCGATGCATCAGATGTTGTGATCGGTGGGGTGTTGGAACAAACCATTAACGGTCAACAAGCACCCATCGCGTTTTACTCGAAAAAGCTGCAGCCAGCCCAAACGCGTTATAGTGCTTTCGGACGTGAACTTCTTGCTATTTACTTAAACGTGAAGCATTTTCAACATTTCCTTGAAGGCCGAGAGTTTTGTGTTTTTACCGACCACAAACCTTTGGTCACTGTCTTCAATAAAAACAGCTGTAACCACTCTCCCAGAGTCATCAGGCAACTCGATTATATCTCGCAATTTACCACAGATATCCGCCACATCAAAGGTGTCTTGAACACTCCAGCGGATGCACTTTCAAGAATAGAGATTACTTCTGTTACCCTCAGCTCTACACTGTGGAATGCTATTGCACAGGATCAAGATAAGGATACGGAACTACAAGACCTGCTCAGAGAAGACTCCACTCACTCACTTTCCCTCAAGAAAATGAGTATGCCAGGATTGTCTGTGCCCCTCTATTGCGACGTATCAACAGCTGCTATTCGCCCTTATGTCCCTCCATGTCACAGACAAGCAGTCTTCACGGATCTTCATAAGCCCTCCCATCCTGGTATCCGTGCTTCGCAACACCTGGTTACCTCTCGCTTTGTTTGGCCCTCGATGCGGAAGGATGTCAAACATTGGACCAAAACGTGCCTTGCCTGCCAGCGTGCCAAAGTCCAAAGGCACACCAGGTCCCCCTTTGACGCATTTCCGCCCCCATCCCAGCGATTTGAGGTAATTCATGTAGACATTGTTGGCCCTCTTCCAGTGATTCAAGGCCAACGTTATCTGCTCACCTGTCTCAACCGCTTTTCCAGATGGCCTGAAGCCATCCCACTTCCTGATATCCAAGCGGACACTGTTGCAAGAGCCTTTCTTCATGGATGGGTATCAAGATTTGGATTGCCGACAAAAGTCATCACTGACCAAGGTCGCCAATTTGAGTCTTCGCTTTGGAAGAAGTTTACCAGCTTGTTGGGTACAGTACATGCGCATACCTGTGCGTATCATCCGCAAGCTAACGGCCTCGTCGAACGCTTCCATCGCCAGCTGAAGTCATCCCTTATGTGTCACGAAGACTCCCATTGGATGGATAAGCTTCCACTCGTGTTGCTTGGTATTCGCTCTGCATTTAAGAGTGATCTGAAGACTACAGCGGCTGAACTAGTCTATGGAACAACACTGCGGCTACCAGGTGGCTACTTCACTGCAGGGGATAAGTCATGTGATCCTACGGAATTCGCTCAAACACTTTCCTCTCACATGCAGTCCCTTCAGCCTGTTCCCCCTCGATTGACTAGCCAACAGAACATCTTTGTTTCCCCAGCCCTCCATCTTGTACCCACGTTTTCGTTCGTGTACCTGTCCCAAAACGGCCTCTCCAATGTCCATATGACGGGCCCTATGAAGTTCTCCGACGTACGCGCAAATCATTTCTCATCCAGCGCGGTTCCAAGGTCGACAAGGTTTCTATCGATCGTCTTAAGCCTGCGTTTTTGGAATCAACCTTAAGCGAGGTACATGTAGCTACCAAAAAGGTCCAGGGGAAATCTGTGTCGTTCGGAACTCTGAACTTCCTCTCTGGTGGGGGAGTGTGTAGTGAATACTCTTATTTTAGTTTCAAGATAAATGTTAATTTTACCGTCTTGAATTTCGGAATAGCTATAAATTCATTTTAAATTAGTTACCCATCATAATTCAATTGTAAACCACATTAATACTAATTTTATGTATACTGTATTATTTTATTGTATGTAAACATAATTAATTATATATCACAATTGTCAGTTAATTATTTATATTCAAATATTATTTTAATCTAATACCATGTCCATTTTGCAAATAAATAATAGAAATCCAAGGGTTATATTTTCCATCCTTGGTACTGTCGCAGTTTCGCCTAATGGACTCAATACGGCTAGTGAGATAATCACTGGTTGGCACTTAACCAGCGGCAGTGCTTATGGCTACATCATCCAGGTTAACCTATACCGGATAGGTGCGCTACGGTCCCAAGCCGTAGCTTGCCTAGGCCCAACGACGACGACGACGACCAACACATCGTTTGATCCGAGATATATTCTTTGAATAAATCATATGGTTTCGGCAGATGAGCAACTTCCTCTTCCTCGATGTCAAAACCATCCTTTTTCCATGCAATATCACCAACTCCTAAGACTTTTTTCCTCCATGTTGTTTTATTTTTTGACTTCCTACCTTTCTTCGCGATTGGTTCTTCTATTTCCTCTTCACTTTGTTTCATTTTCCTGTAGAATGGTGTTAGAATTTTCATCTCCATCATAACACATAATAGGCCTATACTCTTCATCCTCATCTTCAGTGGTTAGGCCTTCATCTAATTCAGGATCATCTAGCGCTTGAAGAATCATTTCATAATCCAGTGGTATGCCTGCAATAAGATGATTTATATATATATATATATATATATATAATGAATAAAACCACGAAGGAAAGGAAACACAAAATGGTGCTCAAGCGCTTTCGTCTAATGACATCCTCAGGAACACTGAAGTACATAAAAAGGTTAAGCCTATATATAGGTTACAGAAAGAAAAAAAAGAAAAAATAAATAACATACACACACACACACACACACATATATATATATATATAATATACACATACACACACATACATATCTATATATACAAATACATACATACATATATATACAATAAACAGAGAAGTAAAAATAAAAATTAAAAATTAAAACCTTAAAGGATTACCAGTGAGGCGTACAGATTTGTAAGGAAAAATATCGATTTTTAGCACAAGATCAAATGGATTATAAAAATACAAATTTATACTGGAACTCTGCCCGGGTTTTAACACACTGCTGCCTATGGTCAGGTTTCGATATATATAAAAAAATAAAATGCAAATTAAAAGTTAATCAATTTTTAGCAAAAGATCAAATGGATTATAAAAATACAAATTTATACTGGAACTCTGCCCGGGTTTTAACACACTGCTGCCTATGGTCAGGTTTCGATATATATAAAAAAAATAAAATGCAAATTAAAAGTTAATAAAGTAGAAGACAAGTTTACCAAAGATTTAATGTTTTACCCTTTTTATCTTTTACTCGGGACATGATACCCCCACTAAGAAGGCCATATTTTCATCAATGTTTCTCCACGCCCTTAGGATCGCCAGTCCGGAATACATCGATGCCGAATTGGAAAAAATCAAAGGTATTGGAAGTGATTTGTGTTATCCATCTGCGTTTATGGAATCTTGTCTCAACAAGGCAAAACGAACTTTCTATCGTGTCAATATTAACACTCGTACTTTGTCAAAAAATATTTTAGTACTTCCATTTTTCCCGGGCTTTTTAGGCATTGCTAATGTACTTAAACTTTTGGATATTAATGTAGTATTTTCATATAACAATATTGTGAAAAATATCATAGTAAAAAATAGCCCTACCAATAATTCAGGCATTATCTATAAAATTGGTTGTAAACAATGTGATTCCTTTTACATAGGTCAGACGGGAAAGGATTTGCACACACGTATAAAACAGCATCAATATTCCGTTAGAACAGGACAGTTGTCCAGTGCCCTTTTTGTCCATTTGTCAGAGTTAGCCCACTGTATTGATTGGAATAATGCTTCAGTTTTATTCCATTCAAGCAACATTGTTAATAGAAATATTCTTGAGTCTGCCATTATCCAACTTTCAAATAACTTCAACATAAGCAAAGGTCTTTTTCAACTCGATCCTGTTATTTTGAATTCCTTTAAAACAGATTTAGATAAGAAGGGTAAAACATTAAATCTTTGGTAAACTTGTCTTCTACTTTATTAACTTTTAATTTGCATTTTATTTTTTTTATATATATCGAAACCTGACCATAGGCAGCAGTGTGTTAAAACCCGGGCAGAGTTCCAATATAAATTTGTATTTTTATAATCCATTTGATCTTTTGCTAAAAATCGATTAACTTTTAATTTGCATTTTATTTTTTTATATATATCGAAACCTGACCATAGGCAGCAGTGTGTTAAAACCCGGGCAGAGTTCCAGTATAAATTTGTATTTTTATAATCCATTTGATCTTGTGCTAAAAATCGATATTTTTCCTTACAAATCTGTACGCCTCACTGGTAATCCTTTAAGGTTTTAATTTTTAATTTTTATTTTTACTTCTCTGTTTATTGTATATGTATGTATGTATGTATTTGTATATATAGATATGTATGTGTATATATATATATATATTATGTGTGTGTGTATGTATGTTATTTATTTTTTCTTTTTTTTCTTTCTGTAACCTATATATAGGCTTAACCTTTTTATGTACTTCAGTGTTCCTGAGGATGTCATTAGACGAAAGCGCTTGAGCACCATTTTGTGTTTCCTTGCCTTCGTGGTTTTATTCATCATAAATATTTTTCACGTGTTACTTTCGTGAAATAATTTTCATATATATATAAACAAAATAACATTTTCGGGCCCTATATTATAAATTAAATTTTGCACTAATATCGTCACCCTGTCCAATACATTGGACAGCCACAAAATAGGCTAATTTATACTATTTTTATATTTCATCTTCATAAACATCATGCACTACAATCAATTTACATTTTATACAAAATCCAATTAAGCCTTATTCGTTGTTATCAATAAATAAGTTATTTAACAATAATAATAATAATCACTTCTTACCTCTCGTTTTTCTGCAAGTCGGCTGCGCGTCCATCCCCTCTGCTTGTCTGAGCACAACTGAGCACTGAATCTTGCGTAATCCTTTTTTGGTGATTGCCACACATCCCATAGGTTGGACGATGTGACTCAGTTTAAGTTCCGCAGCATATTTTAGTATTTATAACACTTTAAAAAATGTCCAATGTATTGGACAAGAGGACTGAAGGGGATAGACAACAAAAAGCAGAGGTCCCAGAACAGACCCCTGTGGGACTCCGCTCAATACAGGTCTCCAAGTAGACTTATTTCCATTTAGATGAACTCTCTGTTTTCTATTTCTCAGCCATTCTTCTATCCAATCAGCTATATGACCTCTTATACCATGGGCTCTAACTTTTACCAACAATCTTGCATGAGGAACAGTATCAAATGCCTTTGCAAAATCTAAGTATACTATATCTACTGGCTCTTTATTGTCCAAATGCAATAGGACTCCATCATAAAATTCAATCAAGTTGGTTAGACAGGACCTTCCATTTCAAAAGCCATGCTGGCTATCATTTATAAGGTTGCACTCTTCAAGGAACTCAGTAACTTTACCTCTAATGATACTTTCGAGTAATTTGCAAATAATGGAGGTGAGGCTGATGGGTCTGTAGTTTTTTGCCAAGTTTCTATTTCCTTTTTTAAAGATTGGAGCCACGTTTGCTTTCTCCAATCCTCTGGAATTTCAGTACATATCAATGATTTTAAAAATAATTTCTAGTGCCTGTGCTATATTCTTTTTGGCAGCTTTTATGACTATTGGATGCATTTCATCTGGCCCTGGAGATTTTTCCATTTTTAATTTATCTATTGCTTTTAAGATATCTAGTTTTGTTACCCTTAATTCATTCATTTCTCTATCTTGTCCTGGTAGTATAAGATCAGGAATATTATTTAAATTTTCATTTGTGAATACTGATAAGTATTTGTTTAGTTTTTCAGTTATTTCAAGATCATCATCTATAGTTTTATCATCTATATGGAGGGGGCCACCCTTTTTTTCTCTTGCTCCTGCCATATGATTTGGGGTAAAGTTGTCGTTTAGTACCCAATTAGTGACCCCTACTTCTGTTTTTTGTTTTTAGTGTAGTTTTAGCTCCTCTTTCCAGTAATTATTCGTTTTTTGACCCAGTCAATTTTTATAATGAGAAACTTTTTTGGCCAATTTTGAGGTGTTTTGCACGAATCTGCCACCCGTTTCCTGTGCAAATGCATAATTTTCAAGATATTGTCATCTCGAAAACCGCATTTGCACAGGAAATGGATGGCAGATTCGTGCAAAACACCTCAAAATCGACGAGAAAAGCTTGCATTCGTGCTAAACACAACCTAATAACCTAACCTAACCTAACCTAACTTAACCTAACCTAACCAGTCACCTTATTTTGGAGGATATAGTTCTGCAATTGCAGTAAGGAAGTGATGCAGAACTAGAATTGTCAGGATGTTCTGCCAGGAACAAGTATCATGCCAAATATTTCCGGTAATGAGGACGTCTGTTCCCAGCATGTAAAACCCACAATTTCACATCCTTCCACAAGCGTTCAATGTTTTGTGTGTGGATGGTGTGGTCTTGGGGATCCACAAAATTTTCACTGTGATTAATTTGCTTGTGTGTGTAGCCCAGCTCACTGATACGATCGTAGGCACGCCAACAATCGCTGATAATGACTGAACTAGGCTTAATAAATTTTTGAATCAATGGCAATAGGGTTTCTGCCTTTCTGTCTTCAATAGGGATAATAAATTTAGCCTTTGATACATGGTCAATGCCACCAAATACCCATATTCCTTTCACTCTTCATCCACAATCATATTTAGCACGGCTAAAATGCGACTTGTCAATTTCAACAATCGCGCCCTCGCCCCCAATTGGTTTCTGATTGTCCATCCATTTTTCGCACACTTCATCACAAAAAGATTTCCAGTTAACAATGGACTCACTGCCTAGTTTGATAACTTTCTCGGCATAATGTTGTGAAAAATATTTTTGCAAATAAATATTTATGAAGCGGAGGTTTTTATTCACCAAAAAGTTGCAATGTTCCAGCCATGTGCCCTTAAAGGTAGAAATAGTAAATCCACACTCATGCTTATTTTTTGGATTTTTTTTATGGCACCTAAACATCTTCGAGTCTTGTCTTAAAATATAGGCAGTACGTATTACGTTTAGGGCAAATCACGGATGTTGGAATTATGCCGTGATTGGAAAAAAACATCTAAACTTTTATCTTCATCGAGGCCAACAAGGCGGATTAGGTCTTCAAAATCAAGTTCATAAGATTGACACATCATGGTTCTAGAACGAAAATCACCAAACTAACAAGACCAGCCATGAGTGGATCCTAGGGTCTTTGTTGGTCTGAAACATTATAACATTATATATATCATTTTGGCATCATCTATTAAATTGATTGTAAACCTTCCAGTTGAACTTGAATTTGTATGCTCTGCTTACAGTTTTATGTTTCTATCCGCATGTTTATTTCTTTGTATTTCAGTTGTGACCTACAGTGCCCGCGAAAAGTATCCGATCACCCTTGAAATTTGTATTTTTTACATAAAAAACAATGTTTAAATGTATACTAACCTTATATTAGTATTTTGTCATCTGTCCTTTGGTTTGGATGACTTGTTCTAGACGTTTTGGCATGGATTTAATCAAGTTTTGACAAACTTCCACTGATATTTCCTTGCACCATACCTTTTTGATGGCCTCTTGTAATTTTTCGACTGAGCCAGTGTCGTGGCATTCAACCTTATTTTTTATTATTAGCCACAGATTTTCTATCGGATTGAGATCTGGACTATTACCAGGCCAATCCAAAATATCAAATTTATTGTCAGTAATCCATTTTGTCACTATTTTGGCCCTGTGACATGGTGCACCATCATGCATGTATGTTTTTGTCCTTTGGATTGCCATTGCCATTGGAAGTTTATCCTGTAGCATTGCTAAATACCGTGCACCATTCATAGTTGTGTTCTTCGGAAGAAAATATAAGTTTCCACGCCCATAGTAACCGAAACAACCCCAAACCATCACACTTGGAGGGTGTTTCATTGTCTTTAGGGTGTATTTAGGGTCCATCCTATTTGAGCCAATAGGCCGGCGAACCTTTTTTGGACAACTTCTGAATGTCAAAAATGTCGACTCATCGCTAAATAAAACCTTCTTCCAGTCATCAACAGTCCAATGAATGTATTTTTTACAAATGCGACACGTTTTTTACGCATTTTTTCATTAATGAACGGTTTCTTAGCAGCATGGCGAGATGGTAATCCGAGTTCTTTTTGGAGCCGCTCCTGGATAGTTCGTTCAGAAACACCAGATAACAAATTATTCATATTAAATTTTATTTCTTTCGCAGTTATTGTTGGGTTTTTCAATACTAAACGTTTCATAAGTTTGTCTGTTCGCGAATTTGTTTTTCTCGGTCTGCCAGATCGTTTTTTTAGGGACTGGCGTGGTTAGGCCACCATTGTTCTTAGCCCGTGAAACCCATAAATTAACGGTACTTTGGGATATGTTTAATTCCTTAGCTATCTGTCTCTGTGATTTCCCACATGCATGCAAAGCAACAATAGCACCTCGACAATCACTCTTAAGTTGTTTTTTAGCACACATTATATATAAATTTTATTTACACCACTTTCTGTAAAAAAAAAAAAAATATCAAGAAATTTACACAAACAGTGAAATCTGACAAATTTGAGACACAGCCACCCGCAACGAAGGCTACCAGAACACTAATTTGAGAATGCGTTGGATAGCTCTCATATCACGAGCAACCTCAAAGTTACCAGATGTCGCTAGAACAAATAGAAAGTGAATTACGTGTCTCTGAATATCAAGGGAAAATTGTATTTTCTTGAGTGATCGGATACTTTTCGCGGGCACTGTATATCATTTAGGCATCATTTTATAATTTTTTTTTTTTTTTTAATCTATTTTCACTTCCAATTTATATTTTTCATTTCTTTATTCTTTTGTGACTAATGTATCATTCAGACAATAACTATAAAAAATTGGTTGTAAACAAGCCATTTGAATTTGTTGAATTTTGGGCAAAGTGCTAAAATTGTCAGTTTTCCATACAAATGTATTTGCTCCTCCCACAAGTTTTATTTCTATACTTACTATATATATATATATATATATATATATATATATATATATATATATATACACTGTACATATATTTTTGTAACCTATATATTGTCTTGAACTCTCATTTTACTTCATTGTTCCTGAGGATGTCATTAGACGAAAGCACTTGAGCACCACTTTGTGTTTCTTTTCCCTTCGTGGTTTTATTCATTATATATATATATTTTTTTTTTTTTTTTTTAGTTCAGGAAGAACCGATTCGCCTCTATTTAAAGGGCATATCTCAGCGGAAAAACAAAGAAAAAGTGAGAGGAAAGACAGAGGAAAAAGAAAGGGTGGAGGGGACAGTCGA
The DNA here is from genome assembly GCA_023014485.1 of Bathynomus jamesi. NCBI lineage: Eukaryota > Metazoa > Arthropoda > Malacostraca > Isopoda > Cirolanidae > Bathynomus > Bathynomus jamesi. The sequence continues at coordinate 82,729 of JAJOZX010003896.1, forward strand.
AGTGGAAAAAGACCAAGGATGACAAGGACTGCAGGGTCGAGCCCCATCATCCTTGGGTGCTAGGGCCGGGAGGGCGCACGTGAAACCTCCAGGAACAAGCACGTACAAACGAGCACTCAAGAGCACGAGCTTAGAACCCCCTTGCGGGGATATATATATATATATATATATATATATATATATATACACACACAGTAGATTCACAACTTACGCGGAGGTTACATTCCTGGGACCCCACATAAAGTCAGAAACCAAAAGAAATCCCCTAAATTGCCCTTAAATCACTATATATTCTAACTCTAGTTATAATACATATACACTATAACATACCTGTACAATTATGAATGATGAGCGTATGGAGACAGGCATTTCTGGGTGTTGTTGTTTTTGCTTATTCATCCCCTTCCCATGTCACTGTGAGGGGATCATCAAGCTCAGATAACGATACAGGGGAGTATGTGGGCAGCTCAAGGTCACTGCGAGAAGTTGAGGGTGTTGGCTGATCTGCTGACGATGTTGATGGTGAGGTTTTCTTCAAGAACATGGTGATGGGAAGCTCGTTTTTGTTTCTTAAGCTGCTGGAACATATTATATTGAGCCATAAGGCTTGTAAGACCTTGTGAGAAGTTGATGTTGCGCTCCATAGAGGGTCATACTCAGACACTAAGTTTAAACTTAAACTGTGCATAAAGACTCAGTGCCTTCTCCCTGAGTATGTTGCCATCGATGGGGACACATTTCTGGTTCATATCCTCCACCCAGATGTTTAATGCCTTCTCCACCTTCACTAGAGTTATGTCTCTAACCTGGCTAGTCACCTTAGCAGCAGTAAATGAGGCACTTGTAGACACGGTTTCACGAATTTCCCTCTCTACAATCTTGATGGATCTCACATTTGATTCATTTCGCCCGTACCTCCATGCCACAGCGCTGATCGACATGCCACCTTTTAATAAGTCTAACATGGCCACTTTTTCTTCCAGGGTCATCACAGAGCATTGTTTCTTTGCTGGAGGACCAGAGGCAGAGGTTGGCTTGTGTTTGGACATTGTGAATGAGTATGAAAGAGGTTTAAGCACACTAAATTGACACACAAGGCACCTGTTACTCCAATGATACATGCGCGGGAACTGAGACAGACAGAAGTGGGATGGTGGGGTGGTGCCACCTATTTTTTATATTTTTAATTACTGTATATATTTATTATAGTATTATTAAAATTAAAATTTTCTATATTTTATATTTTTTTACTTTTTTTTTGAAATTTGGATTTATATTTTCTGAAATTGGAAATTGTAAAATTATAACCCGTGTATAGTTGAAACCATATAAGAAAAATCTGCGTAAGTTGCGAGTCTACGGTATATATATATATATATATATATATATATATATATATATATATATTTAAACTGCAAACACGTAGTATAATTAACGTAAAGAATGACGCTTGTATAGGAGAATATTCCGTGCAAGATGAGAGTGAGAGAACGAAACAAATGAAAAAATGAGGTAACCACCCGGGAATCGAACCTGGGATCTTCCGATTGCTGGTCAGATATGATAACCATTACACCACGGGCCTCACTCAATCAAATGCCGTAATTCCTCTACATACACGCAGAAACCAATGCCCCAAGGGGGCACCACTCGCATGCCATACATTATATACATTTAAACTGCAAACATGCAGTATAATTAACCTAAAGAACGATGCTTGTATAGGAGAATATTCCGCGCAAGATGAGAGCAAGAGAACGTGGTGTAATGGTTATCATATCTGACTGGCAATTGGAAGATCCCGGGTGGTTACCTCATTTTTTCATTTGTTTCGTTCTCTTGCTCTCATCTTGCGTGGAATATTCTCCTATACAAGCGTCGTTCTTTACGTTGATTATATATATATATATATATATATATATATATATATAATATATATATATATGAGGTAGAGAGATGTCCCGCTTTTGGTTCCTGAAAATATAGTCATTTTAGTTTATAACTCCAAAAATAGAAAAATGTCCTGCTTTTTGCTCCTAAAGATATGGTCACTTTATCTTAAACATACAGCTCCAACATCATTAAGATGAAGGCCATCTCGGAGGAACAAGTCCCTCCTGCCGTAGAAACTGTTCAAAAAATTCTCAAAATGTACTCCTTCCTGTTGGTAGAGAGACTTTAGGGTATTGTTGATATAGGCCACCTTGCTTGTGTAGAAATTGCTACATTGGATAATTCAAGGAAGTATACCTGTTAAAACAATCTTATTAGTTTTTCCTTTAGTCACTTTAGTAAGTTCCTGTACCAAGCCAGCAGCTCTTCTGATCTAGAATTTAAAATGTTATTAGTACCAACATGAATAACATGTGCTTTGTCCTTGGAGATTCTGTCTGTAAAATGGTCAACTCTATTAGTTATATCCTCCACCCTTGCACCAGGGTAGCAGTAATGGCACCTACGACAAGGGTTTCTCCCACAAAATTCCTTGAGCTGCCCTCAAACAATGGAATCACTAATGAGTTGTATTTCTGGCTCATCAGCATCTTTGAAACCTAAAACAGGAAACTTATTGTTTGTTATTACTGGTAGACAAATCTTAGGTTTTCTCAATGGGGCTCCATTACGCACTTGAACAAAGGTTTGGGAACTAGGGGAAGAGAGAGGGCTATTAGTACTATTTATATTATTAGTAGAAACTGAGGCAGGAGGGGTCATAACTGAAGGCTCGAGTGATTCTAATTTTGCCATCAGGAGCATCATCCTTCAATCCTCACTCCAGCCTCCCTCTTGTGTTCTAACTCATTCCTCAGCATTCCATGTTTGAGCACCACCTACAAACTAACTGATCATTATTATTAACCAAAGTAAATGTGTAAGTGGCAAATTTCCCTTCACAGCAACTGCAAGTACTTGACAGGGGTGCCATGCTATTAATTAGTGTATATATATATATATATATATATATATATTAGTAGGGTGTCAATTTGGGAGGTGAAAATTAATTTTTGCCAATTCCTTTACTGAGGGGTTTTAAAAATATGTTTTTGGATGTGAAGAATTCAAATCTGCTATTATTTTTGATTGCTCAACACTTAGCTTGGTAAATCTACGTTTGATTAAAAAGCACATAAATTGCTCTCGGAAAACAACATTTATTAATTTTAGCTTCTCAAAATGTCAGGTAATGCTATAAAAATTTTAGTTTCTCTGCATAAAACATATCCTAGTAATCATAAAACATATCCTTGTAATCATAAAACAACATTAGAAAGTAATGACATCAGTAAAAAAAAATATATTTAAACAACAAGTTTCATCAAATCTTGCTTTGATTCATTCTTGGACATCAGCCACCGACTTGCTTCTTGGCCTCTGATATAGCCCTCACGTTTCTCATGTGTATACACCCTGCCTGCTGCCTCTGTGACTTGTTTCACACACCTCTCTATTGACTGAGCATGACAGGGCCACTGTGGAACTTGCATAGGCTTGTCAAAGAACTTCTTTACTTCCGCTGTAGTCAGTTTACATGTCAAAGGAGGTTTAAATACCCCGTCAGACCAGTCTGTCAGCTCCAACACGGAAGAAGCACTGGGGTTGATGGAAGGTGTATTCCTGAGACGTACAGAAAGATCTCCAAGTGTGTTATCATCTCCACCCCTCATGTCAACAATCTTTTGGACACCAGCTCTCCTCTCCTCACTGTCATCTGAGCACAAGAGTGTCTGGATTATCATTTTGCTGAATGCATACCATGCTGAGCGCTTGATGGTTGGCAAAACAGCATCCACTACAGCCTTCTTTTGCAGCCTAACTAGCCACAGCTGAAACAAGATGTGGCATGGGCCTTCCACCCAAGAGTGTTTTACTTTGATGTTGAACCAACAGGGGTAGTACACACCAACAATGTATTCCACTATCAGTCTTAAGTTGTTGAGGGTTTTGCCTTTAAGGCCATGTTTTGAAACCCATATGCGACAAAGCCTGTTTGCTGTTGTCAACCACCTTGAATGGCTCAGTGGACCAATTTCAAGAAGGGCCAGATCTGTGGGAAGTTCTCCTGTCCTTATGGCCTGTGTGATCCTATACCTGTACGCTTGATCTGTAGAGAGATCCTTTACGACATTGTCACTCAGTGAAGTAAGAGGCTCTCCAATTGAGAGTTTGGTGAATGAAGGATCAATTTCAAGTTCGGTTGCAGTGTCTAGCATCTTGCCAATGTTACCTGTCCACTTGTTGTTAGACAAGGTCTTCCCATCCAGTGCTGTGATCAAGTGTCGCAGGGGTAACTCGTTAGTGTGGAGGGCACAAACCAACCAGATCAGCTTATGGCAAAGCTTGACCTCTACCCAATGCATGGAACCACCCTCCCAGCCAGTGTTAACATTTGTAGAATCACCTCCAATGGCCTGCAGGCTTTTATCAATGCCCTTCTTCTTCATGAAATCTACAAGATTATCATCAATAACTTCAGCAGGTTTTTTCTCGTTGAGCCTTTCTCAGGAGTGAAGTGGTAGAGATATCTTCCACCTGGCTCACTGCACACAGAATAATGCTCTTCTTTGATGATGCTGGGAACTGATGATCTGAATTGTCTGCTTTCAGCATAACTTTAGTTGTATCTTGACGGCTGTCAAAGAAGATGCAGTCAATTTCACCCTTCTTACAAAGATCATCAAATTCCTGATCCAGGGATCTCATAACTTTTTCTTGGGCCCTCTTGACTTTATTGTGATCAACTACAAGTCTCTTGTCTTCTTCAGTGATCAAGCCAGCATCCATAAAGGCAGCTGTGGTACGCGGGCCAACACCATATCTGATGCTATGCATAACAACATTAGGTATTTCTAATGTGTTGTACTCTGGCTTTTTATTGGAAGTTGAAGACGTGCTTGGTATTTCTAATGTCACTTCATAACTTCCATCCTTTCCATCTTGAGCATCAGCTATTTCTTCATTTTCATCATCAGAGAAAATTATTTTATTTGATGGCATTGAAACATCCTGCTTACTTGTCTGCTTATATTCAGCAAGCCTTCTTTTTTTCTTCTTGCCGCTTCTGCTTTTTGACTTGTCTGTTGTGCTCAGGTTGATCTGGCAAGCCAATCTGATGTGGTCCAATAGAACCAGACTTGTCTCTCTGACCTTTAATGAAAGCAAGTTCCTTCACAGAGATCTTCATCTCCCTAGGGCATGTACAGTTAATGTGAGTTTCATTTTTGCAACCAGCATCTGCAAGGCAGCCAAATTCAGAGCAGAGAACAATTTTACACTTGCAACTGAGGATGTCAAAAAGCTTGTGAAGTTTTGCAATGAAAGCCTCTTTGACATCTAGCTTTCCTCTCCCAAGAGATATGTTTTTGGCCTGCTCCCAGCTCTCTTGGATCTTGTTTAAGATTGTGACTCGTGAATTTACAATGGGGGCTACAAAAGAACTGTTTGCTCATTCCCACTTTTCAAGCACTTTAGGGTAAATGTCCTTTGCAAGACTGGCTGCTGGGTAGTTTCTCACATCCTCACCACTTTGTTCTCTTAGCAGTAGCCCATATTTCAGAACGTCTCGCAGAGTTGGGAGTTCAGAGGGCAACAACAACTCTACCAGTTCCAATTAGGTTGCTCATATGTGTGAATGTCCCCAGTCTTGTCCTCCTTTTAGAAGCCATTGTAGGTCAATTCCCACTGGCTAGGATGGTAGCACTGATGGACAAGTAATCTTTAGCACACTGATGAATATGTTTCAACCTGTGAAATGAGCAAAAACAGCAGTGCATTATATATACAGCATATATAATTATTAATATAATTATTATTATATAATTCCACAAAAAAGTCACTATTTTTATGTAGCTTCTTACCAAGCAAAACTAAATTACCGGGTATATTTAACAAAAATATCTTTAGAATTCCTAAGTCATGCTGCAACTTTTTAGCACCCCTCATATTTGGAATTTGAAAGTTGAAAAATTCGACACACCCTAATATATTAGGGTGATTCACTGGTACAGAGGAAAATATCAAAGGTCAATATTTTTCTCCACTTTGCTTGTGCTTTTATTCCTTTTCATGTAAGAAAGATATGCACCAATTTTGAAAATGATTAAGTGATATTTAAGGGTTGCGCACATGCTATTAGTACTATTTATATTATTAGTAGAAACTGAGGCAGGAGGGCTCATAACTGAAGGCTCAAGTGATTCTAATTTTGCCATCAGGAGCATCACCCTTCAATCTTCACTCCAGCCTCCCTCTCACGACTCTTGCGTTCTAACTCATTCCTCAGCACTTCCATGTTTGAGCACCACCTGCAAACTAGCTGATCATTATTATTTAACCAAAGTAAATGTGTAAGTGGCAAATTTCCCTTCACAGTAACTGCAAGTACTTGACAGGGGTGCCATGCTATTAATTAGTATATATATATATCAGGTCATCCCATAAGTAATGTCGTTTTTTACGATAGATTAAGTTTAAATTAGTCCTACTCAGTTTAAACATAAATTTTCCGAAGGTTATATCTAAGAGATCTATCGTGTTTTGCTACATACTTTACAGACCTTGACCAGTGAAGACGTGTGTTTTGTTTTATGTGAACCCCTCATAAACATGGTGGTATCAGAAGAGCATATCAGGCATATAATGCTTTACGAGTCAAAAAAGGGAATAGTGCTACTGAAGCAACGCGAAACATTCAGGATGTTTATGGCAATGATATTCTGCATATGAGGAAATGTCAAAGATGGTTTCAAAAGTTTAGGAATGGTGACTGCTGTTTGACAGATGCAGCATGCTCTGGACACCCTGCTGAGTTTAATGATGACCTGCTGTTAGCCACTCTTGAAGTGTTCAACATCTGTTGAAGAATTGGCCCAGAAACTCAATTCATCCCCATCCACCATCCATCAACATTTGCAACAACTCGGGAAAGTGCCTAAGTTAGGAAAATGGGTGCCACATGAATTGTCAGTTGACAATCTGAGGGTGCGGGTAAACATTAGCACAGCTCTTCATTCCTGTGAACTCCAAGATCCATTTTTGCACTGTTTAGTGACTGGTGATGAAAAGTGGATACTGTACCAGAATGTTAAGCGCCGTCGACAGTGGGTTTGTGCTGGAGAACCAGTGACACCACAGCCAAAACCAAATCTTCACCCTCGGAAGGTGTTGCTTAATGTTTGGTGGGATAAAGGTGGTGTAATACCAGTGTTGGGCACTAAAGCGCTAATCCAATAACAGTTAATTAACAAAGTTAACTTTTTTTTAATGGACTATTAACGGAAGTTAATTTCCATTTATTGTTATCGGACCAGTTAACTTCCGATAATTCGATATTTAGTCTGTTAAAGTCCATTAACACGTTAACTACGAGGAGTCATTCACAGAAGATCACCGCTCCACGAATGAATTCAAACCGCCATAACTTCAGTCTGCCAATTCCATCCTCTGCCGCAGTGGAATGGCTCTTCTCTCTCGGCAAGGACATCCTGAGGCCCAAGAGGTCAAGACTGGCAGTTGGGCCTAACTTTGAGAAGTTGGTCTTTCTGAAGGGCAACCAGCACATTGTGTCAGTCTTTAATAAATGTGCCTAAAATTTAATTTTACCTTTCAGTTCCCGCCATAATAATTCTCTGGTAAATTAAAATTTAGTTAATGGTTAGTGGTTACAAGGGTTTCGAAACATGTAATCAGTACATTTTTTATTAAAAATAAAAAAAAAAGTTAAGCAAAAAAGTTGCAAAACTTGATAAAAATAGTTAAATACCTATTTATTGTTGGATTTTGCATAAATAAACACTTTCTATGGGTTTAAAGCTTTTTTCCTTGATTTTTTTTAAATGTTAGTAAAGAAATAGTTATCATTAACGGATTATCGTTAACTTCCGTTAACTTTGTAGTAAAATTATCGGATTATCGTTATCGGAGTTAAAAATTGGGGTTAACGGATTATAGTTATTGGTTAACTTTTTGGTTAACGGTGCCCACCACTGTGTAATACACTTTGAAACCTTACCACACAACCAAACAATCACCGCTCAAGTCTACTGTCAACAACTGGATCGAGTGAACACTACACTAAAAGAAAAGCGACCTCCTTTGGTTAATTGGAAAGGAATAGTGTTCCACCATGACAACGCATATCCTCATACCACTCGGATCACTTCTGCAAAAATTGAGGAGCTTGGGTGCGAAAAACTTCCACATCCTCCAAATTCTCCAGACCTTGCCCCTTCAGATTATCATCTCTTCAGGAGTCTGCAAAAGTATTTTGACGAGAAACAGTATACTTCTTTAGATGACCTGCACACCAGTCTTTGTACATTTTTTGCCTCAAAACCACCTAAATTTTATAAACATGGCATTGAAAAGCTTGTAGGACATGGCAGAGTGTCAATGATTCCGATGGAAAATATATACTAGATTAAAAAGTTTTTTTTTTTTTGTCCTTCAAATTCCGATCTAAAAAATGACATTACTTATGGGATGACCTGAGATATATATATATATATATATATATTAGGGTGTTAGACTCGTACAGAGGAAAATATCAAAGGTCAATATTTTTCTCCACTTTGCTTGTGCTTTTATTCCTTTTCATGTAAGAAAGATGTGCACCAATTTTGAAAATGATTAAGTGATATTTAAGGGTTGCACACATTTGAACCTTTTATAATAAACAATTTTCTTCAGTGTTACAAAAAATTCTCCCTTGGAACCACGGAAAATGAAAAACTAATAATAAAATTGGAAAATTCAAATCAATACACGTTGCACAATACAATACAATTTAATAATACAAAATTTTCTTCAGTGTTACAAAAGAATTCTCCCTTGGAAGCACAGAAAATAAAAAAAAAACTAGTATTAAAATCAAAAAATCTGAATCAATTTTTGAATTGTTACAAGGACGTTCCCACCTTGGTTCTTTTTAGCACCTCCTTTCGATGATGTTCAACAATCCACAACAAGAATTGTTTTTGCTTCTCCTTGACTGATTTATTGAATTGCTTGATTAATGCAATTCCCCTCTGCTGCATCATTTACAACTTTCAGCACGTTGACTGACTCTCAAGCCATCATTTTTGGTGTACTCCTCTATGTTGTCAAAGAATGTCTTCATCCTTTGAGTGAAGAAGTTGCTCAGATCCTTGCCTTCAAAAGTCAGGTTTTTCTACTCGAGTCGTTTGAGTTCCTTCCTCGACGCAGGTTTGTTCAAGGCCTAGAACATCTTTTCTCTCTCATTTGGCGATATCCATTCATCAAGGAAAGCCAAGCTGACTAGAGTCTCTTGAGAGATACCATAAATGCCTTTTGGCAACTCTCAAGGCAGCCTGGCCCAGGTCCTTGTTCGGACATGAAATCAACAGTTGAATCATGTCTAGGTCATTTTTCGGGGCCCACCTACTGACCACTGCCTCGTGCCAGAACCAGACATAAATGAAACACGTAAAAAGGGCCACATCGTGCAATCCCTTCACCTCTCAGTTGGTGAGTTCCAGTTGCTCCAGAAGGAGAACTCGGCTCCACCCCAGCCTCCAAGGAAAAGGAGCGACAGCTTGAGGAGTTCCTCATAATCTTCTCTCAGGTGACATGAACTTTTAATGACTCCATGAAGATAACTCACCATCCTGATTCATTCATCTTCCAAGTACCTAGTGGCTGGCTCTTCTTCATTGATCATGGTTTTGAAACAATTTTTGTTAATAAAGTCCCAACGCTGCTGAAATCGTTGAAACAACAGGATTTCAGGACCACTTGTTGGCCCCAGGGACTTATGAAAGACCTCCTTCAAAATGAGCTCATAAATGTGGTGATGGCAAGGCAACCACAAGACCAACCGACCAAGGAATTGTTCAATCCTCATACATGCCCCTTGCAGAAGTCCAGTATTGGATGCTGTAGTGTCAAACAAGAGGCCAATGATGTGGTCTTGAATTCCAAATCGTTGCAGCTCCTGGGTGATGGCTCGAGCCATTTGTTCACCAGTACCATCCTGGGCAACAGGCACTCCAAGAGATGCTCAAACTCCTTCCCTGTTACCATAATAGCTACTCTTGTCTTCCAAGCTTCTAGAGCTTCCACCAGCAGCTTGGGGTAGTAGCTTGCTGTCCCAGTGCAGAACTAAGAGAGGTGGATCTTTGAAGATAGACTCCTCAAGTTGTTTGGCCATTTTCTCTTGATACTTGGCACATGCTCAATGAACAGTTGATGGTGAAATAATAATCTGCGATACATCTTGTCCGAGACTTTTAGCAGCTGCAATGAAGGAAGTGCTTGCTTGTCGAATAGAGAGTTGTTCTGTATCCCAAGTAGCCACGAGTGTTGGATTAAGTGTGTCCTTGGAATGATGAGGTGACTTAGAGGCCAATGGAGCAGCAAAATCTTCATAATCATCTCTTGTCATCATTGAGCTAGAGGATGTGCTATCCAGCTTCATTTCCTCGGAGATCTTTTCAGCTTCTTCAGCATGCTTTTGTTTTCGAAGTTCAAGTTTCTTAGCTGCTGCTGCTTTCTGTTTGACAGCCATGGTGTGTTTCCTGTCCACCTCAGCCATTGAAGAACTCATTCTGTCCTCCCTCTGGGAGGCCAAGAAAACCTTGTCCTCCTCCAGAACTGAACTCATGCTCATCACACCTAGACAAGCAATGTCAAAAAGGTCAGCAAGGTCTCCCTTCCACACCTAATGCTTCATAATGGCTTTGTCTGTCTCTCTCGACTTCTTCTCCTTCAAGTTTTGGTACTCTTTGTCAGGGCTGTGGAGTCGGAGTTGGAAGCAATTTTGGTGGTGCTGGAGTCGGAGTCAGTAAAAATGTACCGACTCCGACTCCGACCTCAATATAAATTTTAATAAAATATGTTTTTGTGTGTGATATCACTGGCAGCTATGGTGGTTAAACCACTTAAATAATAAACACAATGTTTTCCATTTCAGACACTAATGCCATTAATTCATTTTTTCTTTTCAGATAATATTTTTTATTTTTAATGCTTATTTAATTTCGAGTTCTTTCTAAATTTCAAGTCTAAAACCCCTTTCACAATGGCAAAGACACTTCCAACAAAGTGCAGTTTTTAATATTTTACAATAACCACCGATGGGAAACATTTCGTGTGTCAGTGTATGATAGATGATGATGATGATGAAAAATTATGTGAAGCAAAAATCAGTGGTTTTACTGGCTCTGATAAAAATGCACCAACCAGAGCATCAAATTTGAAAAGACATTTGCAGCGTTTCCATCCCAAAATTTTAGAAGTTGTCATTGAGAAAGATAGTAATAAAAACCTTCCAACTACTTCAAAGTTAACAAAAGATCAGAAATCTACTGAACGACAAGCACCACTTACAAGATTATTTACTACAGACAAAGTTACCATAACAATGACCACAGATGATGATGCTTCACGTGGTGGTGATGAAATGCCTCTTGTGTAATTATCATCATAGCAGATTTAGAATTAATATACCTTCGGAGTCGGATAGACAAAAAATTGAGGAGTCTGAGTCAGTTTTTTATGTGCCGACTCCACAGCCCTGCTCTTTGTACAGTTTTAGTATAGGAGCTCTAATGTTCTCCTCTGTCTTCACGGGGATATTCGCCTTCTTCCAAACTTCTTGAAGCTTGATACTCGTAGACTTGATGGCAAGGGGGATTGTTTCCTTCAGCACCAGGTGATGGTACATAAAGCAGAGGAGGACTTGCTCCCGGGATGGCAATCTTGTTCCTAAGAGCTCTTTGACTGGAGTCTGTTCAATCAGCAGATTTTCTTTCTTTCCATTTTCAACACTTTTTGCACCTGTGAAAGAAAAGAAAACATTACAATATGTTGGAAGTTGGGACATTCTCAAGATTTGGTTACAAAGGGGTAAGGTATCAGAGGTGACATAAGTGTGTAACCTCTAAATGGTGTTCAATTTGCTTCAAATTTGATACATATGCTTTACAGATCATAAGGTGTACAGGGAAGAGCAAAGTGTAGTGAAATTCACAACTTGATAAAAGTGAAACACCCTACTGTGCATGGAACAAGGAACTCTTCTAGGGAAATTAAATCCACTATAGTCCAAATAAGTAATGGTAAATGACAAATACTATACCATTACTTATTCAGACTATAGTGGATTTAATTTTCCTAGAAGAGTTCCTTGTTCCATGCATGGTCTGTGTGTATCATAAGAAACCTCAGGGAACCATTGAGTTCATTCCCATCATGAAATGGATATGTTACGTGCCTTAAAAAGTGGATGCTCAATTCTGCCAGTTGAGGTTTAAGTTTTGGTTTTTGGCTAAAAATATAATAGTTACCCCCTTTTCTTTGATATATTCAATCTGATGTGAAGGCAGCGAGTCTTTTGCTTATATTGAGGGTCTAAATGTAGCTGGGCTAGGCTGCTTCAAACCCTAGATCCTGTCTCAAAGCTGGATCCTATCTGCTTTGCAGATAGCTGGTGAGGGAAGCTATATTTATGGGACCTCTGTGAGTGACCCATTGCCCATGTCAGGCTAGCATCATGAAAAAGAAAAACTATTGTATTTGTCATTTACCATTACTTATTCGGACTATAGTGGATTTAATTTTCCTAAAAGAGTTCCTTGTTCCATGCATGGTCTGTGTATATCATTTATATATAAGGAAGTTTCTTATTTTCAGTTTATGGATTTTTTTTTATTGAATAAACAAAATTTCTAATCTGCATTTTTTTAGGAGAATAATGATTTTGTAAAATTAGTAGGAACCTTGAAAGTTTATTAAACCACTAGTTAATTGCAAGTTTTAAAATTTTATGCCCTTCAGAATACATGATCCAGCCAAATATCCAGCAATTATCCAGTATCTGACCAGATTATCTGGTATCTGGCAAAAATAAAGCCAGATATCTGGTATCCAGTTATCCATCTATATTGTGATCTGGTACATCCCAAGTGATGAATTATACAAATGGGAGAATGTATCAAATAATTTTTACCAAGAGCGAAGTAGGCATCCCAATTTTAATCATTTGCAAGGTGCTTCACCCTCTACATTTTGTATGGAGAATTTGCAAATGATTACATCAGGTTGAAAGCAGGGCTGTGGAGCTGGCACCAAAATCTTAAGCTCCAGCTGGCTACAGCATTTTCAAATTTCTGGCTCCAACTCCGGCTCCGGCTCTGGCTCCAGCTCCTCTCACCATATATTAATGATTGATAAATCTCTTGAAATTGTACCTTGCTACTCATAGGCCATAGCAGGCAGCCACACAAAACATTTCATCACTGTGAAGTATTCAAATAATGCGGACTTTGTTTGACTTTGAGATCTAGTTGTCATTATGAAAGGGCTCAAAAAAAGAAGAATGAAACTTAATATTTTTAATTTTTAAAAATTAAGCTTACTAGTTTAAGTTTCTAAAAATTAACACATTTCCTGAAAAAAATTAAGTCCAATTAGAAATCATTCAAAATAAAAAAAAAATAGCATAAAAAAGTTTGTATCTAAATATGAACTCTCTGTATTGGGCTGGAGCCGGAGCTGACACATTTTTTATCAGCTCCAGCTCCAGCTCCAGCTCCAGCTCCAGCTCCAGCTTCCCAAAAATAACTGGCTCCAGCTCCAGCTCCAGCTCCAGCTTCCCAAAAATAACTGGCTCCACTCCAGCTCCAGCTTCCCAAAAATAACTGGCTCCAACTCCAGCTCCACTCACCAAAATTGCTTCAAGCTCCAGCTCCTGGCTCCGGCTCCAGCTCCACAGCCCTGGTTGAAAGGTGTGTAAAGGTCAGAATACTGGTAATAATAGTTGAAAACTTTTTCAGAAACCAATTATGTTGCAAGGTCATGAAAGGTCAATCACGCAAATCAAATTCAACAGAGAAGGTGATCTTTTATTCTCTTCATCCAAAGATCCCAATCCAAATGTTTGGTGGTCCATAAATGGAGAGAGGTTGGGTACATTTGATGGCCATTCTGGTGCGATATGGACAATAGATGTCAAGTGGGATTCAACAGTTTTTGCTTCAGGGTCAGCAGACCAGAGTATGAGGTTAGTATATCGGTATTTATGATTCTGTGAGCCCTATCCCCATGAAGGATTCACCATTAATGCTTTCATTGCTGTCTGAGAGTTTATTGGAGTGTTTTTGTGCCAGCTTTGTAATCACTGTTTATGCAAATGGATTCAGATGTTAAGAATCTTTAAATTTATTGAAACATTGAATTGTTTCTGTCTGCTCAGAAATGGATGGAAACTGGTTGGAGGCTGTAGATGAGGAAAAAGATGTAGGAGTAATTATTACCAAAAATCTTAACTTTGAGACAATGCCTTGAGGCTGGGAACAATGATGATAAAATGTTGAAATTATAAACAGGAATGAGTTACAAAAGCAAAGAGGTTATAACTAAAATTTACAATTCATGCATTAGGTCATATTTAGAATGTTGTATGTAGGCATGGTTTCCTCATTTTAGGCAAGATATAGATACGCTTGAAGGTATTCAGCATAGTAGGACTGGAGGGCATGATAAAAATATTGGAAAGAATTGTACAGGGTGGGTGCAGAGTCCCTTCAATGACAGTTTTAAATAATAGTAAATAACATAATGCAAAATGTAAATTGGGCTACTAAAAAATATATTTGAATAAGTAATTTTAGCATTGTAGACTAATCATTCATACAATCCTACAATGTAGTCAAATATTGTATTAAAGATTAGTTTACAGTGCTAAAGTTGCTTATTCAAAACATTTTTTGAGAATATCCCAGTTATCGAACATTATCATAATTTCGCTATTTTTATGGTAGTACCTATGTAAATATTTCCTCAGTTTTATGGTGTTTAGTTTGGTTTTTGGAATGGTTTACGAACTACAGTGGTGAATAGTATATAGGTAATAGCTACTTTGGTTAACTTTAAGAAGGAACGCAATAAACCTTTGAATGGTAGAGAAATGTTATAAATAATAGAAAGATTTAAGTTTAGTTAGTAGTGACACAGTCCAACTGATGAAAATATAATTAATCCATTTTGTCTAGTGAAATAGGGAAATCTCGTAAATAGCTGGGGTTCTTGTGTGTATTTCAATGATACAGTCCACTGGATCGAGATATAGCCAAATTAGGATCAATTTATAACTAGCTAAAAATGGGAATTCTGTAAATAGCTGAGGTTCTTGTGTGAATTTGGGTGTTGAAGAGAGTGATTGGTTTGAGGGGAAACCTCATAAATAGCTGAAATTCTTGTATTCTAGTGTTATGGAGTAAAATGTCACAGTATGTATTTAGGGTGATCTAGTTTATATTTTGGACACAGATTATCTAGAAAGCCCCTGGTGACTTTCAATTAACATTATGCTTCTTGCATTCTTAAACCACTTCCTCAAAGCCTTGAAATCTTTTTTAATATTTACCCTCCTCACTCAGAAGTTTATTATAAATTCTCCTGGCCTTCTTGCAAATAATCCCATCATGCAGCAGAGCATTTCCTTCCTCTTTAAGGCCCCCTAAACTCTTAATTGCGGATATATGACCCACATGCTGAATTTAAAAAACAATTGGGATTAAGGGGTTTTGCCAAAAATAAGGAGTGCTGAAGATTGGGAACCTTACTTTATTATTATTATTATTATTATTACTACTATTATTGTTGTTGAGTTAATTCACTTAAATATTTTAATCTTGGATATGGTTTAGTTTTTTATAATATTAAGAAAAAGGCATTTGCGTGACTGATGCCATCTGTTGAGAGATCAAAGAACTGAACATAATAAATGCAAAAAACTTTACTTTTCTACATGATGGTCAAAATATGATGATAAAAACCCACTCTAATAGACAGAGTTTATTTCCACAACAGTTTCAATGCCCACTGGCATCCTCTTTGGGTGGATACAGAAAAACGAATGTATCCACCCGAAGAGGATGCCAGTGGGTATCAAAACTGTTGTGGAAATAAACGCTGTCTATTAGAGTGGGTTTTTATTAACGAACTGAACATAGTTTAAACTTCAATCAAAATCCATTCTCCTTTTTGTTAACACAAAAAGGAGACATTTGCAATAATACAGATTCCCTTATATGATCTTCCATTAGGATACTGATGCAAAATACTTTATATCTTTGGCTTGTTAATTAACAGTTGATGTGCTAGTAGTTCATAAGTCTCTACCTTTATCTTGCATTTCCAATTTGAATAAAGTTGACAGTAGATTTTCCTTTAGGAAGAGAATTCTAAATTTTTGTTTTGTTCAAGAAATGGCTAGCTATATCATGACTGCATTGCAATGATGTTTTCCATTAGATTAGTGAGATTAATTGGTGTTGATTCAGATCCCACTTTAAGCTATCACTCCCCTTTGTCATATGATGACCTAAGATGTTAAGGAGGTTAAAAATCCTCAAACATTATTATTAATATTGAAGAAATGTAAAATTGTTTTGTGTTGAGCAGATTGTGGGATTGTGAAACAGGGAAGACTTTATCAAAGCTGCAGATGAAAACATCTGTGAGGGGTGTGGCCTTTTCCTACTCGGGTAACATGATTGCTTACACCACAGATAAGATGATGGGCCAACAGTCTGAGCTCAGCATCATTGATGTCAGAAAACCAAATGATGTAGATGGTGAGTAAAGACTCCTACATACAAATCTAGCTACCTCTCTATTTGTATAAGGAAGCTTAACACATGATACATTTATAGAAAAAAAATGCATGGCTATGCAGTTACATGTTATTCCTATGAAGTTTCCTTCATGGTATACATAATTTAGGGCTTATTTAAATAAAGAATGGTTTCTATTGGTAAAATTACTTTACTGAATCTGTGTAGTTATTTGTATGATAGTGACAAATGGCCCAGGACTTTTGCACAATACTGTATATACAGTATTCAAATACTTGTGACTGTATGATGATTAATGAAAAATTAGTCTGTGTTGACACACACTTCAATAGAATAGGGCCCCTCTATTTGGTAATAGTAATGAGTATTCCTTGAGGATATGAGGGTTTGAAAATTTTCCCCCCCTTTCCTTGTGCATTTGGAAAAGAACTGCTGGGGATGTGATTATATCCTCCACATCCCAATGCCTAACAGGGTTGAAGATTGGACACGGTTTCCATCTCTTGAAAAAATATTATCTCACAAATGGTTGGGCAGCTCACCCTCCAGCACTGACCTTGCAAGTTTTTCAAACCATGCTGGGCAGTGTTCAATGCTAGTGATATAGTGATTGTAATGGGTAATCTGAATGAGAAAGTGGGAATTGGCCCAAATCCAGGAGTGATTGGGAAGCATGGTGTACCCCCAAATGAATGAATGGTCATAGAATAAAAGAATTGTGTATGCATATGAGGTGCTCCGTGCCAGATGTTTGTAAGTGCCATCCTGGGTTAAAACTCGTTTTTTGTACCAGCATGAAGCTCAGTTCCCATACTATCCAATGTTGAGATAATTTGAAAGCTATAAATTTCATATGAACATCTTTGCGCTATCTTCAATGGTTCAAGAGATAGTACAGTCTAATATTTATTCCCCAACTTTAACTGTGTTTTCTGGCATTTTTTATTTTTGGTACTTATGAACATTGGCACAGAGTGCCTAGTATTACAGATGCACATTTCCAACACAAGGACATCCATAAGCAGAGGCGTACCAATACTTTTTGATGCTCAGGGCGTTTTTCAATTTCTGCTGAGATATATGATGAGATATAATTTTTTGGAGGGTTGCATTTTAAAACATAAAAACCCAAAATTTTGCATACTGTGCCCGCCTGACAGTAATTTGCTGCCGCTCGGGGCGGTCGCCCCTCTCGCCCCTCCCTTGATACGCCACTGTCCATAAGTATACATGGTAGAGAGAAATGAGAGGTTATGGAGAAAAATATATGATAGATTATGTTAGAGAGTAAAGATACCATTGAGGGATGTAGGTGATACAAAATCTGTGCAGCAGTTGAGTAGAGGTTTGCGAGATCATATGATTGTATTGTGTTAAGTTGGTTGGTGTTTGGCATAAAAGGAAGAGAGTGAGTGGTTAGATACAGAATAAAAGGCTGAATTGAAATAAGATGTCAACAAATTTATAAAAGAATAGAGCAATGGCCACGAAAGTTTTTTCAATGTAACACTTCCAACTCAAATTTTTATGAAATTTGGTATATAGGTAGTTCTAACCTGCAAAAATGTTATTTTCAAATTCCAACCCAATCCAACCAACTGGTCACAAGTTGTGGGTTGAGAAATTTTGAGGCTGCTGCTGCTTGACCCACATCTCTTTGATACTATGTAATTTAGTTGTATAATAAAGTATTCATAAATGCATACATATTTAGAATTAGCAATAAACCAGCTACCCATATATGTTTCTCTTCTTTCTAGTGTAGGCTTATAAATAAAAATTTGACCTTCTAACCCAATTTACAGGAAACCAAATAAACCTTAATCTTTTAGCTACTAGGAAAATAAATAAAATTAACTAATATGAGCAATACGTTTCAACAGCGAAGTCTCGAACTGTAACTTTTTATTATGCACTTGTCCAAAAAAACTTTGGAGGGGCCATGCTGGATTGCGCTTGTCTGTCCATCCATCTGGGCTATAACTTTTGAATTGTTCAACATAAATTGATGAAACTTAACATACATGCCCATTAGAGTGTCCCAATTTTTTTTGTTCCTGAAGTTTGTCATGCACACCCCCCTAATTTCTTCCACTCGTGAAAACATGCCAGCAAGATGAATTTCATTCGTGTTCTTTAATTTTAAGGGTCCCCTCAAACCATGTGTTACTATTGCTGAACGGCTACTCTACCTTATACTAATTGTAGCATATTTCTTTTCAGGTTATGGATACAAGAAAGCAGGAGACTGTGTGGTTGGTGGGGGTGTTGCGAAATGAACCCCTGGAAACGCTGTGTCAACTCCTGACAGTGGGAGATGTTCTTCGACGTCTGTTGTTCTTCACTCGGAAGAAAAAAACGTCCACGGCGGAAGCTGCCAATGTGGTAGCTGATGAGGTTATGGCGGTGTGGGCTCGGGCATCTATTCCGACCTCCCACAAGCCCAAGTGCGTCGAGAGGATCAAGGCCCTCTCCACGGACTATGAGAAGGTTGCCGGAAACCGAAACCGTGGGGGAGAGAAGCAACTGGAGCGGGAAAAGGGATTCCAAGCCAACCTGAATACACTGTTCGAAACAGCTCATGCCAACGCCATGAAACTCATCAAAGTCCCCGAAGATCGAGACTTTCTGAATGACCAGCGAACCGTGCGGAAGATGTACATCGGAGGAGAGGACCTGGAGTTTGCTCGCAGGGCAGCGGAGCGGGAGAAACGCCGAGCAGCTGAAGAGAAGAGGAAGAAGAAAAGCCGCGAAGAGATGGACTCACTGCAAGCAAAAGGAACGGTGAAAAGTGGGTCTTCTTCTTCTTCGGAGTCCATGGCCGAAGCATCCAATGATGATGTCCAATATTCCTCTCCTGGTCCTTCGGCTCCTCGATCCGCTCCCAAGGACGGCCAAGTGTCGGCAAGGAGGATCATCCAATATCCCAATTTTGCTGCAGCCCTGGATCGAACTGGAACCTCAGTACGCCAAGCGATGCACATTGTGGCTCCAGCACTCGCTGCCACGGGAGTTGAGTTATCCTCGGTCACCTTGTCCAAATCAAATCTTCACCATTCACGGCAGAAGTTCAGGAAGAACTTGGCAGCCGGAATCAAGACCGAGTTCAATCCTGATACGCCGCTTGTCGTCCACTTTGATGGCAAACTCCTCCCTGATTCGGATGGAGGGAAATCGGATCGCATACCAGTGCTGGTCAGCGGGAAGAATCTTGAGAAGTTGTTGGCGATCCCAAAAATCCCTGACAGCACGGGACAGCGGATGGCTGGAGCTGTTCTGAAGGTGCTGGACGATTGGCCGCAAGTTCAACCATGGATTGCCGGTCTCTGCTTCGACACAACAGCGGCGCTTGTATGATTATCCAGGACCAAATGGACTGCCGCGTTCTTTTCCTGGCTTGCAGACACCACATGATGTAATTGGTAATCACCTCAGTCTTTGACCTGTTCTTCAGGTCTTCTTGCCCTGAAATTGCGCTGTTCGCTCGCTTCAAATCCCAATGGGAGTTCATCGACCAGAAGCAGGCTTCTCCGTTCAACGGCGATGGCCCAAGCGACATCCTTTCGGAATGGGTGGCGTTGAAAAAAGAGCAGATTGTCCACTTCATTGAAGACCAGCTTGAAGTTGGCCACCCAAGAGACGATTACCGGGAGTTCCTGATCCTCGCTCTGGTCTTCCTCGATGGTCATGGCAAACGAGATCTCCGGTACAATCGTCCTGGAGCATACCACCGGGCCAGGTGGATGGCCAAAGCATTTACTGTCTTAAGATGTTCATCTTCCGAAGCCAATTCCACCTGACCACTCACGAGGTCCGGTCACTACGCAGGATAAACGTCTTTGCCATCACCATCTACCTCCAGAGGTGGTTCGAGGCTCCATTGACGGCGGACGCGCCCGTCAATGACCTGGAGCTGTTGGAGGACCTAGAGCGGTACAAGGCAGTGGATCATGATGTAGGTACCGCCGCATTGACGAAATTCCGGGGCCACCTCTGGTACCTAAGCGAAGATTTAGCCGGACTCGCTATGTTCTCCTCCAAAACCACCGATGCAGAGAAGACGGCCATGCTCCAAAACCTGCACAAGAAGACTGAAAACCCAAAAGATCTGCGTCGGCTGGAGGGAAAGAGTGTCTTGACCGTGAGACGGTCGGATTTGAGCACCTTGGTCACGAAAAGGACTCAAAACCTTTTTCATTGCCTGAAGCTGCCGGTTCCAAAAACCCCAAAGATCTCGAAGGATGTGCACCATCGTTGAAGTCTGTGAACGACGCGGCAGAACGGGCGGTGAAACTGGCGGAAGATTTCAACGAGGGCCTGACAAAAAACGAGGAGGAACGGCAGCTCGTGTACCAAATCGTCGAATACCACCGCCAGCAGTTCCCCTCAGCAGACAAAAAGATCCTCTGTCCCCCGAAATGAAATGTGCCATTAGGAAGAATTTCCATTTCCTTTAATTTAGTCATTAGAAAGAATTTACATTTCATTCTTCCATTCTAGAATGATTAATGCTGAGCATTTACGTTTGTTCATATAGGATCGAATAAACAAGGTCAATGAGGGGACCCTTCCCCTCCTAATAGGCCAATGAAATTTCACTCATTTTTTCCTTTCTTCAAGTGTAATTAATTAAAGGGGTGTGCGATTTGACTCTTGCAAATTTTTATTTTCACATGTGAGGCTGGGACACCCTAATGCGCATCATCTTGAGATGATGTCTCTTTAGCAGCACTTGGGGGTCCCTGGTATAAATCTTGAACTACTGTCCATATTGATGAAACCAACCAAACTAATCAAGTAGTTCCATACAATTGCTAACCACAACTGGTTGTCATAAATACACCCAATGTATTGCCCTACTTTTACATTTTCTTTGTTCACAATTAATTTTTCCAATTCCACCTTTTTTCCCTATTTTCTTTTCTCCAACTCAGTCATTGGATATTTGGTAAAATATCTAGCATTTCATTCTTGTTCAGTGGCCCAAATCTGCGATACTTTTGTGTTTCACATATGGGTTGACTTTCTTCAATCTGTATCTCGATTTAATATTTGTTTCTTTCATTTCCTCTCCACTGCCAAAATCTAATTTTATACTTTTACTCAGTTCTTGTTCACAAAATTGAAAAGAATCTTTTGTTGAGACAATTTGTCTTGTCATGGGAGGTAAGAAAGTGTCATTTACAAGAGACCAGAGTCATCTTTGTGGTTGCACATATTTATGAAGTTTTATCTATTCTTCCACTACCCATCAGAAATATAGTGGACTTTCTTGAGCTTGGGATGAGTCACCTTAATATTGGGAAAAAGGCAGGAAAAGAAAATGCAGTAAACCCTCGATTTAATGGACTAATAGGGGGAAGGGGTGTCCATTAAATCCAGATGCTTGTTGACGATCTTATATACTGTATCTAATGTAAGTGTTTTACAGTAAAAACTTAAATAATGAGCACCATTAAAGAGTACATATCTAACAGCACAGCAATAAAAAACAAATAAAAAAATACACTAAACAGAAAAAACATTAACTAATGTAAAATAAACAATGTAAATTATTGTAAATATTTTACAGTAACTTCACTTACCTGTTGTGGCTGATAGAAGTGGTAATTTTGCCATGATCAATAGTGGTGACTCAGAACAACTTTTATTCCGAGTCTGAGGAGCTAGAAAGCTCCAGTGCCCTCTTTTTACTGTTAGAGGGTTGTGGAGGAGGAGAAAGAGAAGCAGCAGCAGCAGCAGGTTTGAAGAAGCAGTCAAGCTTCAATTGAGTTTTATTCTGGTGCTGCTTCCTTATTATGATCTCCCTAAATGAATGAAAGTGTCAACAACAGAGTGGGTTCATGATGGCTCATTTGACTGAAGCACAAACTGTGCAATAGATCAGATGTTGGGAATGTTGGACAGTGTCTGTTGTTTCTAAAGTTCATTGAATGGAGGTCCGTTAAATCGAGGGTTTACTGTATATGGAGAATGAAAGAAACCAAAAGCTAGTGTGGTTGGTCTCAGGAGTGATGCCTGGTTTCCAATAGATAATGGCTAAAGATTAATGTTCATTATTTTCTCAATAAAGTTTTCTGTGCAGTGATACCCATGGTTCATTGGATGACCCGTAAATTGGGTCACAAGGTCAAATTTTTATTTATAGGCTTAGAAAGAGGCAATAAATACTTGGATTTTGGATTGTGAATGTTTATAGTTATGGGTCAAAGTCATAACTGAACCAAGTTAATGGTGTCAAAAAAGACAAATCAAGCAATATAATTTTTTTAGCCACCTGAAGAGGATGCCAGTGGGCATTGAAACTGTTGTGGAAATAAACTCTGTCTATTAGAGTGGGTTTTTATTATCATACAAATCAAGCAGCAGGCTAAAAATTCCCTGACCTGTAACTTGTGATGAATTGATTGGATTGGGCTGAAATTTGAGAATAAAGGTTTTGCAAATTAGAATTACCTATATACCATATTTCATTAATATCTAGTGTTAGAAGGGTGTAAGCCATTGGTTGACTTGCCATGGAAATGCCCCATACGTAAATCACTGTGTGCATATAGAAAATGGACTTGGGTCAATTTTGATATCGTGAATCGATGTAATCTATTCAATCTATCTAAAACTCTTTCTAAATAATCTATCCAAATTAATCTAATCTACTTAATAAGACTTAATATAGTGCATGATTGTCACATTTGGGGTTTATATCTGTGGAGAGAGTAAAATGGGGGGGATGCTATGGAAGGGGTAAGGGGGGGTCGCATATACTCATTTTTTTTCACAAGATGTTGAGATCATCATTTCCAACTACGTGCATACTGTGGAATTGGAGAAACTCAGTTTGATATTTTTTGACACCCCCCCCATTGCACATAGCTCAACTTTTGATATGTTATATGTTAACCCAAATGAAAACTGTCATTTTTAAAAAAAAAAGCCCAAAAAACTTTTGACCCACCCTAGACTGTATATCCCAACCCTTTTCATGAAAGGTTACATTTGATCACTAAGGTTGTGGTGATCCCTTTGTATCTCTGCATGAATAATTCTTCCAAATTTTATTGTCTTGTGTTCAAGCATTGTGCTCCACCCTATGGAGAATAGGAGTAGTGTGATAATTTTGTTGAAAGCAAACTTTTTATTTTTTATAGTTTGCCCATTTTAAGACTGGCTCATGGCTGTTGCAACAACACCACTTCCCCATTAGATCAGTGAAGTTTAGTGATGTATCTGGTATTAGTTGGATGATTGACAGTCCTCAGCTTTCGGGTGATGTAGCACACAATGGTTCAGATCCCATGTAAAGCTGTGGTCCCCCTCTGTCATATGCTTCTCAAGCTTTTTTATTTAATGGCACATTTTCTAGTTAGCTCGACACTCATGGCACACTGAACCAAATTTTGCCAAGTCATTGTGTATTCTATTTTCATCACTCACTAGTAAAATAGTGAAATGTAGCTTATTTTTCTTTAATTATGAAAGTACTGCTGCACATTAGGGACTTTGTCACAGCACACCAGTTGCAAAGAACTGCCATAGACATTATGAAGGAGGATAAACAATGTCAAACATTATTTGCCTAAATGCATTTCTCTTCTCCGTCAGACACAGCAATAATGAAGGCTCAAGTGACCCCTACTAACCAGAAGGCACTCTCTGTGTTATGGGGACCCCTTGACAAGACTGTTATCACAGGACACGAAGATGGAGCAATCATAAAGTGGGACTTGAGGACAGCTGAAAAGGTAGGTCGTAAGTGTTTAATTTGGGATCTGCAAATAAACACATTCTGCAATTGAAACTGAACATGTAGTATGTCACTGAAAATAATCCTGAATATGTTTAGTGTCGATGACAAATTTAATTTTCTAAAAATTTATACTGAAAATGGAATTAGGGAGAGGAAGTTGGCACTTCAAGACAGAGGACTTAGATTATGACGAAGACTTAGAATTAATAGAAAATTTTCAAAATAGATATACCTATGAAAATTTAGCCAAAACTTCAGAATGAGTAATTGCTTCAAATTAGAACTAAACCTCTAGAAATACTAGATTTCCCATGTCACAGCCAAAGCATTGAACGGGGTGTGAACTTAGTAACTAAATCTAGCCAGGAAAGAATTGGTTATATTAATCGGCATAAATTTATTTAAAATAATTTAGTCTAGAAAAGAACTGCCTACTTTTTAGTGGAAAGGTCAATGGAAGGAATGAAAAAAAAACATTAGTTTTAGGTCAAAAATTTTATTGAATTTCTCTTAATTTCTACCACTAATAGCTAAAAATTTATTTATTAAATTTTTTTTCATGCATTTTTGTATTTTTTTTTCATTAAAAAATAAATAACTGTTTTGTAAGCGAACTTTGGTGGTAATAAAAAAAATTTCGAAGTAAATCACAAATTATCTCTAATTTTCTGAAAAAACTGAAACCAGTAGGGGGGGTGTCCTCAGAACTCAAAAATATTTTACCAGGGTGTTACTATGATTGATTGAACCACCTCACACTATGTACCTAAGAAATAAAAAATTTCAACCTGGCCTAATATATATACTGTACAGGGTGTCCGAGAATTATCTGTACAATTTTTGGCTGTTATTAAAAGTCAACCATGAAGTGTAGAAATTCCAGCGTTGTCCCATTTTACAGAGAATCTCATTAAGTTTTTTCTGATACCAAGTTGTGACAAGTTTTTTAGAAATGTTCGGACACACTGGAATTATCTGTACAATTTCATCTTTTAATAAAATTCTTGATAACACACGTAAAATTCTTAAACAAGATTATTTAGAATCTGTATTTTCAAAGTTTCTTTTATTAAAGTAACGTTGTTATAAACATTCGATATGTGCACCATTAGTGATTCGCAAAACATCCAATCGATACTCCAAATGTTGTCATGTACGCTGCAGCATATCCACATGAATTCGCTCAATAGCAGCTGTGATTCTTGCTTTTAAATCATCAATGTCTGTCACCCGCGTACATTTCTAAAAAACTTGTCAAAACGTGGTATCAGAAAAAACTTAATGAGATTCTCGGTAAAATGGGACAAAACTGGAATTTCTATACTTCATGGTTGACTTTTAATAACAGCCCAAAATTGTACAGATAATTCTCGGACACCCTGTATATATTATATATAACACACACACACACATATATACATATATATATATTATATACATA
Organism: Bathynomus jamesi; assembly: GCA_023014485.1. Lineage (NCBI taxonomy): Eukaryota > Metazoa > Arthropoda > Malacostraca > Isopoda > Cirolanidae > Bathynomus > Bathynomus jamesi. The sequence continues at coordinate 108,512 of JAJOZX010003896.1, forward strand.
TACATACATATATATATATATATATATACATATACATATATATATATATATACATATACATATATATACATATAATATATATATACATATACATATATATATACACATACATATATATATATATATATATACACACATACATATATATATATATATATATATATATATATATATATATATATATATATATATATACACAGTATATACAGGGTGTCCCCAAAAAAACTATATACTCTTTATAGCATCATATATTTTATAATTTAAAAAAAAACCAAACAATATATTATAGCAATTGCCAATGAAAGGTAAATTAGTAATCTAAGTGATCAAAATGTTATAGCGAGTTGTTTGCATATAAAATTTAATTAACTACGCCAAGTGCTCAAAATGTTCTCCGGCGGCATGAATGCACTTTTGAATGCGTTGACTAACTGATTCGCAGACATGGACTAATGTGGATGCTGTGATGATCCCGCACTTTTCCCTAATTGCATCCTTAAGGTGTTCGAGTGTTGCAGGTCTTGTACCATAAACTGCATCCTTCAGGTAGCCCCACAAGTAAAAATCAAGTGGAGTCAAGTCCGGTGAACGTGGAGGATACTCAACGCTTCCTCTTCGTCCTATCCAACGGTTAGGCAACGTTTCATCGAGGTACCTTCTGACATCACAATGATAATGAGGGGGGGGGGCTCCATCTTGTTGAAAGTAAAAGTCGTCGTTTCCAAACAACTTCCGAACTGCAGGTATAATTTCTGTCCGCAGCATGTCGAGATATGCGGCACCGGTAACTGTCCCATTAATGAAAAATGGTCCAGCCAAATCCCTGGATGATAACCACACCATGCTGTTAATCCTGGTAAATTAACATGTTATCCACATAAACGTGTGGGATTATCAAGTGACCAGTACCTGCAGTTGTGTCGATTTACTGTGCCATTCAGCTTGAAGGTAGCTTCATCAGACCACACGATTTTGTTGGCAAACTATACGTCTTCGGCTTCCATTGACTGAAACCATTCACAAAATTCGAGTCTGCGATCAGGGTCATCTTCAGTCATGGCGTGTAACAGACTTGGAATGTAGCTTTTCCATTTTGCCGACTTTAAAATCCGGTGAACACCTGATTTGCTGATTCCGGTCTCACGGGCGCATTGCCTAACTGATTTCTGTGGTGATCGATTAAATTTTTGCAACACTAAAACTGAGTTTTCATCACTCGCACTTGATTTGCGTCGTCCAGATCTTCGCTTGTGTATATCTTGAGCAGATCCCTCTGCCTCAAACTTGTCACGGATGCTTGTAATGGCGAGACGTGTCGGTGGCTTTGTACCAAATTCCCGGATCCATTGCCGCTGGACTTCGGACACATTCTCAAATTTCCAATGCCATTTCAGAACACTTTTTCGTTGCTCCAGTGTCAAACGTTTACGCAACATGGGTTCTTTTGCTGAACTGAATAAAGTTGAATGCTGTAGAGTTTGTATCGTGGAATGAGTGTGTAGGCTAAGTCCGAAGCAAGCTAGTGAGTGACTAGACTACGTTCGGTCCATAGGCTTCGCCATTACAGGGCCTTTGATAAAACAAGGCCAGGCATAGTCGACGCATTCAAAAGTGCATTCATGCCGCCGGAGAACATTTTGAGCACTTGGTGTAATTAATTAAATTTTATATGCAAACAACTTGCTATAACATTTTGATCACTTAGATTACTAATTTACCTTTCATTGGCAATTGCTATAACAATATATATTTTTTTTTAATTATAAAATATATGATGCTATAAAGAGTATAGTTTTTTGGGACACCCTGTATATATATATATATAATTTTATATATACAGTCTAGTGTGGACCAAAAAAATGAAGGTTTAAAAATCTTTGTTCCACATGAGTAATGTTATTCCTTTTGCTTACCTTAATCAAATTACAAAATTTGAAACCTCTACGTCAAGTTTTAGGGGTCCCGAGAAAATTGCACTTTTCCTTTTAATGCTGAAAAAATTAGTTTTTCCTCATTTTCATAAGTTCTGCTTTATTTTTTGTTGGAAATTCTTTACGATTCTTGAAAACTGTTTTGAGCAGGTATTGTTTGTCCTCTTCTTTAGTTGTCACTGCTTGATTAAATTTTTCAATCAATGCAACACCGCTCAGCTGTGTCATTTGTCACTCTAAGGGCACGAACTCTAGCACAGCCTCTTTGGTACTCAGGATCTATTCCCCATGTTGATGCAGAATTTTCAGTGAAGAGAGAATTGAGATGTAGAGCATCAAAAAGAGATTTAGTCCTTGAAGTAACAAAATCAGAAATCCTTTTTTCTTTAAAAGAAGCTAGGGTTACACCTTTGCTTCTAAACGTTTCAGTCCCTTATGGTGTAGATTGTGAAAACTAGCTTCAGACAGTGAAATGTAACCTAATTAAATAGAAATTTAGCTATCAAAATGTTTAATTAAAACCAACCAGATAATAACACATTGCCTAGGTGTGAAAACCAGACCCACAACTAAGTTTTTCACCTGAGAGATAAAATATAAATATGCTAAATTAATCAGACAAAAAACTAACCTGATATCTCTGGGAGCATTTTTCCATCCCAATGAAGAACTAAAGGCTCTCCAGGACAAAATGCTTGCTCTTGATATTCTGTTGCTATTTCTTTGCGTAACTTTTGACGAGTTCGAAGCATAGTAGATTTTGACACTGTAATGTTTTCCAAATTATGGCCCAAAGACTGAGCAACAACAGCATAAGACATAGCTGCATCTCGATTGGAAAGATTCATTCTATCATAGGCTGCTACAACATTTTTGTCAATAGGCTTTGACTTTTTAGGAGCCAACATTTTCTTTTTAAATTGCTCTTCAGAGGGACCTTGAAAATTCATTTCAAGGTTGTCGTCATTAGTTGATGATGATGATGACGATGTGAAATCATCTCTATTGGCAGGGAAGAATGATCTTTTAGATCGCTTCTGCTCTTTGATGGCTCTTTCACACACTAATTCTTCACGATGAAGCCTTCTTTTCTCTCTCTTTGCAAGAATTTGGTCTACTGTACCTATGCTACTTTGTGTAGGATCTTCTTGCTGGCTTAAGTAGAAAAGCTTGTCTTCTTCATTTGACATCATCAAAGGGGCATTAGAGTGACCAATATCAAGAATTTCAGCCTTAATTTCATCTTTAAACATAGCTTCTTCAATACGGCATTTTTCCTCGGGCCTTTTTCTGTTTTTCATCAATTTATCATAATAGCTTATTAAAGAGTCAATCTTTCGGATGGCACTGTCTCTACGCATTGTGGGAATCCTGGCTTTCTCCCAGTAGGTCATCACTTCATCTAAGCAAAGATTAATGAATCTTCTTCGTCCCAATTTTTCCTCTTTTTGATGGAAGAAATATTTTTGCAAAACTTGCAGTTTTGTAGGTAAGCGGCAACAAAGTATATCTTTATATAAATGGCCAATGAGCCAAACTTTAGTTTTAGAACGAGTAGCCATTTTTAGTTTAAAAAATTAAATTTCTGAAATAGTAAAATAAACCAGTTAAATTAGGAGATAAAAAGGATAACTAAAAGGTTCAAGCCAATTAGGCAAAGCCTTTAATTTAGAGTTGACCAATTAAGGATAATATATTTTATCCAAAATTTTTGTTTTCCTTATTAATAATTTTCTCTGAAATAATGATCTAAGATTGTTTTTGTACTCTATTAACACCAAAAATTTCTTAAATAAGAAGAAATTTTTTCATAAGTTGCGACTCAAGAGTTGAGTTGATCATTGATGTTCTAAGCGCGCCTATTCATTGGAAAATTTTTATAAGTCATTAAATCTCGGGACCCCTAAATATTCTCATATTTGACCAAAATTTTGCTGACATGTCTATCTGGTCCAAAGGAACAAGGGCATTAATGTGGAACAAGGATTTCTCCAACTTTATAATTTACCCCCCATTTTGGTCCACACTAATATACACCTTACCTTATGAACCTTGTTGTTTCGTGCGTTGGTCTCTCTTCACACGGAGGTCAAGCTGGTGGCCCCGCCTCTAGGTCTGGCCTGGTGGAGGAGCGAGTTGCTTTCTTGCGCTCTCCACCGTACATAGCCAGGCACGCCCGGCTCATCTGGTACTGTCCTGAGCCAGGCATCCAGTCTTTTCTTGAAGACTTCAACTTTGACCCCCGTTACGTTTCTGAGGTCCTCAGGAAGCTGGTTGAAAAGTCTTGGCCGCCTGACAACCAAGCTATTTTCCTTCAGGGTTGAGGAGGTCCCTTGTCGGGCCTTTAATTTGGGAACACTACACATTCTGCCTTTCCTATTTTCCAGTGTTTGAATGGTAATTGGGTTTAGTTTTAGGTTTGGTACCAGTTTTTCAATCATTTTCCATATGTAGATTATGATGTACCTCTCTTCTTCTTCTTCTTTCCAGTGAGTACAGATTTAGTTTACGTAGTCTTTCCCAGTAGTTGAGTTCTTTGCAGCCATCAATCTTGGCTGTGAAATGCCTTTGCGTTTCTTCTAGTTTATTAGTTTCTTCCTTTTTATATGGGGACGTCAAAACTGAGCAGTATTCAAGTTTTGGTATAATCAGTGTTTTTAGCAGGGGAATCATTACTGTCCTGTCCCTTCTCTTGAAAGTTCTTAGTACCTGTCCGGCGACTCTTTTTGCTTTATTTATCGCTATCTGATTTTGTGTTTCGAATATATATATATATATATATAAATAAAAAAAATTGATATAATTATTGTAGTAATTTCACTGATCGTGTCTTGCTCTAATTTGCTAAAGTTTCATTCAAATACGTGTGAATATCGTCCTGCTTGCTAAGAGCTTCTTTGTTTGATGGAGAGGACAAAGCTTGTTACTGATTTGACTTTGTGCTCAGTTTGAGAGAGCCAGTCGTAACGCTTGGTTCGCTGCCATAAAGAAGCATGTTTAATTCATGGAAGGCCTTCAAAGCCCTCGTAAATACCGTCGCACTCCTAAACAAATTCGTTCCTACCAAGCTCAGATCATGATCAGACACGCTTGAACGAAATGTCAGCAAAGGGAACGAGAAATTATTTGAGGAAGAAGCAGCGTCCACCTAATTTAGACTCAAAAGCTTTATCTTTATTATAATCAATAATTATTAATGTAATTAATGGTGGTTGTAATTTTCAATTGAACGACGCTTCATTGGTCCGTCGAGACATCTTTGGAAAAGGGGTTCATGAACGAGATTCCGTTTACGTTTATTTTAAATTTGGTTTTAGAAGAGCGTTTCGGGAGGAGGCGGCGGCTGGTTTGCTTTTCCTCTTGCGGACCTTGTTCACTGAATGGCGGTCTCTTTCTCTCCCGCAGACTGACGTGGCGCTCGAACATAACAAACAGATCAACGACATGCAGCTGTCGCACGACGGCACCATGTTCATCACGGCAAGCAAGGACTGGACGGCGCGCCTCTGGGACATGATCACGCTCCAACCCTTGAAAACCTACAAGACGGACAGGCCCGTCAACTCCGCCTCCATAAGCCCCTTAATAGATAAACATCCTTACGTTGTGTTGGGGGGCGGACAGGAAGCGATGGAGGTCACCACTACGTCGACGAGAGTAGGGAAGTTCGATTCCCGATTCTTCCACGCCGTTTTTGAAGAGGAGTTTGCGCGTGTCAAGGGACATTTCGGTCCTATCAACTCCCTGGCGTTCCACCCTAACGGGAAGGGGTATGCGAGTGGTGGGGAGGACGGTTTCGTGAGGGTTCACGTGTTCGACGAGGCTTACAATCAGTTCAGGTTCGATTATTAATAAAAATATGGTTTAGATTGATCATTTCATTCTCCTCTCGTCCAAGGCGGACCGACTGCATAGTGGGAAAAGGTGGTGAAAAGTAGTGAAAGAAAAGCGTTTAGGACAGAAGGTTAAACTCAGCCTGGCAGTGAGATTGCGAGAAGAACGTTGGAAGAGTAGTAAAAAGGGGTTAGATAAAGACTTGATGATGATGACGACTGAGCAATATGTGGAGAATAGAAAGTTGTATTGTGCAAAGATCATTCTGGTAGGATGACTGGTAAGGTGATAAATAAGAATGGCAGTGTTAGTAAAAGATGAGCAAATACGTGAGAGATTTAAAAAGAGTAATTCAGAGAGATGGCAGGTGAGGTAAATGAACGGGAAACAAATGTGAATGCGATTGGTTTGTGGAAATGCGTACCAAGAAACCCACATGTACGAGAGTCTACCACCGACCTCGTATACAGGGTGTTATCAAATTGTTTCATAAATTAGTATACATATTCAGGACGTCAAAGTGAACATAAAAGTTCCTAGGAACATAAATGCGCAATCGCTTTGTTTCCGAGATACGTTGCCTTTTTGCCGAGGACGATCCAATTAAAATGAAAGTCATTGAAGTTTATCAAAGTACATTTACAGCAAGTGCTCAATATGGTTTCCCTGCATCAGCGTACATGCTTCAATGTCGTTGAAAATTTTGCCTCATACGCTCGAAAACACCTACATGGTTGCATATTGTTTTTGAACAATCTTGAATACGTTGCCACAGTTCATCTGTTATTAACTTCACTCATAAAAAAGATCTTTTGAATAACCGCGCAAGAAAAAGTCTGCATTTAGGTCCGGAGACCCGAGTGGCCAAGTGACGGGACCATGTCGCCCATGTATGTACTCTGATGTAGGGAAACCATTTTGAGCATTTGCTGTAAATAAACTTTGATAAACTTGAATAACTTTCATTTTAACTGGATCGTCCTCAGCAAAAAAGCAACGTATCTCGGAAAGAAAGCGATTGCAGATTTATGTTCCTAGGAACTTTTATGTTCAATTTGACGTCCTGAATATGTATACTAAAAAAGGAGGTGTGTGGACACCAATCGACCAGGGAAGTACTCTGGCGGTGGAACATTAGACAGAAGCTAGGGAGTGCTGGAACTCCCGTTTCTCTGTCACTGTCCTCCTCAGCTGATCTTTTTCCGCGTTTCATCTACCCGGTGACCAATCCAGCATGCTCTCAAACACTCGCTTCTCTCCCTATTCCTCACTATATGTACATGCATCTTACGCACTGCATAATTTTTAAAAAAAAAAAAAGGAAAATGGCATCAAAGTTAAGAGCCTCGGAGTTCACTGGGGAGGAGGCCATAAATGTCCCCACTTCTGGCTCCCCAGCTGCCGATACCGGGAATGCAGACCCGGACAGCGGGGCTGCTGGATCTGCTACCGCCTATTCGAGCGCCTCTCAATCTTTCAGATTGTCAGTATGGGTTCCGCAAGGGACGCTCTACTGGCCATCTTCTTGCATATCCTTTTGGTGAAACTTTTGATGTTGCGCTAGACATATCAAAACCTTTATTAGAGTCTGGCGAAACTGCCCTCCTTCGGTTTCTATCCTTCTATCTGTACCTTCATCTCTAATTTCTTTTCTGGCCGATCAATAGCTGCGGTTGTAGAGGGCCACTGTTCTTCTAAAGCTATTAACAGTGGTGTTCCTCAGGATTCTGCCCTGTCACCCACTCTTTTCCTTTTATTTATTAATGATCTTTTAATTCGTACTTCCTGTCCTATTCACTCCTATGCCGATCATTCCACTCCACTTCTCCACCCACTTCCCGAAGCGTCCCTCTCAACAATCACTTCCTGATTCGCGCGGAGCGGCTATGGAACACCTGACCTCTGATCTTTCTGCTATCTCTGATTGGGGCAGAGAAAACCTTGTGGCTTTCAATGCCTTAAAAAAACGGTTCCTCCATCTGTCTACTCATTACAATCTTCCACACGACTATCCTCTTACCTTCAACAACAACACACAACTCAATCCTTCCTCTTCTCTTAACATTCTTGGCGTTTCCTTTTCTTGTGATCTTTCCTGGAAAGATCACATACATATACTCTCTTTCAAAAACAGCTGTATTGCCTCCGCGATTTCTTCCCTCCCATTCAATTGCTGTCTCTGTACAGGGGTCTTGTTCTCCCCTGTATGGAGTATGCTTCTCATGTTTCGGGTGGCTTAACCCACACAGCCTACTTGACCGGGTGGAGCTTTTCGTCTCATCAATTCCCCACCTCTTACTGACTGTTTTCAATCTCTCTCTCTTTTTTCAACAAGGTTGCCTCACTCTCTTTACTATCGCTATTATAACGGACATTGCTCCTAAACTCTCTAACTGCATGCCTCTTCCTTTAAGGAGAGCACGCAGCACCAGACTTTCTACCCTTTCTCATTCCTTTTCCGTCCAACTCTCTAACGCAAGAGTTAATCGGTATTTTCAATCTTTCATCTACTCAACCAGTCAACTCTGGAACAATCTTCCTCAATCCATCTTTCCTTCTGTCTATGACCTCCCATCTTTCAAACGCAGTGTGTCCAGGCATCTCGGAAAATCCCGGACCTTGATTTTGGCTTTCTTCTTCTTTGGGTGGGTGGGCGGGGGGCACTTTTGCGGACATTCGTCCTTGGTCCCTCCTTACTGCCTAAAAAAAATTTTTGGAAACAATTTGATAACACCCTCTATACTTAAGACCTGCCACGGTGCTTCTCTCTTCGCTCCATCATACGCTTTCTCAAGATCCATGGAAGCCATGTATATGCGATCCATTTCGCATGTTTTCTGAATCACTTGTCACTACAAACACTTGATCCACACACCCTCTTCCACCTGGGAACCCTCTTTGTTTATCACTCGCCATGTATCCTGTAATACCACGCGCTCTTTCTATCGACATCCTACTCTACAGCTTCCCTACTACACTCAAAAGTCTTACGTACGTACGTACATAAATCTAATTTCCCAGCAGAGAGCCCGTATATGAAATACAGAAGGCAGTGAAGAGGTGAAAAGGCAGAAAGTAAAGCGTACGCATCCATTCACACGGGCCCAGCGCCCCCTTCACATGCATGTATTTCACACCTGCGGTACCTCATTTACCATGCGTGATTTCTACATTCACTACATTTAATGCTGTTGAGATGTACATTCTTTAACGAGATGTCGATCCCCAGATCTAAAGCCTGGAATTATCATGAACAATATAAAACCTACTCGGATTTAAACCAAACTAATTTTCAGATTTGAAAATACGTCATTGAGCTTGCATTACGACAATCCTCTTGCCCGTATTACTGGGCTTCAGTACATAATCCAAACCCATCAGGACAGGATTCATACACACCTGCAAAAATATCAGGATTTTTTGGATTTTTTGAGAATATCAGGGGAATATTAAAATATTTAAGAAATATAAAATATTTAGGACTTAATTATTTGTAAATATTTTATAAATAATTTAACTATAAATTAATTTAAAATGTTAATATAAAATAATTTAACAAACAAGCAATATTTGTTTTACATTATATAAAACTTGTGTATTTTGTTATCTAGTATTCATTTTTTCAGCCTCCCATGTGATTTTTGCATACGTTTTTTAATAGTAGTTAGAATAAAAATTAGGTTTTAATTGTGTTATATGAAATGTGAATTTTTTTTTACACCTTTTATGTAATTTTTATATATATTTATATATCAGGAGGTTATCAGGAAACTTTATTCTTGGACCTGTGTATGATTCGCGTTCAAAGCCTATTTATAAAAACACTAATAAGTATTTACATTCGTTATTAACGTATGCCAGTATTAATACATTCATAACTATAACAAGAACGTGCATACATCGTCTCGTTTCCCAAATGAGGTATATTGAGAAGGCAAACGTGCTCTGTTATAAAATACAGAAGGTGTGAAAAAACTATAGGGGCTATGGGATGATTGCCTGATACCCTCATCCGTTGGAAATTTCCAGCAGATTTCAGTCGAGAGTTAACGACAAAAGCCCTACGTTTGTTCGTTAGAGAGTTCTGTATATGTAGGTCTTCAAAGGACCCCTCTCCGTTTATTTGCCTTCGGTATTTGCGCTGCCTAATGGTAAAGAAAGAAATTGCCTTACCTTATTATTTCGTTGAGCCTCGCTTCTGTTCGTAGGACGCGACGATGTTTTTCGATGTAGGGCCGCGGTACCATGGAGTTACCAATATAGGCAGTCACTATTTAAATACCTGAAGGAATAGGCCTATCCTTTTTATAGTTATTAGGTTTTATATTAAGAGGATTTCACTCAGAATTTATAGGAAGATAAAGTACATCTTCCTCGCTTAAAGCATCGCTGTAACAAAAGCAGCTCCAAGCGAGCTGATATAATATCTTCATATTTTAGTATTTGCCGAATTTGCAAAGTTCGTTGACTCTTCTCTCGATGTAATTTTCATGAGTCGGAAGTGGAAAATTATGAACACGAAATAATAAATTTGGTTTTTTTTTGTTGTCAAGCAGGCCAAGCCGGAGACAGAGGGTATAGAATTTGGAAGATTCGAGTTAGAGAATGCGAGAACAAGTTAGGGCATTGTATACAATACTATACATATACGCAACATCTACCTTTGGAATGAAATTGAGTACAGGGTGTTTACAAAGTTCCTATCTATTTCAGTGAAAACGTAGCAAAAAGGGTAAAATTCAATAATATAATAGAAGGCATACATTTAATGAATACTTAAGCATCTAATTCTACAGGAGCACCATTAGTACCTCTACAGAGTTCGAATCTGTCAGCAGCATTGCGGAACACATTTTGGAGTATGACAGGGGTTATTTTTGTAACTGCTGTTACGATAAATAATGTAAATGTCCCAGCTTCATTCAGATGGCATTTTAAATACCGTCGTCTTTCAACAAGATGGGGCACCTTGTCATTACGCAATCATTGTTCGGGAGTACCTAAATGAACGATTTCCAAATCGGTGGATCGGACGTGGAGGCAACAGGCCCTGGGCGGCTCGATCTCCTGACCTAACGCCCTTGGACGAGGGTTACAGATCTACAAGATTTACGTGCTCGTATTGTTACAGCAGTTACAAAAATAACCCCTGTCATGCTCCGAAATGTGTTCCGCAATGCTGCTGACATATTCGAACTCTGTAGAGATACTGATGGTGCTCATGTAGAATCATATGCTTAAGTATTCATTAAATGTATGCCTTCTATCATATTGTTATCGAATTTTACCCTTTTTGCTACGTTTTCACTGAAATAGATAGGGATTTTATAAACACCTTGTATAGAGAAAGTAAGAGTGTACAGAACAGGGGTTGCTGTCAGTCGTCCCAGACACCTGAGTATCAGTGAGGAAAAGATGAGGAGGTTTAGAAGAGGTGGTGGTGGTGTTTAACAGATTGAAAATTTGAGAAAAGGCCACGAATGTTACAGAAATTAATGAAAAGTGAATCAGACGGAAGCCCAGAACATCTCGAATGGGCGGTAGCAGATCCAGCCCCGCTGCCTGGGTCTGCGTTCCCGGTATTGGCAGCCGGGAGCCAGGAGTGGGGACATTTATGGTCCCCTCCCAGGGGACTCCGAGGCTCTTATAGTTGATGTCATTTTCCTTCTTTTAATTTTGAAAAAATTATGTAGTGTGTAAGATGCATGTATATGTAGTGAGGAAAAGGGAGAGAAGTGTATGTTTGAGAACATGCTGGACTGCTCACGGGGTAGATGAGACGCGGAAAATGATCAGCTAAGGAGGACAGTGACGGGAGGAACGGGAGTTCCAGCACTCCCTATCTTCTGTCTAACGTCTCCCCCCATCCCGGAAATATTTCCCTGGTCGATTGGTGTCTTCAATCTCCTCCTAAAAATAGATAGGTGTAGGCACATGTGTAGAAAAATAGTCAGCGTCAGAGAGGTATGCAAGAAGATCGCCAGTAGAGCGTCCCTCGCAGAACCCATACTAACGACCTGAAAGAAGATTGTGAGCAGAAAGGGGTTTAATAATATTCCTATTAAGGATAGATCTTAATAGGAAAGATATCAAGGCAAATGGACGATAGTTAGAGGGTTGAGAACGGTCGCCCTTGATTGGGACATGCTGAATGAAAGCGAACTTTCCGTTGGAACAAAAAGTATCAGATGAAAGAGTTTGTCTAGGCCGGGTGTCAGCACAGCAGCACAGTTCTTAAGAACAAAAGGTGCCCCCATCACGACCATACACCTTCCTAGAGTTGAGCGGAGAAAGGAAGAAAAGAACATCCTTTGAAGAGATTCTAATTTTAGACATAATTAAGTCAGACTCGGGAGGAGATAGAGGCACAGCACCGGATCCTCCAGTGTTGAGTTGGAGGCGAAAGTTTGAGCGAAGAGTTCAGCTTTGTCAACAGAAGGGACGGCAACTGAGACGTCGGAATGGAAAAGAGAAGGGAAAGAAGAGGTAATAATGTTGTTGGAGAGGCTCTTGGCAGACAGAGCATACAACCACATTTAAGTGTTTTTTATAAGTTAGGTTAGGTTTGATTTATTTCGACTAATATAATTAATCGCGCAAATATCTAAGGAGTCTATACAATACACGACCTAGTCCCAAGTTTAACTATTATTTATAGATTTATTTACAAATTCTATTTATAAAACCACTTATTGATGGCATAAAAAGCTATATGAAATTCATTGATAATTTTTTTAAATAAAACAATAAAATTGTCCATTATTACTAACTTTTAACAAGTACTGCCACTTATCCGTCCACTCCATAATCCTATTTACATCGTCTTGCGGGGTTGGGGCCTATTTCTATCGTCCACGTTAATAACCACCGATATTTTAGTATCGTCCGCGAATTTTGACACGTTACTAGTCAAGCCCACATCTATGTCGTTAATGTAGATTACGAATAGCAATGGGCCTAACACTGAACCCTAGGGACACCGATCCCTACATCCAGCCACCCCGATTTCCTACCATTAACAACGACCCTCCGTTTCCTGGCACGAAGCCATTCCTCTAACCAGTTAGCTACCTGACCGACCGCGTATACGGTGCGTTTTAACCTATGCGGAACTGTATCGAACGCTTTTTTAAAATTTAAATAAATAACGTCAGCCGCTCTATGCTTATCGTATTCGCGCACTATTTCGTTATAAAATTCTAACAAATTAGTTAAACAAGATCTTGGCGTCGAAACCCATGCTGATTACTATTAATCAAATCGCGACTTTCTAATTGATCGATGATACGATCCCTAACTACGGATTCCAAAAGTTTACCGACAATTGACGTTAAGCTAATGGGCCTATAATTGCTAGCTACTGTGCGGTCGCCTTTTTTAAAAATTGGCATGACGTTAGCTAATTTGAAATCATCAGGAATAATCCCCGTTTCGAGTGACTGATTAACAATCTTCGTTAAGGGGCCTACGATAACTTCTTCCAAATCTTTCAGATGTCTACGATAAAACGCGTCAGGGCCTGGAACCTTGCTAACTTTTAGCCTATCGATATAATGCGCAACCTCACCCTCGTAAACAGTTATTTCATCCAAGATAGTCTCGCTGCTAAATGGAATGATATCGTCCACGTCGGGGACATTATTGACGTCTTCTACGGTAAAAACTTTCGCAAAAAGTTATTAAAAATACCCGCCATCGCCTGAGCGTCGGAAGCCAAAGCGCCATTAGCGTCCACGAGAGGGCCTATATCATCTTTTATCGGCTTACGATTATTCACCTACTCGAAAAACGTTTTTGGGTTATGTTTACTATCCGCAGCTATAAGTATCTCTAAATTACGCTTAGCATTCCTAACATCTTTTAACCTGACGTCTAAGCTCGATATATCTATTAACGTTAGCTACCGTGCCATTGCGCTTATTAAGTTTATACGCTCTGTTACGCTCGTTTATGAACTCGCCTATTTCCCTAGTCCACCACTTGGGCCTACCATGATTTCTAGCGCGCTTGGACCTACGAGGAATAAACTCCCTTCCGATATTCAAGAAACTATCTTTAAACGCCTCCCAATGCAAATTTGCGTCATTACCCATAAATAAGTTAGCCCAGTCCACTACTCTCATCCTATCCGCAAAACTATCAAAATTGGCCCTACGAAAATAAGGGACTTCTATTACGTTACTATCCTTAGTGTTTTCTAATCAATAACTTAAACCTAATAATTTGATGATCACTACATCCTAAACTCTCGCCTACTTCTAAACCTTCGACTATATTTTCGCCGTTCGTCATCACCACGTCTAAAATATTGTCACCGCGCGTTGGTTCGGTAACCATTTGTTGTAAAAAATTATCTTCCATGAACTCAACCAGTCTCAAACCCTCCTCATTACCAGTAAAAGTCTCGTAATTAATGTGAGGGCAGTTAAAGTCTCCGACAACTATACTATCCCGATTATTAATAAAGTTACCAAGAACTGTGTAAAATCTAGTATCGGTATCGAGGGGTTGAACAGGGGGGTCTATAAACAACAACAAAATTGAAACTAAGACTCCGCGCCCTAACTTCAATGCATATCGCATTAATTGCTGCCGGAAAATCTATCTTAACCTCGATAGCCCTAAGGGAATTACGAATGTACAGCAAAACGCCGCCACCAATCCTATGTGACCTATCATTAGTAAGAGTTTAAAACCCAGTATATCAAGTTTCCCCAACAAGTCCCGAGTCACGGTATTTAACCACGTTTCAGTGATGGCAACTATCGTAGTTGCCGGAATAAATTATCGCCTTAAATTCATTTAATTTATTTCTAATACTACGCACGTTACAATAAAAGACGTTTAAGTTATTTTTTACCACGGGTCGGCATTTTAAACTATTTTTCACGTCATACCCGCGTTTCCCGGACCCACAACGTTTAAAGAAGGCTTCGACCTATACAGCTTTCGAACGTTTTCTTCAATTAACCTACCTAGCCTAGCATTACCTATTTCATTAAAATGCACCCCCATCTTTTATAAAAAGGCTCGGATCACTGAATTCTGACCACAGCTTTACGAAGGGTACATTTTCCTCAGCACAAATCTCTTCGAATTTAGTATTAAAAAATATCGTTTTAGACGTAATCCTAAGACCCAAACCATGCCTCGGGGTAATACCTAGAACTAAAGACCTATCTGACCTCGCTTTCAGGGACCTAATTAACCCTCTACATATCTCCAAAAGGTCAGGCACTCTCGTATCGGGCCTATACGAGTCGTTGCCCCCTACCATCGTCACCAACATCGAGTGACGGGAGGCAACATCAATCCTATCCATTTCGTCTCTAATTCTGTTAACCCTGGCCTCTGGGAGAGAGACCCTCCTCCCTACTCCTCTTGGTTGGATTCCGTTCAACGAACTCCGTGTCCATATGGCGCACTAAAGAGTCCCCAATTAAAATAGTTTCCCCCTCGTTCACGTTCCTATCCAAATGAGCGAAAGGGTTCGAAACCTAGATAGGAGGGGGGATTCCTATCACCTAACTTACGTGGCCTAGCTCCACCCTTAACTTGTCTAAATCCCTTCCCATCTACTAATCTCGGACCAACCTTAACCCCTTCCTCAATTCTATCCAACCTTACCGATAAGCTACTTAAACTGGAAACTAGGTTACGCATCTCACCCTTCAAACTACTAACGTCTTCAACGTTAGTATTGGTTCGGCTTTCGTCAACTGCAGCCCTACCCCTGCCCTCATCAAGCGTTGCAAGTCTTTCCGTTACCTCACGTACACTACGTTTTATGTCAACTATTTCCTTCCTCAAATCGCAAAAGAAACAAACCGATCTCTCGGTAATCGCTATAGGACCGCCGTTATAATCCTTAAAATCTGTATGCCACCGATTTACCCAACACCTAACACACGACGCTTTCTGCGACGGCATCGCGCAAGTTAAATTAGTTTATAACCGTCACAAGTTTAAATTAAATTAAGCCGGCACGATATGAAAACTTCTAAATCGCTAAAAACCACTAATATTCAATTACTTAACTATAACAATGTGAATATAATGAAATGAAAAGGAAAAGGTTTATTGGCTAACTATAGTCCATATGACAAATATTATTAATACAATGACAGTTCATATACTAAGGATAGAAATATATACAATTGATTAGAAATAATACTGCACTGTCGAAGTTAAGTGGAGCTACAGACAGACGTTTTCGTACCAAGAAGTCCATAGCTTAGAGGATAAATGGCAGGACTCATGGATAGCTTGGATGATCGGGTTGGTTGATTTTTTAATTCTTTCCATTAGACTGTGTTGAGCACGTCTTGTTACCTCCGGGAAGCTGGGCATTGCGGGTAGCAAACATTTGCGAAGCTGAGCATCTCGGGGGTAATTTATGCGAGTCTAAAAGACCTGTTGTACAGTACATTTAGGGTTCTGCCAGAACCTTTTTTATAATTCACCCAGAGTTGCTGACCGTATATATTACTGCAGAAAGTACGAAAGTGTCTCTCTTTAGCTTCACTTGTACGGAAACGAAAGTTCCTTATGGTCATATTCGCTTTAGCACACAGGCTTCGAGATTGTTTTCTTATATCCGAGTCATCACTCAAGGAGCTGGTAATAGTTTGACCCAAATACTTACTCTTGTACTTCCTCAATTACTTCACCATTCATTTTAAACCTTATATCAGCTGGCTGATTACAGCTTTTAGGATGAAATTGCATAACCTTAGTTTTTGTAACATTAAAAAGAATATCATGTTTCTGCGAATACACTTCGCAGACATTTAGTAGCCGATCCAGACCTTTAATTAACAGAGGGACTTATTAACACCATATCATCGGCATAAACTAAGTTATTTATCCTTGCGTTATCTATACAACATCCCACTGTTGCCTCATTAAGTGAAGCAATTAATCCGTCAATATACACATTAAACAGCATAGGGGAGAGCAAGGAGCCTTGTCTCACCCCGCAAGAGGAGCCAAAACATTCGGATAGTACATTGCCCCACCTAACAGTGAAAGATTGGTGGGAATACCAAAATTTCAATAAATTTAATATGTACATGGGAACCTTCCTGTCTTCTAGTTTTGCAAATAAAATATTGTGGTTCACCCTATCATATGCCTTACTTCTATCAAGGAAACAGCTATAAATGGTTATAAACGCAAGTATGTAGATAAAGTTCAGAACTTTCCAAAAGTAAAGTTATTGGCAGTATCCAAGAGTAGAAGCAATATCAGAGCGCTCAGGAAATGCATCCGCTCAGTACCGAGTCTGGCTAGTTCACCAGGGATGTTAGTGAAATGGGAGGAAAGCCAAAGGTGATGGTGGTAATCATCATCTAAAATGGAGATTCAGCAAAAGGAGTGTGTGATAGAATGTATTCTTCTTTGGAAGTGAGGTAGTCAAAGTAGTTTGGATTGTCAGTAGAATTAAGAGAAAGGTAGACCGCGCAAATGTATTTAATTTGAGATTGGCATGTATGCCGCAGCCAGAGGGTGTAGAATTCGGAGGATTCAAGTTCAGGAATACGAGAGCAAGTTAGGTCGTTGCTTACATATACGCCACATTCACCTTTGGAATGAAGTTGAGTATAGAGAAAGTCGGAGGGTACTGAAAAGGGGTTGGTCAGTCGTCCCAGACACCCGAGTTTCAGTTCGGAGGACAAGGTGAGGTTTAGAGAAGGTGGTGGTGGTGTTCAACAGATTGAAAACTTGAGAAAAGGCCACGAATGTTGAAGAAGTTTATAAAAAGTTAATCAGACAGAGGTCTAGGACATCTGAACATCTTGCTATGTTTAAACTTAGAAATGTTGCCCGTAAACAGGTTTTATTAACTCTATCATACTCTTGTTCTTCCTTATATAACGTACTGCACCCTTGTTTGGGGAAACTCCGCTAACAACAGTTTCAACAGTATCTTTGTCATCCAAAAAACGAGCAATAAGGCGATGCTAATTTCTATGATCATTCTAGTGCATTATTTAAAGAGTTAAAACTACTAAAGCTCAAAGATGTAATTAAACTGACGCATTTTATTTTTATTTACAAATGTAAGAACAAAATCAATTGATTTGCAATGGGTAAATGAATATTTCGTAACTCAAGAAATCCACTCTTATCAGACCAGAAATAGATCAAAGTATATTATACCTTAATTTAGATTGTCTTTATCTCAAAAACTACCCATTTTTATTGGATTGAAACTATGGAATGATTTAAATGTTTATATAAAAAATATTGCGAATGTAATTTCTTTATTATCAACACAATCTCTCTATTGATTTTTTCTTAATTTGTGTTTTGAGAAGACTGTTTATGGTTGTCCAAGTGTTTTTCACGTCTCCTTTGTTTGGAAAATTGATTACAGTAGTTATATTTTGCAATTTTTATTATTTCAGTTAATTTGTTTCTGTATTGAGTATATTGTACTTTAGGAATTTTTCTTTGTAATTGAAATTTGAATAATTTCTCTCTTCTTTATTGAAGTGATAATTCCTGGCGTGATCCATGGATTTGCGACACTTTTGGGCGAAACTGTTTTTCTTCTTAAAGGAAAGCAAGTATTAAAAATACGTTCATGGTACCGAGAACAGAGGAGCTACAAGTAGATGCATTTATGGTTTCACCCCCAGGGAACTCTAAGGTAGAGGTGGAAAGAGTATCAAAATTATGGAGTTGAACGAGTACGATTACGAGTACAGTATTTTTTGAGTGGTCACGTACAAGTAGTTTTTTTAGTGTTCGAGTACGCGTGTAAGTGTGTGGTTTCAAACTTTAACTGGTGCTTGGCTGCTTGCATAAGCAAAGCTTATTAGACCACATGAACGCATTGCATTGCATTGAAAAGGGAAAAAATATGACATGAAATGAACAAAATGTATTTACTGTTATATATACTGTACTATATCGCAGTAAACAGATTTCTTTACCTACCTATTCACTAATAAAACACAAGACATGTTCTTCACTAAGGTTTTTCGCTACAAAAGTTGCTACTTACTTACTTAATAATATTACAAATGTAATGTGCATAAAAATATAGTAAATAAATCTGAAAAAATAAACCATATTGAAATTAAAGTTGTAAACTGTTGCTTTCATGGTACACTGGGAGTGTAGGACACATCCTCATACTTGAAATTAGTTTGAGTGCAAGTATGATTACAGCGATTCCAGATTATATCGAGTACGAGTACGATAACGGCAATTCAAGATTACTTCGAGTAAGAGTACAACAAAAACCCATACTCGAATACTAATGTACTTTTTTCACCTCTACTCCAAGGTTCTTAAAAACTATGCTATTTTTTTTTCTTACAGAAAGATTGTGTCGTGACTAGTGAGGAATAGAGGAAGTGCAGTGCGTGTTTGAGAGGATGATGGACTTTCAGATGACATATTCTAAGGCAATATAGACAATTATATGCTCAGGGAAATACTTTGGTTTGAAAATTTCATGTGTACATTAGATGTTAAGTTGATTTCGTTCAAAACTTTTTGTACTCCAATGTATACAGCTCATTTGTGGTGGAACTACAGGATGTATAATTTGAAGAAATTATATGTTGCATACAATAATATTTTTGGGAGTTTATTAAGGACTCCAAGATTTGTAAATGGTGCTCCTTCTAGTGTCAGTATGCTGTTTGTAATCAATAAGGGGCCTAACTGTGCCAGTGGCATTCGCAATTTTGTATTTAGATTTATCACTAGGTTTGGTGAGTCAGTAAGTAATAGAAGCCATTGTTAGTGGACTGGTCTCCGATACATTTTATAAATCTCAAAACTGGAAGCATTGGCGTAGGCAATTGTATGTTCATTATACAGTGATTCACTGGCCTACTTAGTCAGTGCTCCAAACAACTATCTCTTAATCTTCTCTGGACCTCTTGTATAATGTTTGTACCTGTTGAGTCTGAAATAAAGTGTTTGTTTGTTTGTTCACGGGGTAGATATGACACGAAAAAAGATCAGTTGAGGAGGACTGTGGAAACTTTTTCCACAATTGAATGTGTAAGATAATCTTTTCTCGTGTGTGTGTGTGTGTGTGTGTGGTATTTTTTCTTCTTCTTGCGAGAAAATTTCTTTAGTATACAAAGTTTTACACGCCTTTGGGACAAGCCAAAGGTACGACGATTCGCTCGTCATTTGATTCGTTTGCGACTCAAGTCAGTCGTTGTCTAGATTCCATACTGATAAATTCTTGATATTTGTCGCATTAAATCGCTTAAAGATTTAGCTATTGATTAGAATTATCATATTTCATTATTATTTACTTATTATTTTAAACGATTTGAATTAAATATAGTTTCTAGGTTTATTTGAGATTCGTTAATCTTTAATGTCCATTTCAGCTGACATTTCATGTTTAAATTAGTGTAGAGAAGCTTTTAAAAAGGAAGTCTCCACTAGTTTAATTTGATACTCTAGTTTTTGCCCTTCGATTTGTGCTGGCCCTATAACGCTAAGGCGGGATTAATTTACAGTGGTATATTATTTATATACTACTATTTTTTTTTTTTTAATATTGCTGGTGGTTTAATAATATTTAAGTTTAATTTAAGTTTAATAATACAGTTGAAAGGTTAAAGCTGACAACTTTCGAATTAGTTTACACCAACGGTTCATACAGGGTGTCCCAAAAGTCCCTATCTATTTTGTTGAAATAGGCTGAATTTCAAATAAATGTCACACTGACCTGAATACAGATGTATTTCTATACAAATTACAAGTATTACACCATTAAAATTTTTAATTAGTAGTTTCCACATGTGCTCCGTCTGTATCTCTGCAAATCTCAAAGTGGTCAGCTGCATTGCGGAACACATTTCCGAGCATTTCAGGGGTTATTTTCTCAACTGCTTGCCTAATGCGATCTCGCAGATCTGGTGTCTCGAATATTTCTGCGATAGACCTCTGATTTAATGAAACTCCAAGCAAAGAAATCCAATGGGGTCAAATCCGGAGATCGCGCTGCCCAGGGCCTATTTCCCCCACGTCCAATCCAACGATTTGGAAACCGCTCGTTTAGGTATGTCTGAACAATTCTGGCATAATGACATGTGCCCCATCCTGCTGAAAGACTACATTGTCGAGAACGCCATCTTCAAGAAGTTGAAGTTCTAAAAATAATTAAAAATTAAAAAATGTAAAAATAATTAAAATAGAAATCTAATGCATGTATTTGCCTAGAAACGTGCATGCAATCATGTCATTAAAACATTCACTTGAAATTCAGCCTATTTCAACAAAATAGATAGGGACTTTTGGGACACCCTGTATAATTTGTCTCCGTCAGTCAATTTGTACGAATCGCTGCCGTGACTGGTTCGTCACATACAGACCCTGCTAATAATATCTCCCTCCTAGTTGGATAATCTATAGATCATTTCGGGCTAATTATTGGACATGAACCCGCAAGTATCGATATCAGTTTTTCTATAAATAATAATGGGAAAAAATAACCGAAAAGGAGGGTGACAAGAGAAGCGGGAATTCGAGCACTCCCCGTCTCCTGCCTAACCCCGTGAGTACTTCCCTAGTCGATTGGCGTCTACTACAGGTGGAAAGAGTACATCGGTACTAGAGTACAAATTTTTGTTGTACTCGTTTTCAATGTAATGCGTTCATATGACGCGTTCGGTGGAGAAGGGGCGAACGCAACATTTTCGAATTTTGCCACAAAATGCAGTTAAAGTTTGTAAACTTTAAACTTTTGTATTTTTCCGGTTTATTGAAATGTTGTATGAATTTGAACACATACTTGAGTAAAATATTGTTGTGTAATATGTCGATATAATAAAACGCCAAGAAATTTTACAATATTATTTATTGATAGCTTCTGATGTTAACTGGTGTAATCCATTATTTGGTCCTCTTCGTCGAATGTTGTATTACCTGCTTCAACTGTTTCGGTTTCTTCCAGTTCCTTTAACAATCTTGTATAATAGTTCACTGCAGTTGCAGGCATTAGGTCTGATAATTCTTTGAGATCTTTTATTTTTTCCTTAGTTATTGGCAGCAATTGGGAATACTTTGGTTGCAGTGTCTGCTGGGCTAGATTGAATAAACTGACACTAGGATTTTTTCCCTTTCTGCAGTCTGACGGGATGGCTATTATCTGGGGTTGTGCGGTATGCAGTCGAATCAGGCGAGTTTGTCTAAAATACAATTCGTCTAAAATACAATTCGTCTAAAATACAATTCGTCTAAAATACAATTCGTCTAAAATACAATTTGTCTAAAATACAATTTGTCTAAAATAGTTTGTCTAAAATCAATTTGTCTAAAATACAATTTGTCTAAAATAACAATTCGTCTAAAATAACAATTTGTCTAAAATAACAATTTGTCTAAAATAACAATTCGTCTAAAATAACAATTCGTCTAAAATAACAATTCGTCTAAAATAACAATTCGTCTAAAATAACAATTCGTCTAAAATAACAATTCGTCTAAAATAACAATTCGTCTAAAATAACAATTCGTCTAAAATAACAATTCGTCTAAAATAACAATTCGTCTAAAATAACAATTTAATATAATATGGCATACAAATTGTTGCCTGATGTACAATGCTATTTATTACTTGCCACGCCCCATCTTAAAAGGTTACCTCTTGTGCGGAATAGTACATCGAAATCAGTTATCCCGGAACCCATAACCCGGTTAGGTTAGGTTAGGTTAGGTTAGGTTAGGTTAGGTTAGGTATATTATGAAATAAAATCAACCCATTTTCAATCTTTTCATCCTCACTCCAAATTTATCAAGCAGACAAATGCATTTCTAGTTATCTTCAGTTATTAGTCAAATTGTATTTTAGACAAATTATTTTTAGACAAATTATTTTTAGACAAACTATTTTAGACAATGCTATTTATTACTTGCCACGCCCCATCTTAAAAGGTTACCTCTTGTGCGGAATAGTACATCGAAATCAGTTATCCCGGAACCCATAACCCGGTTAGGTTAGGTATATTATGAAATAAAATCAACCCATTTTCAATCTTTTCATCCTCACTCCAAATTTATCAAGCAGACAAATGCATTTCTAGTTATCTTCAGTTATTAGTCAAATTGTATTTTAGACAAACTATTTTTAGACAAACTATTCCGCACAAGAGGTAACCTTTTAAGATGGGGCGTGGCAAGTAATAAATAGCATTGTACATCAGGCAACAATTTGTATGCCATATTATATTAAATTGTTATTTTAGACGAATTGTTATTTTAGGACGAATTGTTATTTTAGGACGAATTGTTATTTTAGGACGAATTGTTATTTTAGGACGAATTGTTATTTTAGGACGAATTGTTATTTTAGGACGAATTGTTATTTTAGGACGAATTGTTATTTTAGGACGAATTGTTATTTTAGGACGAATTGTTATTTTAGGACGAATTGTTATTTTAGGACGAATTGTTATTTTAGGACGAATTGTTATTTTAGGACGAATTGTTATTTTAGGACGAATTGTTATTTTAGACGAATTGTATTTTAGACAAATTCTCCTAGACGCGTATGCAGTAGATATTACGTAGCCTTCTTTGTGTTGAAAGTCAAATATTAACTTTCTTGCATCTGTAAATTTAGTAGTTGTTGATTTCCTAATGACAATGCACGTTTTTAGGACGTCAAAATCGAGAAAATCAGCCTGTTTCATTTCTACAACTAGGAAGCGCTGCGAAACGGCTGTAGTTATGGCCGTAACATAATCTTTTTTGGTGTAAATAATATTGCTGTAATTATTTTTTATATTTTGTTCAATTTGGCCAAATTGAGCATCACAGGGCATTGTCGAGTGACCAGAAAGTAGATAGATGTGTTCAATGTGAAGCAATGATGCGGAGTGAATTTCTCTGAGATACATTAAAACCTAAATTTTACCGTGAAAGAGTGCAGACTAACATCTAATTTTTTGCATAGGTAAAGCAAAGGTTTTAAAGGATAATTATACGACAAAAAACTCATTTTTCGAATTTTGTGGCGTTCACCCCTTCTCCACCGAACGCGTCATATGGTCTAATAAGCTTTACTCACAAGCAGCCAAGCACCAGTTAAAGTTTGAAACCACACTCCTACACGCGTTCTCGTACTCAACACTAAAAAAACCGTACTCTTGCTCATACTCAAGCATTAGAAAGATATACTCGTACTTGTACTCGACCAACTCCATAATTTTGTTACTCTTTCCACTTGTAGCGTCTACATTCTAGAATCTCCTCGTTTCGAAGGACGTAGATTCAAAGTTACTGCATTTGGAAATAAAGAACAGTACTTTGGTGTAGTCACCTGGAGGGCTCCTAAAAGATGGAACAATGGCACTGATGAATGGTGCTCGAGTGCCTAACAATGGCATGAACGGCACTAGTCATCAGGAGTTAATAATAGGTTATTTAATTTCCTTCGAAACGGCAAGTCACGTGACGGAAGGGGGCCAACAACTTTACGTGGGAGCCAAAGTCCAAACCGTCCGGCGTCCGCGCGTCGTCACATCACCCGAATACAAAGGACAATCCAACCACTAAACATACCCAACGCCGCTTAACCTTGCTGATCTAATGGGAAGCGGTGTTGCTACGTGATCCTCGTGGGAATGAGAAGGATAAAAATGAAACCACCAATAACGTAAGTTAGACTAAATTCAAAACTAATTCCAAATCAGTCAATGAACATTTCTTATCATGACGCAATAAACTATGAAAATTTAAACTATTTTCGTACAATAAATATTCATCACGATCGCAGTTAAATGGAAGTTAAAAATAAAATAAGCGAGGTCTTACACTGATGTACTTGTGACGTCAAAAGTTGCCAGATGCCGACATTTACATTTACCAGAAACAAGAATCTGCGAAACGATACTTTTTATTTGCATTACCAGCCGTATTTGGTATTCTGTTACTAAGTTAGTCCCCAACCAACTTTACCCACGCTAATTCTACGTCAGGATGTTTCAAAAGTCCCGCCTCCAAAGGAATTTTAGATTACTTATTACTTTTTTCTGTTCCAGGTAACCTATTAAATTCACAGGGAGGATGACGGAATACACACCGACTAATTTTTTTTTTTCTGCAGGGTTACCTTGAGAACGTTAGGACGGTTAGGAGCTGTCTGGGAGAGACGGACAGCTTTGAAGTAAGAGTTGGGTTGCATCAGGGATCTGCGCTTAGCCCGTTTCTCTTTAACATAGTGATGGAAGTGCTGACAGAGGGAGTGAGAGAGAGCGCCATGGAGTATGCTTTATGCAGACGATATATCATTGTGTGCCGAGACAAAGGAGGAGATGGAACAGAAGTTAGAGAGTTGGAGAGGAGCGTTGGAAGATAGAGGGATGAAAATAAGAAGAAGGAAGACTGAATACTTACGGTGTGGCTTACATGAGGATCAGGAAGATATGGTAATGAATGGAGAAATAATTAAAAGTAGACCGATTTAAGTACTTGGGCTCGTTAATGGATGAGGAAGATGTGGAGAAAGAAATTAATAATAGAGTGCGAGCTGGGTGGAAGAATTGGAGAGAAATGTCGGGTGTCTTGTACGATAGAAAGGTGCCAGTGAAGTTGAAAGGAAAGGTATATAAAACTGTGGTGAGACCAGCAATGTTGTATGGAACGGAAGCATTACCTATGAAGAAGACAAACGAGAACAAAATGGATGTAGCAGAGATGAGGATGTTGCGATGGATGTGTGGTGTGACAAGAGAGGATAGGATCAGGAATGAGTATATTAGAGGAACTGTGAAGGTGGCAGAGGCATCAAAGAAGATACAGGAGGCGAGAATGAGATGATATGGGTACGTGATGAGGCGAGATGAAGATTATGTCGGACGTAGAGTGATGGTGATGGAGTTGCCGGGTGGGCGAAGAAGAGATGGAAGGATTGTGTTAGAGCGGACTTACGGGAGAATTTGGAGGAGGATATGGTGTACGACAGACCGGATCAAATGTAGAACTCGGACCCCAGCCTTCTTTAGTTAGCTTTATAAGGCTAACTAACGAAAATATCACAACCTAACCTAACCTAACCTAACCTAACCAATCGTTAGGTTAACTGTACGCCCTTGACGATTGGTTAGGTCATGATATTTTCGTTAGTTAGCCTTATAAAGCTAACTAAAGAAGGCTGGGGTCCGAATTCTACATTTGATCCGACAGACCAAGATGGAGGCGACTCACCTAAAACAGCGAACCCATATAAAAATGGGATTAATTATGCTGAGGAAGAAGATCTTGAGAATGTTGTTTAAAACACACGTCCAAGCGATAAACGATCCCAAGGACAACATACGAGTAGGGAGCGCTAGCACCGCTGAAGAACAGTTTCGTAATGTCCTTACGTACGTACGTCACAAAATCTACGTCATAAAGAGCTGCATGGTACGCAATTTGAACATCCATTGCAATAACATAAAAATTAATAAACACTCTCCAATCCTTACGGGGTCAGACTTTCAAAACACCCAATTAAAAAGAGACGAGAGAAGACCAGACCTTTTCAAACTGCAGACGCTTCGACAGTTCGAATCGTCATTTTCAAGGCAAAAGCTCAAACATAACATCAATTACAAATAGAAGCGGATCTAGTTAAAGTACAAAACTATTTCCATCTAAAGTTAAAACAAAATACACGATATTTCTGGCTAAATACATCAGAAAAAAAAATTCTTTTACCCGAACTGATACCGAAATGTTCAGTTGCTGTTCATCCGTGTTCATTATTAACTTTTTGTTTTACCAATATATGTGGATGAAAATATGGAAGAGAAAGGCCAAATTAATAATACTAATGATAAAGCCTTACCATACAACTTGGGTTTCGAGCGCTCTTTGACTAAAGAGTACTTAAAAACATATACAGTACATACCAATTCCAGAAATAATAATAATAATAATAAATATATTCTTCCGCCACTAAAGATAAAATAAATAAACGCTGTTCAGATAAGTTGCGCCCCAAATCCGAAAGTTCTTCTGATTCCATCCCAGTAATAGTTCTGCCAACCTTGTCTTGTCCTGTCCAAATCGCTGAAAAGAAAATCAGAACATTTCAAAACATTAAAATATATCAAAAGATAAAACTTTATAAACATGAAAACCTCATGAAACTCCTTCCAAACGTTACACACAGAAGTGACATTAAAACGTCTTAAAAGCCATTCACAGAATGAACGTCTCAAAACGAAGAACGGATATTGTCTAAAAACGAAGCAGCCTCTCGAGACACGTTCGTTCGCCTCTCGGCCAGAGATGACACGAGACCCCTCTTCTACTAAAAATGCCGCACTCCCATTGCGTGTAATTAAAACCAAATTATTCCTTCCTAACCTTGTGCCATGCTGGCTATTATCGCCAATGGTTCGTCCCGTATCATATGTTAAATGAGTTCGAATTGTCGCTATGACGGCTCATGCGCATGGGTGGAATTTGCTCTCCTTATTTAATATGCCTTTTATTCATGTATGAAATTCATAAGCATAATCAGAGGAATGGCTGGGGAAGAGGCTATTCCCAAAATCTTAGTTTGGAGGGATAGCTGGAGTGTTAGACAGCTAAACCATCAGTTCATACCTTCTCTTCATAAGACCTGCCTGAGGCATCACCGACCCTCTTTAAGACCTCCTATACCGAAAATGTACCCTTCAAATTCTAAATCTGCGTTCATTCACGACTTATTTCAGTAATATAAATGGATTGTTAATACGCGGTACCTGGACGATACTCTCTGTATTTCTATTATGGCTACATGCTTTCTGTAAATGGTGAAGGTGTACAAGATACGCGATAAAGACGGTACTACAAATAACAAAAGGCATATTGGACCAATGTTGACTGGATATTGGGGGCCCCCATGTACCCCCCAACATATTTCTGTTACTTCGTTCATTATTTTTCGTACACCATACTTTCTAATTAATAATTTCAATTTTTTTTTTTTTAAACACTGACTGGAAGACTCAAGTAGCTTTTACAACTGTACATTTTTCTTTAAAGTATCGCAAACAGTATAATAACGTTTCACCGATTATAACTTTTTTTGCTGCAGGGATTTTATTGCCAAAGGTTATTTATTGCAAACTTCTCGGGACACGTACTAAGAGTTGACACCAAAACCACTTTTATTACAGTCACTAACTTATCCATTTTTCAGGCAAAATGAAATGGTTCTTTATACATTTAACATTTGTTGAAAAGATACTAAACTACGCAATACAAGAAGGTAAATACTGATAAATGCAGTCAGAGCGAAGGAGGGTGTTCATTTTCCTCTTTTATTCCGAGACTAGACTGAACTGCAATCGATGCGCGACAACAAAAATTTATCTTTCAAAACATCCAGTTAATCCAGTTTTTGAAAGGAAAATGGCGAGATTTCAGTGACGACGTATGGTAACTACGAAGTGCGTGCGTGCCGCATGAGTCACACCACATTTGCCTCTGTGGTACAAGATACATCAATTGGTAAAAATACCGCCCATCTATGGCACCGTAAAGCCGGTTTAACGAGTCCTGTCATCAAACTTTCTTATACTTGGAATTTTATTTTTACACCTCTATACCCTCACTTATAATAAGCGTTGCGACTTCATTAGTTCTTTAGTGTTTTTGAGTAACTATAACAGTAACTGGTTACATTTTCTGGCCGAGTAATTGTAATTAACTACTTACAAAAAATCCTGAATATTTGCAACTTCTACCAGTTACTTTTTTCTTTGAAAGCAAAAAGTTAGCTACTTTTTTTCGCAAGCTCTGCTTGATGTACATATTGTGCAGAGTGCAACTTTATTAACAACATATATCTAATGGTAATATGATAAATTCTTGTTTATTCGTTAAATCATAATCAGTTTGAAACAAACAATCTTCGGAAGTATCGCTTTTCAACGAAAGTACTTTCATCAGAATTAGATGCTTGCTAAAACCAAGAAAAAAATGTAAAAAGTAACTACTTACTTTTTGAGACTAACTATAATTAGTTACTAGAAAAGTAAGTCACAACACTGTTTATAAGTGACTACTGATGCCTATACTGTTATGCCATCCCTTGAATTAAAAAGTAACGAAGTTTTAATATCAGAGTCCCATGGGGAGGCGACCATAAGCGTTCCTATTTCCGGCTCCCACACTGCCGATACCGGAACGCAGACCAGGGCAGCGGAGCGGGTTTGAGATGTTCTGGGCCTCTGCCCGATTCACTTTTCATAAACTTATTCAACATTCGTGGCCTTCAAATTTTCAATCTGTTGACCACCACCTCTCCTCCTTCAAACCTCACCTTCTCTTCTTCACTGAGACGACTGACAACTCTATTGCTCTACTGGCGATCTTCTTACATATCTTGACTCTTAGTCATCCTCCTTTCGGTGAAACCTTTGCTATTGCGCTAGACATATCAAAAGCTTTTCATAGTCTGGCACAAACCCTTAATTTCCAAACTGCCCTCCTTTGGTTTCTATCGTTCTATCTGTGCTTTCATCTCTAATTTCCTTTGTCTGATCTGTACCTGCGGTTGCAGATGGCCATTGTTCGCCTAAAGCTATTAACCCTCTCGGATTCTGGCCAATTGCACAAATTTTACAATCTCGTGCTCTTTCGACGCAGGTTGCGTCGTTAACAGGAATATTGTTTATTTTGGTTAGCATTGGTTAGAGTAATTTTAACGACGAAGACGCTCTTAGCGACGCATACGGCAGCATATATGACAATTTGTTGCTTTATGTTTTTAGTGTAAGGTATAAAATTTTACCGTTCGCTTTATAATATATTTGTCTAGTAAATTCTTTGATGTACAAAGACGGACTGACAGACAAATTGACAACCAATATGTTGTTTTATGTTTTTATTGTAAATATGGAAAAACTATACGTGCTTACAACATGGTATCGTATGTGATACCTTTATTTCATAATTAAATATAAATTATTAATTAATTGAATTAAATATCTATACAAAATTGGCTCGGGATTGGCGACATAGCCTAATGGGAATGAAATGATTGCCATACATACATAGAAACCGCATGTAGGCGTCGGGTCTGCATAACCACGAGAAAACATTTATTTCACGTGAACAGAATTTTCCGTTGCTGACTCGTGTGAAATACAAGAGTGTCAACAACCTTTGCCAAATCAGCAATTTATACTAAAATACAAGCGAACCAAGGAACGGCTCTCAGGGCTGTTTATGTGCAGCGAACGCTTTAAACAGGGAAGATGTGCTTTTGTCTTCCCTCAAGTTCTGAGTGAATTCCTTATAATAAACTTAATACTCATAAAAGGCTAGGCCTATGCCTAAAAGTGTTTATATTGTGACTGCCTATATTAATTACATCAAGCCAAATTCGTCGCGTAACTCCATCGTGGCGGCCCTACATCGAAGCAAACTAAGACCCAGCAAAAATAAGGTGAGGCAATTTATTTTCATTCTAATATAGGCGTCTAAAATCCCGACGCTAAAATTACCATAAACAATTAACTATAAAAAGGTCCTTTAAAGACCTACATATTCATAACTCTCTAACGAAAAAACATAGGGCTTTTGTCGTTTAACTCTCCACTGAAATCTGCTGGAAATTTCCAACGGATGAGGGTATCAGGCAATCAACCCATAGCCCTATATAGTATTTTCATAGTAAGGAATATAACCATTGTGTTTGCTTAAAATTTTGAGATGCATGAGGGCAGACAGACAGACAGCAGCGACAGAGACAACAGTGTCATACCATGTCTTGTGTCTTCTTTTTGTCGTGAAATAGAAATATATATTTACTATGCTACTTACCCGTTTATATATATTGATAAGTGGTTGTCTATATAATATTATATTTATATATTTTAGTATACTGGTAAGACATGACATCGTTCTTTATTCTTCGTGTCACAATTACCGCGAGAAAAACTTGTTATTTCAGGTTTTTCTTTTATTGTGAGATTTAGATGAACTATTATACTCAATAGAGACACAAAAGTCCTAAAAATATTGTGGGGAAAAGAAAGCGAGGTGTTCTTGAACATTTTTGGGCGCGCCCTAGAGCGATGACGGGAGGAGTGTGCTCTGCGTGGACTTAACGCGAGCGGGAGGGAGTGGCCTCGACTCAGGCAGGTTTAATGATGCAATCTGCGTCGAAAGATTACGAGGGGGCTAATAGTGGTGTTCCTTAAGGTTCTGTCCTGTCACCCACTCTTCCCCCTTTATTTAATAATAATAACAATAATCTATTAAATCGCACTTCCTGTCCTACCCACTCCTATGCTGATGATTACATTCTTCACTTCTCCACCCACTTTACAAAGGGTTCTTTCTCACTCCATGCCTCGTGTAGGACGGCTATGGTGCACCTGAACTCTGATCTTTCTACTATCTCTGATTGGGGCACAGAAAACCTTGTAGCTTTCAATACCTCAAACAGTCAGTTCCTTCATGTCTACTCGTCACAATCTTCCACACGACTATCTCCCTTACCTTCAACAATACACAACTCAATCCTTCCTCCTCTGTTAACATTCTTGGCGTTTCTTTTTCTTATGATCTTTCTTGGAAAGATCACATATACTCTCTTTCTAAAACAGCTTCTAAGAGATTAGGTGTGTTGTGACGGCCCATAGTTTCTTCACCCCGACTCAGTTGCTGTCTCTGTACATGAATCTTGTCCAATGGAGTACACTTCTCATGCGTGGGGTGGCTCAACCCACACAGCCGTACTTAACCGGGTTGAATCAAAGCCTTATCATCATCAATTCATAAAAAAAAAATAATTAGACTAACACGAACATAGATGTAGCTCGTAGCGTAAACTAACCCACTTTTTGTTTAACTTTACCTACTATTTTTTTTTTTCTTAACCTCTCCTTACTTTGCATGTCTTTAACTCTCTTTTCTTGCATGTTTATATACTGGTCAAAAAAAGAAACGCAATTTTTGAGATTTATTAATAAACATGAGGACTCAGTATATAGTAAATGATTCTTTAACATAACAAACAGTCAATAACGCGTATGGCCACCCCTAGCCACAATGCAGGCTTGGAGTCTGGCCCTCATCGACCTCAACAGTCTCTGCAGGAAAGCAACAGGGATGGCCCTCCACTCTTCAATAATTGCATTGGTCAGTTCCCTGATGTTCTGCGGCTGATGCTGACGTCTGCGAACTCGCCGTTCAAGTTCATCCCATGCGTGCTCTATCGGTGACATGTCTGGGCTGAAGGCTGGCCATGGTAAGGTCTGCACCTGTTGTCCCTGCAGGTACGCCTGCACTATCCTGGCTGCATGAGGTCTGGCATTGTCCTGTTGCAGGAGCACCAATTCTGGATGTTGCCTCATGAATGGAAGAACATGTGGATGAAGAATCTCATCCCTGTAGCGCTGGGCAGTCAGAGCTGATAGGCCCACGATAGGTCACGGTGCTGATAGGCCCATTGCAGGCGTTGTTGCCTTCTTGCATCAGTGAGAAAAGGACCTCTGTAAGGCCTGCGGGATCGGAGTCCTGCATTACGGAGTCGGTTTCTGACTGTCTGGTCACTAATTCTGTTGTTGTGGATACCAGGTGTCTCTCTGGCTGTCTGACGAGCATTCCGCTGCCGATGACGCAGGTGCTGCAGTACAATGTGGCGATACTGGCGTTGGGTCGTCACACGAGGTCGACCACGTCTTGGCAGGTCCTGAACACTTCCTGTGGCATTGTACCGTCTAACAAGCCTAGAGATTGTGCTGGGATGCACATGCATTCGTTGTGCAACTTGGACAGCAGACATGCCTGCATCCAACATGCCCAAGGCACGACCTCTGTTGACCTCTCAGAGTCATGGCATGCCTCAATCGCGGGAAAAAGTTTGGTTTTCTCAACGGGCAGTGTGTATTCTGTGAAGTCAAAGAAAAAATGCATGCCTTCATAAAGAATACATTCAATTTAATCTCTGTTTATTGTTTGTAACAAAATGGCGTCTTAGCCGGGATTAGTCAGGTTTAAAAACATGCACTAAGTGGCTTTAAAAGATTTGAACAAACATTTAACCATAATCTTGAAACTGTGATAATACCACTAACAACTTAAATTTTACACCATATGCAAGCTAATTGCGTTTCTTTTTTTGACCAGTATAGTTTGCATGGTATGACTGAGTTAAGACTGTGTTTGCATGGTTTGTAAGCGTTCTTATTTTACTTCTTTTCATCTTTCACCCCTCTCCTATTTTCTCCGACTATTTTTCTGACTTGTCGGCAGTGGCCGGCGGATGATGATGGTAAGTCTTTTTTCTCTTTTTCTGAATGAATGTTAACCCACGAGTGATAGGTGTTCCTCCTTACTTAACTCCTTATTCTCTTCTCTTCTCTTAACCCTGTACTCTTTCCTTTCTCTCTTAGAGTGGATCTTAGGGTCTTTGTTTGCCTTAGCTTCTGTAGATCTGTAGATCATCATCATCATCGTCAGCCAGACTCTGTACTGAACGGACGCATTTCCTGAGCTCTCTGATATTGCATCTACTTTTGCATATTGCTAAGAATTTTACTTTTGGAAAGTTTGGAATTTTATATACTTGCGTTTATACTCACATTGTTATAATTAAGTAATTGAATATTAGTGGTTTTTAGCTATTTAGAAGTTTTCATAGCGTGCCGGCTTAATTTAATTTGAACTTGTGACGGTTATAAACTAATTTTTAACTGCGCGATGCCGTCGCAGAAAGCGTCGTGTGTTAGGTGTAGGTTAAACCGGTGGTATTCGGAATTTAAAGATTATAACGGCGGTCCTATGGCGATTACCGAGAGATCAGTTTGTTTCTTTTGCGAGTTAATGGAGGAAATAGTTGACATAAAACGCAGTGTACGTGAGGTAACGGAAAGACTTGCAACGCTTGATGAGGGCAGGGGTAGGGCTACAGTTGACGAAAGCCGAACCAATACTAACATTGAAAACGTTAGTAGCTTGTCGGGAAGGTTGGATAGAGTTGAGGAAGGAGTTAAGGGTGGTTCGAGAGTAGTAGATGGGAGGGATTTAGAGAAGTTAAGGGTGGAGCTAGGCCGCGTACGTTAAGTGATAGGAATCCCCCCCTATAGAGGTTTCGAACCCTTTCGCCCATTTGGAAAGGGACGTGAATGAGGGGGAAACTATTTTAATTGGGGACTCTTTAGTGCGCCACATGGACAAAGAGTTCGTTGAACGGCATCCAACCAAGAGGAGGGGGGTCTGTCTCCCAGGGGCCAGGGTTGACAGAGTTAGAAACGAAGTGGATAGGATTGACGTTGCCTCCTGTCACTCGATGTTGGTGACGATGGTAGGAGGCAACGACTCGTATAGGCCCGATACGAGAGTGCCTGACCTTTTGGAGAGATATAGGGGGTTAATTATGTCCCTGAAGGCGAGGTCAGATAGGTCTTTAGTTCTAGGTATTACCCCTAGGCACGGTTTGGGTCTTAGGATTACGTCAAAAACAATATTTTTGAATAATAAATTAAGAGAGATTTGTGCTGAGGAAAATGTACCCTTCGTAAAGCTGTGGTCAGAATTCAGTGATCCTAGCTTTTTATAAAAGATGGGGGTGCATTTTAATGAAATAGGTAATGCTAGGCTAGGTAGGTTAATAGAAAACGTCGAAAGCTGTATAGGTCGAAGCCTTCTTTAAACGTTGTGGGTCCGGGAACGCGGGCCCGACGTGAAAAATAGTTTAAAACGCGGCCCGTGGTAAAAAATAACTTAAACGTCTTTTATTGTAACGCGCGTAGTATTAGAAATAAATTAAACGAATTTAAGGCGATAATTTATTCCGGCAACTACGATATAGTTGCTATCACTGAAACGTGGTTAAATACCGTGACTCGGGACTTGTTGGGGGAACTTGATATACCGGGTTTTAAACTCTTTACTAATGATAGGTTACATAGGTTTGGTGGCGGCGTTTTGCTGTACATTCGTAATTCCCTTAGGGCTATCGAGGTTAAGATAGATTTTCCGGCAGCAATTAATGCGATATGCGTTGAAGTTAGGGCGCGTAGTATTAGTTTTAATTTTGTTGTTGTTTATAGACCTCCCGTTCAACCCTCGATACCGATACTAGATTTTACTCACTTCTTGGTAACTTTATTGACAATCGGAATAGTATAATTGTCGGAGACTTTAACTGCCCTAATGTTAATTACGAGACTTTTACTGGTAATGAGGAGGGTTTGAGATTGAGTTCATGGGGATAATTTTTTACGACAGATAGTTACCGAACCAACGCGCGGTGACAATATTTTAGATTTGGTGATGACGAACGGCGAAAATATAGTCGAAGTTTAGAAGTAGGCGAGAGTTTAGGATGTAGTGATCATCAAATTCTTAGGTTTAAGTTATTGATAGAAAACACTAAGGATAGTAACGTAATAGAAGTCCCTGATTTTCGTAGGGCTAATTTTGATAGTTTTGCGGATAGGATGAGAGTAGTGGACTGGGATAACTTATTTATGGGTAATGACACAAATTTGCATTGGGAGGCGTTTAAAGAAAGTTTTATGAATATTGAAAGGGAGTTTATTCCTCGTAGGCCCAAGCGCGCTAGAAATCATGGTAGGCCCAAGTGGTGGACTAGGGAAATAGGCGAGTTCATAAACGAGCGTAACAGAGCGTATAGACTTAATAAGCGCAATGGCACGGCAGCTAACTTTAATAGATATATCGAGCTTAGACGTCAGGTTAAAAGATCAGTTAGGAATGCTAAGCGTAATTTAGAGATACTTATAGCTGCGGATAGTAAACATAATCCAAAAAAGTTTTTTGAATACGTCAATAATCGTAAGCCGATAAAAGATAACATAGGCCCTCTAGTGGATGTTAACGGCGCTTTGGCTTCTGACGCTCAGGCGATGGCGGGTATTTTCAATAACTTTTTTGCGACAGTTTTTACCGTAGAAGACGTAAATAATGTCCCCGACGTGGACGATATCGTTCCATTTAGTAGCGAGACTATTTTGGATGAAATAACTGTTTACGAGGTGAGATTGCGCATTATATCGATAGGCTAAAAGTTAGCAAGGCTCCAGGCCCTGACGCTTTTTATCCCAGACATTTGAAAGATTTGAAAGACGTTATCGTAGGCCCCTTAACGAAGATTTTTAATCAGTCACTCGAAACGGGGATTATTCCTGAAGACTTCAAATTAGCTAACGTCACGCCATTTTTAAAAAAGGCGACCGCACGTAGCTAGCAATTATAGGCCCATTAGCTTAACGTCAATTGTCGGTAAACTTTTGGAATCCGTAGTTAGGGATCGTATCATCGATCACTTAGAAAGTAGAGATTTGATTAATAGTAGTCAGCATGGGTTTCGACGCCATAGATCTTGTTTAACTAATTTGTTAGAATTTTATAACGAAATAGTGCGCGAATACGATAGGCATAGAGCGGCTGACGTTATTTATTTAGATTTTAAAAAGGCGTTCGA
The DNA here is from genome assembly GCA_023014485.1 of Bathynomus jamesi. NCBI lineage: Eukaryota > Metazoa > Arthropoda > Malacostraca > Isopoda > Cirolanidae > Bathynomus > Bathynomus jamesi. Next base: position 144,704 of record JAJOZX010003896.1, read on the forward strand.
TACAGTTCCGCATAGAAGATTAATTGCGAAGGTTAAAGCGCACGGTATACGCGGTCAGGTAGCTAACTGGTTAGAGGAATGGCTTCGTGCTAGGAGACAGAGGGTCGTTGTTAATGGTAGTGAATCGGGGTGGTTGGATGTAGGTAGCGGTGTCCCACAGGGTTCAGTGTTAGGCCCATTGCTATTCGTAATTTACATTAACGACATAGATGTAGGATTGACTAGTAACGTGTCAAAATTCGCGGACGATACTAAAAAAAAAGACGATAGAAATAGGCTCCAAGACGATGTTAATGGAGTGGACGGATAAGTGGCAGATGCAATTTAACGTAGACAAATGTAAAGTTTTGCATGTAGGTTCTCGTAACAAATTACACGTACACGATGGATGATAGAGTTAGCGAGCGTTGACGAGGAAGTAGATTTAGGCGTACGCGTATCTAAGGATTTAAAAGTTAGGAACCAGTGCCTGGAGTCTTGCGCAAAAGCTAATAGGATGTTAGGCTTCATAGCGCGTAATTTCGAATTTAAATCGAAGGATATTATATTGCCCCTTTACAAGTCCCTAGTCAGGCCTCATTTAGAATATGCCGTTCAGTTTTGGTGCCCGTATTTGCGTGAGGATATTGATAGGTTAGAAAGGGTTCAGCGTCGTGCCACGAAACTAATTCCGTCATTGCGCAACAAGCCTTATGAAGATAGGATTAAAGAGTTAGACTTGCATTCACTCGAAACTAGGAGATTAAGGGGGGAGCTTATTGAAGTTTTCAAAATCGTTAATAACATCGATAACGTAAATTTTGACAAACTGTTCACTTTCGATAATAGCAATACTCGTAATAACGGATTTAAGTTGCGTGGCAGACGTTTCATTACTAATATCGCTAAAAACTTCTTTACGTTTAAAGTAATTGATAAATGGAATAATCTTCCCGCGTCAGTCGTTCACTCTACCAGCGTTAATATGTTTAAGAACCGTTTAGATAGGCATTTTAAAAATATTAACGTTGTTTAAAATAAAAAAAACAATTAGCAACAGGAGCTCTGGGGTGGTGGTCGAGGATGAGTCTGTTGACGATTAATGCCAGCTTGTGACATGCCAGCGTGTGATGCCAGCAATAAATTAAAAAAAAAAAAAATTAGACTAACACGAACGTAGATGTAGCTCGTAGAGTAAACTAACCCACTTTTTGTTTAACTTTACCTACTTTTTTTTTTTTTTCTTATCTCTCCTTACTTGCATGTCTGTAGTTTGCATGGTATGACTGAGTTAAGACTGTGTTTGCATGGTTTGTAAGCGTTCTTATTTTACTTTTTCTTTCACCCCTCCTATTCTCTCCGACTATTTTTCTGACTTGTCGGCAGTGGCCGGCGGATGATGATGGTGAGTCTTTTTTCTCTTTTTCTGAATGAATGTTGAGTGTAGGTGTTGCTACTTACTTAACCCCTTATTTTCTTCTCAACTCCCTACTCTTTCCTTTCTCTCGGGCTAACCTTAGAGTGGATTTTAGGGTCCTTGTTAGCCTCTCTCTCTCATTGGCATCAACGAGAGGGTGCAAGACTTGTGCGTCCCGCTGGCGTGAGGTTTATTGACCCGTTCGACGCATTTTCGGGTAGGTGGGACCTTTACCAGAGGGATGGTGTCCACCTCAATGACAAGGGTAAAGGTGTGCTAGGCGCGCTGCTCGACCGGCACCTATACAGAATGGTGAGGTCGAGCCCGGGGAGAGATGATGTTGAGCTGGTGGCGGACGTACCTTCAACTGAAGGGTGCGTCCAGGTACAGGTGGGTGACCCTCCTTCCACGTTGGAGGGGGCTCAGGCTCCTGCGGAAGTTGCCCCCTCGTTGGTGAGGGGTTCTTCAACTCCCGACAACCCTGGCTGTTCGGGAAACGGGTCGTGTTAGGGGGCGGTCAGAATAGGGAAGGCTCCCTTCGTGCAATGCTTTTTAATACTAGGTCGATTAGGAACAAGTTTTGCGAGCTACGGGCGCTCTTAGCATCAGAATACCAGAATATCGTTGCTATCACCGAGTCCTGTATTCATACTGATCGTAGGGACTACGTTGGAGAGTACGAAATTCCCGGGTATAGAATGTTTCGCAAAGACCGCACCCGTGGGGAGGGGGGAGGGGTACTAATATACGTCAGGGACACGTTGAGTCCGGTTGACTACCAATTCCGGTCGGAACGGGAGCTGCTTGGCGTCGATCTGAACGTGGGAGGGACGAACTAAGGTTAATCTTGGTGTACAGACCTCCGCATCTCCTCCTCGAGGAGGATACAGCCCTGTACACCGAACTCCGTAGCCTGCTAGGGGATAGGGTGTGTCTAGTTTTAGGAGACTTCAACTGTCGCGGCATAAAGTGGGAAGACAGGACTGCTGATGCTGAAGGGAGGAGGCTAGTTGACTTTGCTGATGAGAACTTCCTCACTCAGTGGGTCAATGAGCCTACACGAGGCGAAAGCGTTCTAGACTTAGTATTCACGACCGAAGACAACCTCGTCACTGGCCTTACCGTTGACGAGTCGTTGGGCGGGAGTGATCACCGTCTGATTAGGTTCGGTGTGCGCGTCCCTCGGGTGAAGCGTAGTAACTCGAGAGGCAGTAAGCTCGATCTACGGCGGGTGGACTTTGTTAGCCTACGGGATAGCGTAGGTGAGATGGGGTTAGAGGTGGGCGGCGATGTTGAGGGAGTGTGGAGTGCATTCCGGGACGAGTTTATGGTGCTGCAGTCTGCTGCCATACCCTCAAAACCGGTCACCCCTGCTTCAACACAGCCTAAGTGGTTCAATCGTGACATCGGTTCGGCTATCCGAAATAGGAAAGTAGCGTATAGGAGGGCGAAGGCCAATCGTTCCCATGAGAACACTGAAGCGTATGTCCGCCTGTGTAGGGAAGTGAAGGCGAAGGTTAGGCTAGCGAAACGTAACGAAGAACTACGGGTGGCAAGTCTCTTAATGAATACTTTGCCGGAGTGTTCACCAGGGAGGACACCCGCATCATCCCCGAGCCAGGCGTGAGGCACGAAGGTGCTGGCCTGGATAGTGTTTGATGTACCGCGACAGTCGTTGCCGATAGAATAGAGAAACAGCGCGTTTAAGGCTCCTGGGCCAGACCAGTTTCTCCCCAGAGTGTTGCGGGAGGTACGCGACCAGGTGGCTCCCCACCTGGCTACAGTCTTCAACAAATCGTTGGAGACGGGCCAGGTGCCTGGAGGGAAGCCAACGTGACTCCTATCTTTAAGAAAGGGGATCACGAAAGTCCAGGGAACTATCGTCCCATTAGTCTTACTTCAGTTGCAGGTAAATTATTATTAGAGGGGATAATAGCCGATAGGATCGTTGACCATTTGGATTCCTACAAGCTGCTTGGGGACTTCCAACATGGGTTTAGACGGCATAGGTCGTGTCTCACCAGCTTGCTCGAGTTTTTCCACGTCATGTTGAGTGAGTACGATAAGAGTAGGGCGATTGATATACTTTATCTCGACTTTCAGAAAGCCTTTGATAAGGTACCTCACCGCCGACTAATGGCGAAAGTGCGCGCGCTGGGTATCGGTGGGGAAATAGGTAGGTGGATTGAAAACTGGCTGAAGAATAGGCGGCAGAGGGTTGTAATTAAAGGGGTTAGTTCGGGTTGGGCCTCGGTCACTAGCGGGGTTCCTCAGGGTTCCATTTTGGGGCCGCTGTTGTTTATCATTTACATAAATGATATAGACGGTGGCATCGTCAGTCGGATCGCCAAATTCGCTGATGACACCAAGCTTGGGGCCAATGTTGGGACGCCCGAAGCGATCGAAGAACTGCGTGCGGACCTAGGTAGGATAGGAGAGTGGTCCGAAAAATGGCAAATGCCGTTTAACTTGGGTAAATGCAAAGTAATGCACATTGGCTACGCCAATCCCAAGTCGGACTACTCGATGTTGGGGAACAATATCGAGGCGACTGATTTGGAAAAGGACTTGGGTGTGCTAATCAGCAGCGACCTTAAGTTTACCAAACAGTGCGTAGAGGTGGAAAAGAAAGCCCAGAAGCTGTTGGGTTATATCAGGAGGCAATTTCAGTTTCGGAACAAGGAGATTGTGCTCTCTCTGTACAATTCCCTGGTTCGGCCGCACCTGGAGTATGCTGTGCAGTTCTGGTCGCCCACCCTCAGGAAAGATATTGAGAGGCTGGAGCGAGTGCAGGCGAGGGCCACAAAGTTAATCCCTTCCGTTAGGCATATGGGCTACAATCGACGGTTACGCGCACTGAACTTGTTTTCGCTGGAAACTCGGAGGCTGCGTGGTCAACTGATCGAGGTTTTCAAGCTCTTACGCGGGTTCAACGATGTCGATTTTAGTAGCATGTTTAATTTAAATGATAACCCAACTTGCAACAATGGTTGGAAGTTGGATTTGAAACGGTTTAGGACTAGTGTGTATGGGAATTACTTTACGTATAAGATCTGTGACACGTGGAACAGTTTACTTTCAGAAGTTGTGAACAGTTCCACTGTGGATCATTTCAAGAAAAGGTTAAACCAAATCTTGCACACTATTTGAGTGTGTGAAAATTTTCCCTGGCACCCGTTGCCATTGGTACCTCCTCGGTATAGGCTGCAAGGCCTTTTGAGGTACTACTTTTCCTTGTAACTCCTTGTAACTCACTCACACACTCATATTTTTAACAAGGCCTCGTAGCGCCACCACAAATGCAATATAAAGCCCTGCAGATGTTGAATTTAGCCATGTAGGGGTGCATTAGTCCACCAGGACGCCTGTGTGGATGGATGTGAATGCTTTAGTTTCTACCTTTTATTCTTTACATCCGGGATCCGAGTTTTTCTCCCTTTTCACATACTCGTGCCATGAATTGAATAGAATTGATAAAGGGAGTGAGAAAGAATCTGAACAGTACTTAAATACTACACAATACGATTTATTTTTATAGACGGAAATTGCTGTTTTCACCTAAGAGAAATCGAAGAAGTGAGGAATAAGTCGGGCAGGAGAATTACCAAGGTATTCTTCAGAAGTGTGTATGGAAGGTAGTGTAAGTAACATCAGCCGTTTAGAAGGTAATTGGAAACATTTCTTAAAAATGGTGAAAATGTACAAACAACATATGTGAATCAACATTGGCATAATTGGAATAATGGGTAGATATTAAGGTGTTCATGAAATGACGCATTCGTGGTAAAATGGTTGCCATAATTACCTTACTGGAACACCGCTTTGCTGCAGATCTACGCGGGTCGAGTCTTCGCCCTGACTAAAGGTGAGCGTCACCTCGGAGTAGTGATTCGAAGGCCACGATTTGAACCTCCATTTTTGTACGATTTTCTCCTGCGGTTTCAAATCCACAAATTCCCCTGAGACGTTCCCGCCAAAAAGCTCGAATTTCCCGCCTTTTTCCGCATCCAACTTCACGTCATTCCGGGTGAAGGCGCACACCATCTGCGATAAAATTGGAGAATGACGTTAAGAAGAAACAAGAGAAGAATGGAAGCGGTTTGTTTTATGTATAAATGAAGATTTTGGTTTCGCCTGACATACCACTACAGGTATATCAACAACCTCGTCATGCAGATCATACAAAAGTATCATAGTTGCCCCCCCCCGTTACAAATTTCTCGACCTCATATTAGTACCTCTTTGATGGTGAGAGCTTTGTAGATTTCGTCCGCGGTACACTTGAAATTCTGTGACATATTAATGGTGGTAGTGTGAAATTTAAGCCCGACAGTGTCCTTCCTCTCTGACGGAGTACTAACCTATTATGCAGAGAAAATAGCACATTACAAATACTGTTTGTATTCAAAGAAAGAAAAAAAGGTTTAAAAAACAAAATGGACGGACATAAACCAGAGTTCAGCGACCACTCATAAATAGTAACAGTAATGATCATAGTAATGATTCTGTGCATAGATTTCCGCCGCTTCCCGGGAGGTTAGAGTTGGTTCAACACCTATTATACTAATGCCCAGACTTAAGCGATTTTCTTAAGGGGACTCAAACGAGAGTTCCGCACCCCTTTTAACACAAAATGAAGTCAGAAAAAGGTTGTGGAAGGATTTTATTTAATAATACCCACTGGTCTTGTTTGACCTCCTCCGCAACATCCTATAGGTATCATATGACGGAGGGGGACCTTCTACTTCACTCGGTATCACAATCATTACCCAACTAGGAAAGAACCAAAGAAGCACTTTAATTACTGAAATTGGAAGTGCGAGTCCGGACTCGAAGTTAAGACTTTCAGATCACAAACCCGACACATTACCAGAGGACTACCATCTTCCAGTAATAAAATTCGTTAAGCAAACTAATTAAAAATTACCCTCACCTCAAGGCATACCCAAAAATACCCACCACAAATAAACGTCACTTACTATTATATTTTTGACGTTATTCGCTAAATCTTGCGAAATTATCGTTTTGCTTTGTTTGGTCACCGACTGAGCCTGGGTTTTGGTCGGAAGTATTAGGTCGGAGGCGTATTCTGCAGGATTAAAGTTGCTTTAGTAGCTTGAAAAATCTATACAGGCCTATAGTGATTGCCAATCAATCTGGCAATCCGATGAAAATTTCTTATCAGATTTAATGCCTTGGTTGACGAGAAAAAAACGTAAGTCTTTTCATCATAAAAGTATGTGTGAATGTGCGTCTTCAGAAGATCTTGTTCGGTAGTTTTCAGTTACATTATTAAATTAGTTTGCCTTCGGTATTACGCGTAACCTTGGTAAGGTGAGAAAATACCTCTCGGCTACGTACCTTTCGTTCCGTTGTTCTCGGCGTATGTTTGGTCTCGCAATCCTTAGTGGTTGCCTAACTTTCTTATTTCTTGATGTTGTAGGCCGCTATCTTGGCGAGGGCGTCGGTGTTGTAGTTAATCAATATAAACGAGTCACTGTGCCAAATTGTTTATTTGGGATAGGCTATCATTACACTACAGTTGAGAAACACGAAGCCATGGGGCCTATCAAGGTTATCCAAGGCATGAGCTGTATTTTATAATAATAAAACTGCAAAATGTCAATATCAAGTCAGCCAACTAACATACAACCATTTACAGAGCCACCAAAGCAGCCCACACAACTTAAGCTAAGAATATACATTTACAATCTACAAACTTCTTCATTCAGGAAAGCATCCAAATTTTTCTTAAAACTAACTAATGAGCTACTATTTACCACATCATGTGGCAAGTCATTCCAAAAATCTACTACTGTATAACTTAAGTATTTTCGTAGGTCAAGTCTACAAGTTTCTTTTCTAATTTTCTTATTATGCCCTCGAGTTATACCATCAGCCTCTAATGAGAAAGTTATTTACGTGTAAATTGTCCAAACTTGAAAACATTTTGAACATCTGTACCATATCTCCCCTCATACAACGTCTCTCAAAACTAAACATACCTAGTTCCTTTAATCTATCCCTGTATTCCAATCTTCTTAGGTCAACCAAGCTTATCCCTAACCTATGTTGCACACCTTCAAGCATATCAGTATCATGTCTAAGGTGAGGGGACCAAGCTTGAATGCAGTATTCTAAGTGAGGCCTAATATAAGAATTATATAATTTACGGATGACTTCCTTACTCTTAATAACTTGCATCCCTCTATCCTATTAATATTTTTTATTGTTACTCATATAGATATAGAACAAGCTTTAATTGATTGGAATGAATGTTTGAAGGAGGGGGGAATGGAAATGAATGTAGAAAAGAGAGATATTAAGTGCATGTCGAAGAGAAGAAGGAGAATTCTGAGTTCAAATAGGAGATAAGGAAATAAGAAATGTTGAAAAATTTAAATAGCTAGGGAGTATGTTTACTAAAGAAAGCGGTAATATACAAGAAATAACTGAAAGAATTGCAAAGTTTAGTAAAAATGTTATACCCGCTGCTGAGAGATGAACATATGCCCCTTGGGACTAAGAAAATAATCTTCGAAACAGTTTTAACACCAATACTGATTTATGGGTGGGAACACTGGAAAATGCGCATGGCCAATCGAAGCAGAATTCAGGCGGTAGAAATGAGACCGCTGAGGACTATTCTGAGAAAGACGCGGAGAGAGAAGATAAGGAATGAAGAAATAAGAGCCAATGTGGGAGTAACGCCGATTCTGAGAAAAATCGACGTTGCCAAATTGAGATGGTTAGGCCACTTGGAGAGAATGGAGGTGCTGGGAGTGGAGACCAGCGAATGGCAGAAGACCGCGAGGGAGACCGAGAAGGAGATGGAGGGACGAAGTGGAGGAGAGCTTGCGAAGATACGACTTGCCCAGCATGCAAGAGCTCGAAGAAACGGGAGTGCTGCTGGACAGGGCGGAGTGGCGAAGGAGACTGGCTCCACTGACAGGCTGACTAGCTTACCTGGGAGCTGAAGAAGAATTGAATTGAATTATTATTCACTCAAAACTTGTAGAAAGTTTTAATACATCCAAACTAAAGGCGAGCTTGGTGAATAAGCTTTTCCCAGCTTCGGTGTATTTGCTGAGGTCGGGAAATGAAAAATTGCAAATGTATCATCCATTATGTTTTCAGTGGTGGTTTTAGAGATGTCAGTAGATGGAAGATTCTATGACAAAAAATTACTCTCTCTTACGTCGTTGTTTGTTGTCAATATAGGCTCCACAGCCTAGGGTAAAAGTTGAAGTCTTCAAGAGAAGACTAGATGCCTGGCTCAGGACGGTACCAGATGAGCCGGGTGTACCTGGCTATGTACGGTGAAGAGTGCAAGAAAGCAACTCGCTCCTCCACCAAGCCAGACCTAGAGGCGGAGCCACCAGCTTGACCTCTGTGTGGAGAGAGATCAACGCACAAAACAGCAACAAGGTTAGGTTAGTCTCTGTGATAGTAAGCCCAATGCCTACATATTCTTTTGTTGTTTGGTTCCACCTATGGTCATTTTGCCCATTCCCGATAGGTCCCATTCCAAAACCGAGGCAATTTCTAGTTATTAGTTTATATACACTATGACAAACTAATATTTTGTATTAAAATATGACATAAGGTACTGCATTGTACGCTTGCTTAGGCCTGGAGTTAAAGTAGGCCTTGTTGTGAATTGTATAGCATGCGTGTATAGTTTTTCCATAGGTAGCAAGTGTTCATTTGCTACGCATGTGACAAACTGTTAAGGTACTCTGCAGGACGACTTCTCTATCTTCCTTCGACTGTTCCTACTCATAATTAGAGAGAGTAAGGGTCAATTGATGGAGGGAGAGGAAGCAGCAATATTTCATTTCCAGAGAACTCGGGTCGGAAACCAATTCTGGAGTCCTGTTTCCAATCGAAACAATTTCCGGATCGATTTCACTCAATCAAATCCAAATGGATTGCGGATTCGCAGAATAAACGCAAAAAACTTCTTTTTTCTACGTGAAGGTCAAAATATGAAAATAAAAACCCACTCTAATAGACAGAGTTTGTTTCGACGCCCACCGGCATAATCCTCGGGTGGATACAGAAACACGAATGAACCAAAACAAGAGGGAAAAACAGTCCAGGGACCGACCGTTAAGAAATTCGCACCTAGGTTAGATCCCATTCTCCCGACACCGGAAGGGCATTTTCATTAAGTACATTCGCGCAAATTTAAAACTATCTTCCTGTTCTAAACATACAGATTCTATTATATTTTTCTTACATAATTATTGAATTTATTATTAATTTTATTACATTTAATATTGCATAATTATTTATTACAGAAATTATAAATTTGTCATTACATTATTGTTTATTATACACAACTTATAAACCGAAAAACGAATGAAAAAAGTCGATTAGGAAACAATCCAGAGAAATTCGCACCTAGGTTAGATACCGTTCTCCCGACACTGGAAGGGCATTTTATTACAGGGTCCGCTTATAAGTACATTCCCACAAATTAAAACTATCTTCTTGTTCTATACATACAGATTCTAATATTTTGACATAATTACTGCATTTATTATTACATTTACATTTTTTTAACATTTATTATTATTACCTTTACCCTAATTATTAAATTTATAATATTACCTTTATTATTACATCTGTTGCATTTATATTTATTTCCACATTTATTACTTCCATTATTACATTTACTAAAGGCGAGTAAGAAAACATTCCAATCCAGAGACATTTAAGAAATTCACACTTAGGTTCGAACACGTTCCCACGACTCCGTAAGGGATTTTTTTGACCAAGAATCTCATTAAAGGGTCTAACTTATAAGTACCTTCGCACAAATTAAAATTATCTACTTTTTCTATACACACAGATTCTATTATTTTTCTTTTGACATAATTATTACATTTATAAAGTACCTTACTTGATTCCCAATCTATAGCATGATTATTTTGGCTGGCGTGATAAAAAATGGCATTATTAGTATTACAACTTCGTGTTTCTGTATCCACCCGAGGAGGATGCCGATGGGCGTCGAAACTGTCGTGGAAATAAACTGTCTATTAGAGTGGGTTTTTATTTTCATATGGATTCGCAGAAACTGAGATGGTTCATCATTTACCTATAGACCATCACCACCAGGGTTGGCCTGACTGGAGCCGGCCCAGTTGTTCCCAGTGGGTTTTTTCAGAAAAAGTCCACCTGGAAAAAACCAATTAAAACCCACTCAAGCATGTTTTTTAATAACAAAAGCACAAAGCTCAACTTCAACTTTATTTTTAATTAAAACTGAACTCCAAAATATTTCATTTTATTAAGTGAAGTTCCCTGTAAAAGTAATAAACTAATTAAATTCAGATAGTAATAATAGTAAAGTATTTATTTATTAAGCACTGGCACATCTCAAAGTAATCAAACTTCATCTTCATTCAGTTCACTTCCACTACGCAAATATTTGTATATTTTGACCAGCTTTCCTGCTTTTTCTGTCCCAAGCTTGTTGTGTAACTTGGACCAGATGTGTCCAAATGTTGAGAAAACTCTCTCAATGGCAGCTGAACTTGGGGGTACAACTCAGTAGATGTTCACAAAAGTTGCAGAAACCTTCCATACCAATAGCATTTCTTTTGGCAGTTTGTACTTTCATTAATTGCCACCAAGTAGAGGAAGACTTTCTATGCAGTTGAATGACTTAATTATTAAACAGTGATACTGAGAAAAGGTTCGTGTCTTTTATTTTGAAAGCCAGAAAATATGCTAGATATTGAGGCGTGTTGCTGATTAATTATCCACTGTTCTGCTGCCATTGCTCGCTCTTCATGAAGTTCTGCTCCTGTTAATGCATACATATATTATACATATATTATACATATATATATATATATAATATAATATATATATATTTTTTTTTTTTTTTTTTTTTTTTTAAGAACCGATTCTCCTCTATTTAAAGGGCATATCTCAGCGGAAAAAACAAAGAAAAAGTGAGAGGAAAGACAGAGGAAAAAGAAAGGGTGGAGGGGACAGTCGAAGTGGAAAAAGACCAAGGATGACAAGGACTACAGGGTCGAGCCCCATCATCCTTGGGTGCTAGGGCCGGGAGGGCGCACGTGAAACCTCCAGGAACAAGCACGTACAAACGAGCACAAAGCACTCAAGAGCACGAGCTTAGAACCCCCTTGCGGGGATATATATATATATATATACATATATTATACATATATATATATAATATATATTATATATATATATATATATATATATATATATATACATATATATATACAGTGCCCGCGAAAAGTATCCGATCACTCAAGAAAATAAAATATTTTCCCTTGATATTCAGAGACACGTAATTCACTTTCTATTTGTTCTAGCGACATCTGGTAACTTTGAGGTTGCTCGCTGATATGAGAGCTATCTAATGCATTCTCAAATTAGTGTTCTGGTAGCCTTCGTTGCGGGTGGCTGTGTCTCAAATTTGTCAGATTTCACTGTTTGTGTAAATTTCTTGATTTTTTTTTTTTTTTACAGAAAGTGGTGTAAATAAAATTTATATATAATGTGTGCTAAAAAACAACTTAAGAGTGATTGTCGAGGTGCTATTGTTGCTTTGCATGCATGTGAGAAATCACAGAGACAGATAGCTAAGGAATTAAACATATCCCAAAGTACCGTTAATTTATGGGTTTCACGGGCTAAGAACAATGGTGGCCTAACCACGCCAGTCCCTAAAAACGATCTGGCAGACCGAGAAAAACAAATTCGCGAACAGACAAACTTATGAAACGTTTAGTATTGAAAAACCCAACAATAACTGCGAAAGAAATAAAATGTAATATGAATAATTTGTTATCTGGTGTTTCTGAATGAACTATCCAGGAGCGGCTCCAAAAAGAACTCGGATTACCATCTCGCCATGCTGCTAAGAAACCGTTCATTAATGAAAAAATGCGTAAAAAACGTGTCGCATTTTGTAAAAAATACATTCATTGGACTGTTGATGACTGGAAGAAGGTTTTATTTAGCGATGAGTCGACATTTTTGACATTCAGAAGTTGTCCAAAAAAGGTTCGCCGGCCTATTGGCTCAAATAGGATGGACCCTAAATACACCCTAAAGACAATGAAACACCCTCCAAGTGTGATGGTTTGGGGTTGTTTCGGTTACTATGGGCGTGGAAACTTATATTTTCTTCCGAAGAACACAACTATGAATGGTGCACGGTATTTAGCAATGCTACAGGATAAACTTCCAATGGCAATGGCAATCCAAAGGACAAAAACATACATGCATGATGGTGCACCATGTCACAGGGCCAAAATAGTGACAAAATGGATTACTGACAATAAATTTGATATTTTGGATTGGCCTGGTAATAGTCCAGATCTCAATCCGATAGAAAATCTGTGGCTAATAATAAAAAATAAGGTTGAATGCCACGACACTGGCTCAGTCGAAAAATTACAAGAGGCCATCAAAAAGGTATGGTGCAAGGAAATATCAGTGGAAGTTTGTCAAAACTTGATTAAATCCATGCCAAAACGTCTAGAACAAGTCATCCAAACCAAAGGACAGATGACAAAATACTAATATAAGGTTAGTATACATTTAAACATTGTTTTTTATGTAAAAAATACAAATTTCAAGGGTGATCGGATACTTTTCGCGGGCACTGTATACATATATTATACATATATATATATATATACATATATATATACATATATATATATATATGTCCCAATATATAAAGGAGGAGATCGATCCGAGGCCAAAAACTATAGGCCAGTGTCGCTTACATCTCATCTCACCAAAATATTTGAAAGAATTGTTAGACAGAAAATCTATGACTTTTTGGAAACTCAGAAAAAATTCAATGATAACCAACACGGGTTTCGGTCAGGCAGATCATGCCTGTCACAACTAATGGAACACTACAACAACATTATTGATTCACTTGAAAGTAATGAAAACTATGATGTACTATACACAGACTTTGCTAAAGCAGCGTTCGACAAGTGTGACCATGGAATCATAATACATAAACTGAAATATATGGGAATAACAGGAAAAGTAGGAAATGGATAATAATTTCCTTAGTGAGCGGAGGCAAGTCGTTACAGTACAAGGAGTATCTTCATCAGAATCAAGTCCTCAGCTCAGTACCACAAGGAACGGTATTAGCTCCACTACTCTTCATAATCATGCTAACTGACATAGATGAGGACGTTACCAGAGACAGCACAGTAACATCCTTTGCAGATGACACAAAGATCAGTAGAAAATACGAAAACCAGAAGACATAGGATCTCTACAAACCGACATAAACAAAATTTACAAGTGGACGGAAGACAACAATATGAAGTTTAACACCGAGAAATTTCAGCTATTACGGTACGGAAAAAGAGAAGACCTAAAGTCCATGGAATATTATACCCCAAATGGACAGGAAGTCCAGAGAAATTCCAGAGCAAAAGATTTAGGGGTTGTAATGACAGATGATGCGAAATTTGAAACACAAAATAAGATAGCAGTAAACAGAGCAAAGAGAATAACGGGTCTGATATTGAGAACTTTTAAATGAAGGGATAGGAATGTAATGATTCCCCTACTGAAAACCCTGATAATACCCAAACTGGAATACTGCTCGGTCCTAACATCCCCATATAAAAAAGAAGACATTAGACAGCTGGAGGGGATTCAAAGAAGTTTCACAGCCAAGATCAATGGGTGCAAAGAACTAAATTACTGGGAAAGGTTACGAGAACTAAACCTATATTCACTGGAAAGGAGAAGAGAGAGATACACCATTATTTACACTTGGAAAATAATGGAGAAACTAGTCCCTAATCTTACTCTGAATCCCATAACTCCCCAAACAACGGTGGAAGGGTAGAAACGGTAGACTGTGTCGTATTCCCAAATTGAAGGCGAGACAGGGAACATCCTTAACCCTGAAAGAAAATAGTTTTGTAGTGAGAGGACCAAAACTATTTAATCAGCTGCCCAAAGACCTAAGAAACACGAAGGGAGTTGCAGTGGAAATCTTCAAAAGAAGACTTGATGCCTGGCTCAGAACAATCCCCGATGAGCCGGGCGTACCTGGCTATGTGAGGTGGAGAGCGCAAGAATCCAACTCACTACTTCACCAGGCCAACTCGAGAGGAGGGGCGACACGCTTGACCTTCGCGAAATGAGAAATCATCACATGGAACCTTTGTAAGGTTGTAAGGTAAGGTTATATTATATAATATATATATATATATATATATAATATATATATATATATAGATATATGAAAATTATTTCACGAAGGGTAACACGGAAAATATTAATGATAAAACCACGAAGGATGTCATTAGACGAAAGCGCTTGAGCACCATTTTGTGTTTCCTTTCCTTCGTGGTTTTATTCATCTATATATATATATATATATATACATATATATACATACACATATACATATACACATATACATATACACATATACATATACATATACACATATACATATACACATATACATATACACATATACATATACACATATATATACACATATATATATACACATATATATATACACATATATATATACACATATATATATACACATATATATATACATATATATATATACATATATATATATACATATATATATATATACATATATATATATATACATATATATATATACATATATATATATATATTTTTTTTTTTTTTTTTTTTTTAGGAAGAACCGATTCGCCTCTATTTAAAGGGCATATCTCAGCGGAAAAACAAGAAAAAGTGAGAGGAAAGACAGAGGAAAAGAAAGGGTGGAGGGACAGTCGAAGTGGAAAAGACCAAGGACTGCAGGGTCGAGCCCATCATCCTTGGGTGCTAGGGCCGGGAGGGCGCACGTGAACCTCCAGGAACAAGCACGTACAAACGAGCACAAAGAGCACTCAAAGCACGAGCTTAGAACCCCCTTGCGGGGATATATATATATATATACATATATATATACTATATATATATATACATATATATATATACAATATATATATATACATATATATATATACATATATATATAACTTATATATATATCCCGCAAGGGGTTCTAAGCTCGTGCTCTTGAGTGCTCTTTGTGCTCATTTGTCGTGCTTGTTCCTGAGGTTTCACGTGCGCCCTCCCGGCCCTAGCACCCAAGGATGATGGGGCTCGACCCTGCTCCTTGGTCTTTTTCCACTTCGACTGTCCCTCCACCCTTTCTTTTTCCTCTGTCTTTCCTCTCCCTTTTTCTTTGTTTTTCCGCTGAGATATGCCCTTTTAAATAGAGGCGAATCGGTTCTTCCTGACTTAAAAAAAAAAAATATTATATATCTATAGATTATATATATATATATATATATATATATATATATATATATATACAGGTGTCCCATAAAAAACTATATACTCTTGATAGCATCATATATTTTATAATTAAAAAAACAAATATATTTTTATATGCAATTCCAATGAAGGTAAATAGTAATCTAAGTGATCAAATGTTTAGCGAGTTGTTTGCATATAAAATTTTAATTACTACGCCAAGTGCTCAAAATGTTCTCCGGCGGCATGAATGCACTTTTGAATGCGTCGACTAAGCCTGGCCGTTGTTTTATCAAGGCCTTGTAATGGCGAAGCCTATGGACCGAACGTAGTCTAGTCACTCACTAGCTTGCTTCGGACTTAGCCTACGCACTCATTCCACGATACAAACTCTACAGCATTCAATTTTACTCAGTTCAGCAAAAGAACCCATGTTGCGTAAACGTTTGACACTGGAGCAACGAAAGTGTGTTCCGAAATGGTATTGGAAATTTGAGAATGTGTCCGAAGTCCAGCGGCAATGGATCCGGGAATTTGGTACAAAGCCACCGACACGTCTCGCCATTACAAGCATCCGTGACAAGTTTGAGGCAGAGGGATCTGCTCAAGATATGCACAAGCGAAGATCTGGACGATGCAAATCAAGTGCGAGTGATGAAAACTCAGTTTTAGTATTGCAAAAATTTAATCGATCACCACAGAAATCAGTTAGGCAATGCGCCCGTGAGACCGGAATCAGCAAATCAGGTGTTCACTGGATTTTAAAGTCGGCAAAATGGAAAAGCTACATTCCAAGTCTGTTACACGCCATGACTGAAGATGACCCTGATCGCAAACTCGAATTTTGTGAATGGTTTCAGTCAATGGAAGCCGAAGACGTACAGTTTGCCAACAAAATCGTGTGGTCTGATGAAGCTACCTTCAAGCTGAATGGCACAGTAAATCGACAACTGCAGGTACTGGTCACTTGATAATCCACACGTTTATGTGGATAAACATGAAAATTTACCAGGATTAACAGCATGGTGTGGTTTATCATCCAGGGGTTTGGTTGGACCATTTTTCTTTAATGGGACAGTTACCGGTGCCGCTTATCTCGACATGCTGCGGACAGAAATTATACCTGCAGTTCGGAAGTTGTTTGGAAACGACGACTTTTACTTTCAACAAGATGGAGCCCCCCCTCATTATCATTGTGATGTCAGAAGGTACCTCGATGAAACGTTGCCTAACCATTGGATAGGACGAAGAGGAAGCGTTGAATATCCTCCACGTTCACCGGACTTGACTCCACTTGATTTTTACTTGTGGGGCTACCTGAAGGATGCAGTTTATGGTACAAGACCTGCAACACTCGAACACCTTAAGGATGCAATTAGGGAAAAGTGCGGGACCATCACAGCATCCACATTAGTCAATGTCTGCAAATCAGTTAGTCGACGCATTCAAAAGTGCATTCATGCCGCCAGAGAACATTTTGAGCACTTGGCGTAGTTAATTAAATTTTATATGCAAACAACTCACTATAACATTTTGATCACTTACAGTAGATTACTAATTTACCTTTCATTGGCAATTGCTATAACAATATATTGTTTGGTTTTTTTTAATTATAAAATATATGATGCTATAAAGAGTATAGTTTTTTTTGGGGACACCCTGTATATTTATATATATATAATTTAGACTTGTCCAACCTATAAGGGTGAATTTTCAAATTTATTATTTTTGATATGGTACCCATGGATATTGTGAAGAATGGTTAAAGAATTATAAGTACCAATTTTAATGCAAATCGGATAATATTTAGAGGTGCCGCACGGAGGTCAAACATTTCATTTTATTCTGCAATTGGATTATTTATATTAATATTTTTTACCCCTGAGGTAGCTGTTATCAGTGCATTTTTTTTTAATGTGGCATTAGGGTGGGTCGAATTTTTCAACTTTCAAATTCTAAATATGAGGGGTGCTAAAAAGTTGCAGCATGACTTAGGAATTCTAAAGGTATTTTTGTTAATTTAATATAATTTAGTTTTGCTTGGTAAGAAGCTACATAAAAATAGTGACTTCTTTGACTTTTTTGTGGAATTATATAATAATTATTATATTAATAATTATATATGCTGAATATATAATGCACTGCTGTTTTTGCTTATTTCACAGGTTGAAACATATTCATCAGTGTGCTGAAGATTACTTGTCCGTCAGTGCTACCATCCTAGCCAGTGGGAATTGACCTACAATGGCTTCTAAAAGGAGGACAAGACTGGGGACATTCACACATATGAGCAACCTAATTGGAACTGGTAGAGAGTTGTTGCCCTCTGAACTCCCAACTCTGCGAGACATTCTGAAATATGGGCTACTGCTAAGAGAACAAAGTGGTGAGGATGTGAGAAACTACCCAGCAGCCAGTCTTGCAAAGGACATTTACCCTAAAGTGCTTGAAAAGTGGGAATGAGCAAACAGTTCTTTTGTAGCCCCCGTTGTAAATTCACGAGTCACAATCTTAAACAAGATCCAAGAGAGCTGGGAGCAGGCCAAAAACATATCTCTTGGGAGAGGAAAGCTACATGTCAAAGAGGCTTTCATTGCAAAACTTCACAAGCTTTTTGACATCCTCAGTTGCAAGTGTAAAATTGTTCTCTGCTCTGAATTTGGCTGCCTTGCAGATGCTGGTTGCAAAAACGAAACTCACATTAACTGTACATGCCCTAGGGAGATGAAGATCCATGTGAAGGAACTTGCTTTCATTAAAGGTCAGAGACACAAGTCTGGTTCTATTGGACCACATCAGATTGGCTTGCCAGATCAACCTGAGCACAACAGACAAGTCAAAAAGCAGAAGCAGCAAGAAGACGAAAGAAGAAGGCTTGCTGAATATAAGCAGACAAGTAAGCAGGATGTTTCAATGCAATCAAATGAAATAATTTTCTCTGATGATGAAAATGAAGAACAAATAGCTGATGCTCAAGATGGAAAGGATGGAAGTTATGAAGTGACATTAGAAATACCAAGCACGTCTTCAACTTCCAATAAAAGGCCAGAGTACAACACATTAGAAATACCTAATGTTGCTATGCATAGCATCAGATATGGTGTTGGCCTGCGTGCCACAGCTGCCATCACCACTGCTGCCTTTATGGATGCTGGCTTGATCACTGAAGACGACAAGAGACTTGTAGTTGATCACAATAAAGTCAAGAGGGCCCAAGAAAAAGTTATGAGATCCCTGGATCAGGAATTTGATGATCTTTGTAAGAAGGGTGAAATTGACCGCATCTTCTTTGACGGCCGTCAAGATACAACTAAAGTTATGCTGAAAGCAAACAATTCAGATCGTCAGTTCCCCAGCATCATCAAAGAAGAGCATTATTCTGTGTGCAGTGAGCCAGGTGGAAGATATCTCTACCACTTCACTCCTGAGAAAGGCTCAACGAGAAAAAAACCTGCTGAAGTTATTGCTGATAATCTTGTAGATTTCATGAAGAAGGGCATTGATAAAAGCCTGCAGGCCATTGGAGGTGATTCTACAAATGTTAACACTGGCTGGGAGGGTGGTTGCATGCATTGGGTAGAGGTCAAGCTTTGCCATAAGCTGATCTGGTTGGTTTGTGCCCTCCACACTAACGAGTTACCCCTGCGACACTTGATCACAGCACTGGATGGGAAGACCTTGTCTAACAACAAGTGGACAGGTAACATTGGCAAGATGCTAGACACTGCAACCGAACTTGAAATTGATCCTTCATTCACCAAACTCTCAATTGGAGAACCTCTTACTTCACTGAGTGACAATGTCGTAAAGGATCTCTCTACTGATCAAGCATACAGGTATAGGATCACACAGGCCATAAGAACAGGAGAACTTCCCACAGATCTGGCCCTTCTTGAAATTGGTCCAGTTAGCCATTCAAGGTGGTTGACAACAGCAAACAGGCTTTGTTGCATATGGGTTTCAAAACATGGCCTTAAAGGCAAAACCCTCAACAACTTAAGACTGATAGTGGAATACATTGTTGGTGTGTACTACCCCTGTTGGTTCAACATCAAAGTAAAACACTTTTGGGTGGAAGGCCCATGCCACATCTTGTTTCAGCTGCAGCTAGTTAGGCTGCAAAAGAAGGCTGTAGTGGATGCTGTTTTGCCAACCATCAAGCGCTCAGCATGGTATGTATTCAGTGAAATGATAATCCAGACACTCTTGTGCTCAGATGACAGCGAGGAGAGGAGAGCTGGTGTCCAAAAGATTGTCGACATGAGGGGTGGAGATGATGACACACTTGGAGATCTTTCTGTACGTCCCAGGAAGACACCTTCCATCAACTCCAGTGCTTCTTCCGTGTTGGAGCTGACAGACTGGTCTGACAGGGTATTTGAACCTCCTTTAACATGTAAACTGACTACAGCGGAAGTAAAGAAGTTCTTTGACAAGCCTATGCAAGTTCCACAGTGGCCCTGTCATGCTCAGTCAATAGAGAGGTGTGTGAAACAAGTCACAGAGGCAGCAGGCAGGGTGTATACACATGAGAAACATGAGGGCTATATCAGAGGCCAAGAAGCAAGTCGGCGGCTGATGTCCAAGAACGAATCAAAGCAAGACTTGATGAAACTTAGTTTAAATATTTTTTTTTACTGATGTCATTACTTTCTAATGTTGTTTTATGATTACAAGGATATGTTTTATGATTACTAGGATATGTTTTATGCAGAGAAACTAAAATTTTTATAGCATTACCTGATATTTTGAGAAGCTAAAATTAATAAATGTTGTTTTCCAAGAGCAATTTATGTGCTTTTTAATCAAACATAGATTTACCAAGCTAAGTGTTGAGCAATCACAAAAATAATAGCAGATTTGAATTCTTCACATCCAAAAACATATTTTTAAAACCCCTCAGTAAAGGAATTAGCAAAAATTAATTTTCACCTCCCAAATTGACACACCCTAATGTGGTATCCCCTGTAGGCCTAATCCACAGTCCTCTAATTTTGTTTCTATTCCATTTATTTCCTTTATCTAAGTCCCTCTTTTATTGTAGATTTTTTTACGTTTGGAAAATGCTTACAGTGCTGCTCTACAATTTGTAAAGATATTGTTGTTTTTCACTTTTCGTAAGATGGCCACTGAAGTTCTTAATTAAAGCAACACCTCTCTCAGCGTTGTCATTTACAACATTCATATTTTTTACATAATTGCTAGCAGCTTTGTAGTCATCATTAGCGTTCCAATCAGCAGGATCTCTGTCCAAAAAGTCCATTGGCAATGCTAATTTTGTGAAGTAGTTGCGAGTTGTTGAACTGACGAAGCTAGTTAGTGTTTTGTCTTGTAGGTTAGGATCATTCATATTCAAATTTATCCATTTAGGAGGATTTTGAGAGCCATTCACATCCAGCGCCTTCACCATTTCTCGCTTGACTTCCAGTGACGTTTCTTCATAAAAAAAGAAAGTCCGATGAGCTCTTCATTCAAATACCAGAGATGGCGAAAGAGCACTTTAGATGCAGCTACAGATATTTCTTTATCATCGTAGGATTGAAGTTTCTTGAGAAGAGATAGGTCATTAGCTGGTGCAGAGGAAGCAATGGGTGCTAAAAACCATTCATTTACGTAGCATCGAACAGCATATAATGCAAAACATTGCATCCCTTCTAGTTCACATCTGGTGACTTCCATTTGTTTGTGGAAAAGACAAATTTTTATTGCATATATCACTCACGCCATCCATCGCACATGGTGCAATGCTCCGGGTTGATGGAATTTAATGCCATCAAAAGGATCATCATCAAGGTATATGATTGTCAAATCTAAGAGTTCTCGGTAATCTGCTCGAGGTTGTAATTTAGTCAAATGTTGCTTGCAATTTTCAATTATACTGGGCTTTTCCGGTACATCAATTTGAACAACTTCAAACTTATGTGTCAAAAGTCTTTCATTTATTTTTAAGACGTTTAAATAACAAGATATCCAGACCACCAGTGGTAGCGCCGTGACATTTGTCAAAGACAGATGCTACTACTATTTCGAGAATGTGATTTCGACAAGCTAGTCCGAGGAGCAGCCATTCAAGTATGCTTTCAATAAGAGTACATGCTCCTTTTTTATCGCCAGTGTTGCTTGCAGTTGTGTCAAAGCACATTGCCTGCACACAATCTCGTAGCCCCCAGTCATCCAAAGCTTCAACCACAGCACCTGCAATATTTTTTCCTGTGCCAGATTTAAGTTTAGGTACTGAGAGAAGCTTAGATTTTCCTCCGCCTGATACAATAATTGGAAGTCTATCCACACTATCATCACCAGTAAGATCTTGGATAAGCTTTCCGTCCCAATGAACTGTTAGAGGAATATGTTTCAAATGATTGCTTGATGTCATCCGTAATTTGCTGATGAACTGATATTCGTTTTCTCCGTATTGAACTTCTACTCAGAACAATATCATCAACTTCATATCCAAGAGAAGATGCAGTAGCTGCTACTACTGATACTGCTTGGCAATCACTTAATTTGTTTCTGTCCAGTGTCATTGCTAATTCTGTTGATACAACCATTGCTGGTTTATGACTACCAAGTTTCTCCTTCTTTATGGTGACTGGTGTACTTAATATACTTGGTTCTTCCTCGGAGGAACTACTATTTGATGAAAATTGAGTGACTGTTGTGTTCATTTTCTTTCTTAACTTGGTGTTGAAATGCTTCATCTCTAGATATTCTCTTAGATTGTTTGGGAGCACATATTTTGTCCACACTTCCTACGTAGCCTCTCCTCCCCTTCTCTCGTTGAGCTTGTAGAAAAGCTCTGTCTTCTTCTACTGTCATTTTTTACAGAGCATTGACATGGGCGATATCGAATAAATCGTCCAAACATTCTTGAAAAGAAGTTTCTTTATCTATTTGTGTCTGTGAACGTCTAGATTTAGATTTTTGAAGTCCTCTATAATTAAAATACTCCTTTTCTATTTTTTTTGTAACATTGCGATAGTCAGCAGTTGGTATATTTGCCATCTCCCAAAATTTCAATACTTCAGCGCAAACAGCTTTAGATGCATCTTTCAACGTCTTTTTGGCATGTAGATGATGAAAAATAAGCCGCAGAACGTCACCATAAGATGGTAGCTTTCTTCCACATATTGTCTCAATTGTTTGTCCAATACACCACATTTCTGTTGATTTTCTAGTCACTACTGAACTTGCCATATGTTACATCCTGTTTGTGCATGATGCCATTTGACACACTCCTACACTGCTATGATGCTATCATCTCAACAACACAAGTGACATACCTACAGAAGATAACTACTACACAATCCATATAATATTACTAATTTTTTTTTTTTGATATTTTTGACAGTAGTGTGGCACCCCTAAATATTGTCAGAAGTTATTCTTATAAAGGTTCACAATAATTTGAGGTACCATGTTATGATTTCAAAAATTTTGTTTTTTGGACCAGTCTAATATATATACGGTGTGTATATATATATACAGTATATATATATATATATATATTATATTATATAATATATATATATATTATTATATATATTTATTGGTGAAGGCCACTTCTGGCAAGCTTCAATTTCAATTTAAGCAGAAAGCCACAGACAAGAAAGAAAAAACATCCATCATGTTGGAAAAGAGACTATATTTTGTACAATGCAACGTTTCAAGCACAAACTATGCTCATCTTCAGGCAAAAAATTCTAAAAAGTTAAAAAACAGAATATTAAAAACCATAATGAATGACAAATATAAAATACAAAATAATGTAAGGAAAACCCAAACTAAAAAGTCAAGTTTTTTAAAAAACATTAAAATGAAAGTCACACACTAAAAAGAATCACACACCTTAAGTCTAAGTAGCACAGATTCCGAGGCAAAACTAATACAAACAGAAGCATCTAACAACAAGTAGAGGTTGGTTGTTAAAAATGTTCAGTTAAGATGGCGGGGAATGGATGAATTATCAGAATTGAGCGAAGGGGAAAAAGTTTTAATATATAATGATTCTAAAAGTCTTAAAGTTTGCTCACATGGAGCGGAATCTAAAATGTTAAAATTAGCTAAAGTTATATCCACTTTACATTGAATAACATGGCTGTGTATAGCTGAGGCTTCTTTAGTTCTCAGTGGTTTGTTAGTTCTATGGCTTATGCCCATGTGGGCACAGAAACGCGACTCAAGGCTCCACACAGTGCTACCAATATAGCTCCGATCACATCGGGGACACACGAATTCATATACAACAGCAGTGCGCAGAGCATCCGATACATGGTCTTTTACATTAAAAAATGAGCCAATAGAACGACGGTGAACAAATACTAGTTTAAAATCTATTTTACAATAAAATTTACTAAGAAGTGGCATAAGGTTATTGCGGCAATATGAATTCAGATATCCCATTTCTGGGAGTACAAGATAATATACATCTTTAGGAACATTAAAATTAGACATTTTTGGTTTATAAATGTCAGCTAAAAATTTATTGATAGCGCTTTCTACGATCTGCAAAGGGTAACCATTATTAACAAAATATTTTCTTAAAAAAACAAATTCATTGTGCAAAGACTGATAATTAGAACATAAATTATACGCTCTGTTAAGTAGGGTGTTAACAGATGCCAGCTTGTATTTAAAATCACAGTAACTTAAAAAATTGAGTCCAAGACTGGTGAACGTCTTCTTTCGAAACACTGAAGTACCAATGGAGTCACTCTCCCTGCTAATTAGTAAATCCAAAAAAGGCAGCTTGGAATCTGATTCTTCCTCCAGAGTAAACTTTATATTTGGGTGTAAGTTATTTAAAAAAGTAAAAAAATTGATGAGCACTGTTAGCATCAGTAAAAACTGCAAAAATATCAACAACATATCATCTATAAAAAATAGGCCTTATAGGGGGAGGAGGCTGGGTAAACATTTTAGTTTCTAAAAAAGTCAAAAAAATCTGCAGCCAATGGGCCAATCGGAGATCCCATGCCCACGCCATCAATCTGCTGGTATATGTCTCCATTAAATGTAAAAGTACTACCTTTAAGAGCCAGCTCT
Organism: Bathynomus jamesi; assembly: GCA_023014485.1. Taxonomy (NCBI): domain Eukaryota; kingdom Metazoa; phylum Arthropoda; class Malacostraca; order Isopoda; family Cirolanidae; genus Bathynomus; species Bathynomus jamesi. Next base: position 169,497 of record JAJOZX010003896.1, read on the forward strand.
AACATGGAATTAAGGTCATTTTTATCAAAACTGAAATTTGGGGGAATTACTGAAAACCTTGTCAAGGATAATTTTACGAGTTTCATCCACAGGGATATTGGTAAACAGGGAACTGATGTCAAAACTTACCAAGTAATGGTTGGAGTTAAATTTCTTATCAAGAAGTTCCCTCTGAAAGGATGCAGAATCAGAAATAGTATACTCATTTTTGGAGAAGGGAGAAAGCAAGCCAACCAAAAATTTGGCAAGATTATACGAGAGCAAGCTATATGATGCCAGAATAGGCCTCAAAGGAGTTCCGGGAAACCGTGTATGGACGAGATCCCCTCCCGTGTATATGGGGGGGTGGGGAGCAATGCTGAAACTGGGTATAGCTGAAACCGTGTATACAGAGGGTCACCTGTACTACAAATACTGCTTGATGGGGGGAAATACAAAGATTTACATTTCTTCTTTAGAGGTTGAGAAATAGAACAACTGTCAGGTCTGTTGACAGACACACCAGAAGCTGATGATGGTGATGATAGAAATGAATCAAATGATAGTTCAGAAACTGATAATTCAGATGAAATATTTAATGCAACTTGATCATGAATTGGAGAATTTTCATCTCTATACATTTTTGTAAATGTGTTTTGATTCTCTCAATTTTAGAACTTAATTCCATTCCACAATGTTTGCATTTCACTTTTGAGCTTCCTTCGACTCGTATGACATCAGCCCACTCATGAGAAGATTTCCTACCACTTCCAGCAACAAATGGCATGGTTTCTTAAATTCTTAGTGTTAAATAAAAATAATTCAGTATAGATACTGGTAATACTAAGCTTTAGCTATTATATCTAAGTTATATTTAAAAAATAATCATCTATATGTATCTGTAACAAAATAGTAATAATCATTATCAAGAACAATGAATAAGTACTGTATATAAGCACAAAAAATTTTAAAGGTCAGTTTTTAATTTTATTATACACTTTTCTTATATCAGCTATAGAAAATTTGAAAAAAAACAATAAAACCCAGGTGGGTTGTTTTTTTTTCAATAAAACAAGAGATGGTCACCCATCCAACTACAGAATAAACTCAATGCCACTTAATTTCTATGATCTAATGAAAGAAGGCATTGCGACGTGGCCCACTTTTGGCTCAACTCCCAACTCAACATGGATGCAATTCAGACCCCATTCAATATGGCATCAACAAGAGGCAAGAATCAATCACTTACTGTCTCTTAAGGCCTCGATATAAAGGGCGATTTTTCCTCTAATGTGATTAATTCCTTTGATGCGGATAAATTCTTTAAATTCATCTCCCTTAGAGGCCCCTTTCACCACGGACACGTTTATCTGAAATTCAAATATACGGTAGTTAAGAAGAGAGCACAAGAGAGAGAGAAAAGCCCCTCTGAGTCAGCACTATTAATTAATGGCCTTCTATTTGAGTGAGCAAGTTAAACTAAGTTCAACCAAACCAATGTAATGTAATGATGGGGTTGTTTAACCTCTTTCACAACAATTAAGGTCATATGACGGAAGGACCTATAGCTTTACGTGGGATCCAAACCATGGGTCACTACATAGTCTGGATGCAGCAGACTGTCTTCCATCCAACTACTATCTGACCCAATGACGCTTAACTTCATTAATCAAAGGGAAGCAGTGTTACAACATTGGTTACAACATAGCCCTCATCCAAACCAAAGCCAACTTCTTCATATCTGAAGTTGAGAGTGAAGTAAAAGCATTTCATTGGAGAACATTCTGTTAATATTTACAGTACTAGATTCGATACTTCACTTATCTTTCAGCTGTACAATAAAAGAGGTAAAGATAGTACTTAACCCATTTATGCCTTGCATCCCATAAGTAGGATGCTCAGATTGTTAACATTTACACAGGAATTTGAAGGCAAAAATTAAAATTGGTTCTGACATAAATGGTTTAAGGATTTCACTTTTCTTTCATTCAACAGCTGAGAGATTACATTACATTTCATTTGGAAACTGTTTACATGAAGCCACTTGGGCCTACTGATGTTATCCAAGTCATGCGCTATATTTTATAATAAAATGTTGCAAAATGCAATCTCAAGTCAGCAAATTAACATGGAACTATTTGGCAACAGAGCTACCAAAGTGGCCTACAAAACTTAAACTAATATACCATACAATATTTAAAATTTACAAGCTGTCTCATTCATGAAAGCACCAAAATTTTTCTTAAAACTAAATAAGGAGCTACAATTTACCACATCATATGGCAAGTCATTCAAAGAATCTACTACAGGAATACCCCACTTTACGAAATATTGCGTTCCTAGCGCCCGTTCGTAAAGCAGGTGTTCGTAAAGCAGAGCATTATTTCCCATACATATAATGTTATATTTTGGGTTACGTTTTTTTCTTAAAAAATCGAAAAAAAAAGGTTATAAAACAGAAAATTTTGCAGAAAAAAATGTTTATTAACATAGAAATGAAAGCAATGAACAAAGAAATAATACAAACGAAAGTAATGAACAAAGAAATACAATAAAAATGTAAGCAATGAACAAAGAAATAGTACAAAACATTACATATGCAAATTTAGTTTTCATTAATAGATGCGTCAGTAGACATGCTTTTGGATTGATGATGGGTACTGTAATTGCAATGTACAAAAAGAATATCAGTGAAACACTTAGCGTGCGCGAGAGTGAATAAAGCACAAACTCTCTTGTCAAAGCGCACATATAAACTGACAACAGCTGCGTTGCCACAGTGCAAAGTGAGCTAAAAGCGAGCTAACTTGGCACCGCTGTAATGCAGAATACGTAATAGAGTACAGTACAGTATGGTATGCGTGACGTAAGCATATTATTTTTGTCTTAAAATCGAGCTAACTAAGCACTGCTGTAATGCAGAATATTAGATTGTGGTATGCGCGACGTACGCATTTTATTTTTGTCTTTTATATTTCTTCATTTAATTTTTTATTTAGCGCAAATACAATTTCGTAAACCCAGGGTTTCGTAAAATGAAGCATCGTAAAGCGGGGTATTCCTGTATATGAATGAAAAAGTTTTTTGTTGATGCAGTATACAAGTGTTTTCTATTTTATTATACCTTCAAGTTTTCCATTTGACTCTAATAAGAAAATGTTACATCTAAATTGTCCAAACCTGAAACCATTTTGAACATCTATATCATATCTCCCCTCAAACAATGTCTGTCAAAACAAAACATACGAAATTCCTTTAATCTTTCCCTGTACTCCAAATTTCTTAGGTTAGGGATAAGCTTGGTTGACGTATGTTGCACACCTTCGAGCATATCAATATCATGGTAAGGGGACCAGGCTTGAATGCAGCATTCTAAGCAAGACCTAACAAAAATTATATAATTTGCAGGTGAATTCCTTGCTCTTTTAACTAACATTTCTCTTAATACCTAGCATTTTAGATCACTACTAACTATAATATTAAGATCTTTTTCCTGTCTAACATCCTCAAACCAGTTTCCTTGCATCTCAACTAAAGTTTCCATTATTTCTATGAAAATGGACAATTTTACATTTTTGAACACTGAATTCCATCTGTGATTTACTAGCCCATGCAATTAACCTATAATAATCTTTTTGCAGTTTATAAGAACTTTCTACATTTGTAACTGGGGTAACTACTTTTGTATTAACCTTTCAAATGTTCCACGCAATGATTCCTCATTTCACAAAAGTCAAGCTTGTGACCCCTCCTCTCGAGTTGGCTTGGTGAAGTAGTGAATTGGTTTCTTGTACTCTCCACCTCACATAGCCAGGTACACCTGGCTCATCGGGGATTGTTCTGAGCAAGGCGTCTAATCATCTTTTGAAGATGTCCACCATAATACCACTCGTGTTTCTTAGGTCTTTGGGCAGCTGATTAAACAGTTTTGCTCCTCTCACAACAAAACTATTTTCTTTCAGGGTTAAGGATGTTCCGTCTAGCCTTTAATTTAGGAACATGAAACAGTCTTCCTTTCCTACTTTCCACTGTTGTTTGGGGAGTTACTGGGTTCAGAGTAAAATTAGGAACTAGTTTCTCTATTATTTTCCTCTCTCTCTCTCTCTCTCTCTCTCTCTCTCTCTCTCTCTCTCTCTCTCTCTCTCTCTTCTCTCTCTCTCTCGGGAAATAGGTAGGTGGATTGAAAACTGGCTGAGGAATAGGCGGCAGAGGGTGGTAATTAAAGGGGCTAGTTCGGGTTGGGCCTCGGTCACTAGTGGGGTTCCTCAGGGTTCCGTTTTGGGGCCACTGTTGTTTACCATTTACATAAATGATATCGACGGTGGCATCGTCAGTCGGATCGCCAAATTCGCTGATGACACCAAGCTTGGGGCCAATGTTGGGACGCCCGAAGCGATCGAGGAACTGCGTGCGGACCTAGGTAGGATAGGAGAGTGGTCCGAAAAATGGCAAATGCCGTTTAACTTGGGTAAATGCAAAGTGATGCACATTGGCTACGCCAATCCCAAGTCGGACTACTCGATGTTGGGCAGTAATATCGAGGTGACTGATTTAGAAAAGGACTTGGGTGTGCTAATTAGCAGCGACCTTAAGTTTACGAAACAGTGTGTAGAGGTGGAAAAGAAAGCCCAGAAACTATTGGGTTATATCAGGAGGCAATTTCAGTTTCGGAACAAGGAGATTGTGCTCTCACTGTACAATTCCCTTGTTCGGCCGTACCTGGAGTATGCTGTGCAGTTCTGGTCGCCCACCCTCAGGAAAGATATTGAGAGGCTGGAGCGAGTGCAGGCGAGGGCCACAAAGTTAATCCCTTCTGTTAGGCATATGGGCTACAATCGACGGTTACGCGCCCTGAACTTGTTTTTGCTTGAAACTCGGAGGCTGCGCGGTCAACTGATCGAGGTTTTCAAGCTCTTACGAGGGTTCAACGATGTCGATTTTAGAAGTATGTTTAGTTTAAATGATAACCCAACTCGCAACAATGGTTGGAAGTTGGATTTGAAATGGTTTAGGACTAGTGTGTGTGGGAATTACGTTACGTATAAGATCTGTGACACATGGAACAGGTTACCTTCGGAAGTTGTGAACAGTTCCTCTGTGGATCAGTTCAAGAAAAGGTTAGACGAAATCTTGCACACTATTTGAGTGTGTAAAGACATTTAGGACCTCAGTCTGCGGAAATTTCTTTTCCTATAAAATAGTTAATATCTGGAACCAACTTCCCTCAGAGGTTGTTTCCAGTCAAAGTGTAAATCTGTTTAAAAATAGGCTAGACAAAGTACTGAACACACTCATAGTTTAAGATTAAAACCTCAGAAAACTCTGCAGGAGTTCGCTTGCTCAGTGTCTCTGTGAGCAAGCTAAATATAGAGCTATTTATATATTCTCCACTTTCCTGTAAAATTTCCTTGGCTACTTTTCCAGGGTCAAGGTATTTTCTTCAACCTTTTTCCGTACCTGCCTCTGGCAGGGAGGGTGGGGAGAGAGCCTTCTACTTTTCTATCCAGTTTTCTACTACTGCTAGGATAGTTGAAAGAAAAATAAACTTTTACAAAATTTTCCCTGGCACCCGTTGCCATTGGTACCTCCTCGGTATGGGCCGCAAGGCCTTTTGAGGTACTTCTTTTCCTTGTAACTCTCTCTCTCTCTCTCTCTCTGGGATGGAGGGGTCCCAGGCGTAGGGGCGCGATGAATGGAGTGTGGCTAGTTCCCCGTTAAGCCCATTCCTAACGCGTAATGGCCTGACCAGCCCCCTGCGACTGTTCTTTGGTGACCAATTGATGGTGCTTGGCTGTACTGCTCTGAGGTGAGAGGGCTTTACTGCCCAGCTGGCTGCCAGGCTAGCGTAAAGTCTCGGGCGTAGCCTCTGGGTCTGGTGGGATATCCCTTGAACACTGGATTCTAAGAGTCTGGCCGCTTGTGAGTGACTAGTAAGACTTAGTAAGGGGCTGCATCTCGCTGTCGCTCCTGGCGGAAAATCCATGACGCTTGCGTCGCGAGTGTTTGTCAGTTGGTAGCTGCGACACGTTTGGGATGGTCCGGCCCTGGGGAGACCTTTGGTCGGTGCGGCAGCAGGAGAGGTGTAGTCTTCTGGAAGGAATGAACGTCACTTGCAAAAAGGCGGATGCGTCTACGCGCGGGATGAATTCACCCCCCCCCTTTTTATATACTGTTCATAACGTTTTTGGATAGTTTTCATTGCTAGAACGCTTTATCTTATTCAGAGTATTCAGAAAAAAACAAAACAAAAAAGAGAAAATATGGCAGGGCCAGCTAAATTGAAAGCAGAATGCTTTAAATGTAAAGTTAATCATTGGTGCGTAGACTTCCCAGAGGGTAGTATCAGCGATATCACATCCCTTAGTGTATGTTTGTTTTGTAAACTTAGAGACAACCACGAAAAGGAAGTTAAAGAGCTAAAGGAATTAGTAAAAAAGCTTGAAGCTAGGGTCGTAGCACTGGAAATCCAACCCAGTGGACAAGATCAAATTAAAAACACACCAGCAGATTCAAACTAAGATTAAGTATCTAGAACAAAGGGAGGGCTCAAAGAAGGGGCTGATAGAGAAGGGTGGGAAGGGATCGATAGAGAAGGGTGGGCAGGGGCCAATGAAGAAAAAGGGTGGGAAGGGGCCTGCTGATGGCCCAAAGAAACCGAAGGATGTAGCTACCTGTCGGGTGGGTCAGGTGGTGTAACTGCGTGAATGGGTGGCGACGGGTTTCGAAAGGTCTCGGGCAAGAAGGCTGCGAAGACTCCAGTTGCCCCTGTCAAGACCTCTAACCGCTTTAGTCTCCTGTGCTCGAAGGAGGAAGACACCGTTTTGATTGGGGACTTGCAGATCAGGGGCCAGGAGAAGTACTTTGCTTCAGCAAACCGGGATGGGAGGAAGGTAAGGTGCTTACCTGGGCGGGGAACGGCGCACTTAAGGAAGGAGGTAGAGAAGGTGCGCGTGGCTAGTCGGAGGACTGCGATCGTTGTCCACGCTGGTGGCAATGACCTGTCCTCAAAGGCGGTGGGGTAGGTCTTACTGAAGGGATCATCACCGAGAATGTCTCTTGCGGATGATCTAAAACTGAAGACAGACAGGGGAATGTTAATGGGTATTTTACGCGAATGAATGTCAGTGACCACACGCTCAGTAAGGTCATTGGCATCAACGAGGGTACAAGACTTGTGCGTTCCGCTGGGCGTGAAGTTTATTGACCCCTTCGATGCATTTTCGGGTAGGAGGGACCTTTACCAGAGGGATGGTGTCCACCTCAATAACAAGGGTAAAGGTGTGCTAGGCGCGCTGCTCGACCGGCACCTATAGAATGGTGAGGTCGAGTCCGGGGAGAGATGATGGGCCCCCACCGGGGAGAGATGAGGATGAGCCAGTGGCGGACATACCTTCAACTGAAGGGTGCGTTGAAGTAGAGGTGGGTGACCCTCCTCCTACGTTGGAGGGGGCTCAGTCTCCAGCGGAAGTTGCCCCCTCGTTAGTGAGGGGCTCTTCAACTCCCGACAGCCCTGGCTGTTCGGGAAATGGGTCGTGCTAGGGGGCGGTCAGAATAGGGAAGGCTCCCTCCGTGCAATGCTTTTTAATGCTAGGTCAATTAGGAACAAGTTTTGCGAGCTACGGGCGCTCTTAGCATCAGAATACCAGGATATCGTTGCTATCACCGAGTCCTGGATTCATACTGATCGTAGGGACTACGTTGGGGAGTTCGAAATTCCCGGGTATAGAATGATAGAATGTTTCGCAAAGACCGCACCCGTGGGGAGGGGGGTGGGGTACTAATATACATCAGAGACACGTTGAGTCCGGTTGACTGCCAGTTCCGGTCGGAACGGGAGCTGCTTGGCGTCGATCTGAACGTGGGAGGGACGAACTATAGGTTAATCTTGGTGTACAGACCTCCGCATCTCCTCCTCGAGGACGATACAGCCCTGTACACCGAACTCAGTAGCCTGCTAGGAGATAGGGTGTGTGTAGTTTTAGGAGACTTCAACTGTCGCGGCATAAAGTGGGAAAAGAGGACTGCCGATGCTGAAGGGAGGAGGCTAGTTGACTTTGCTGATGAGAACTTCCTCACTCAGTGGGTCAACGAGCCTACACGAGGCAAAAGCGTTCTAGACTTAGTATTCACGACCAAAGACAACCTCGTCACTGGCCTCACCATTGACGAATCGTTGGGTGGGAGTGATCACGGTCTTATTAGGTTCCGTGTGTGCGTCCCTCGGGTGAAGCGTAGTAACTCGAGAGGCAGTAAGCTCGATCTCTGGCGGGCGAACTTTGTTAGCCTCAGGGATAGCGTAGGAGAGATGGGGTTAGAGGTTGGCGGCGATGTTGAGGGAGTGTGGAGTGCATTCCGGGATGAGTTTATGGTGCTGCAGTCTGCTGCCATACCTTCAAAACCGGTCACCCCTGCTTCAACGCAGCCTAAGTGGTTCAATCATGGCATCGCTTCAGCTATCCGAAATAGGAAAGTAGCGTATAGGAGGGCGAAGGCCAATCGTTCCCACGAGAACACTGAAGCGTATGTCCGCCTGTGTAGGGAAGTGAAGGCGAAGGTTAGGCTAGCGAAACGTAATGAAGAACTACGGGTGGCAAGCCTCTGCAAGGGGAACCCTAAGGAGTTCTTCAGTTATGTTAATAGTAGAAAGCTCATTAGAAGCATGATAGGTCCTTTAAAGGATGGAAGCGGCGTTCTGCGGACCTCCGACGCGGACATCGCTAATGTGCTTAATGAGTACTTTGCGGGAGTGTTCATTAGGGAGGATACCCGCGTCATCCCCGAGCCAGCTGTGAGGCACGAAGGTGCTGGCCTGGATAGTGTTAGATGTACCGCGACAGTCGTTGCTCATAGAATATACAAACTGAGCGCGTTTAAGGCTCCTGGGCCAGACCAGTTTCTCCCCAGTGTTTTGCGAGAAGTGCGTGACCAGGTGGCTCCCCACCTGGCTACAGTCTTTAACAAATCGTTGGAGATGGGCCAGGTGCCTGGTGACTGGAGGGAGGCCAACGTGACCCCTATCTTTAAGAAAGGGGATCACGAAAGTCCAGGGAACTATCGTCCTATTAGTCTCACTTCAGTTGTAGGTAAATTATTAGAAAGGATAATAGCTGATAGAATCGTTGACCATTTGGATTCCTACAAGCTGCTTGGGGACTCCCAACATGGGTTTAGACGGCATAGGTCGTGTCTCACCAACTTGCTCGAGTTTTTCCACATCATGTTGAGTGAGTACGATAAGAGTAGGGTGATTGATATACTTTATCTCGACTTTCAGAAAGCCTTCGATAAGGTACCTCACCGCCGGCTAATGGCGAAAGTGCGCGCACTGGGTATCGGTGGGGGGGAAATAGGTAGGTGGATTGAAAACTGGCTGAGGAATAGGCGGCAGAGGGTGGTAATTAAAGGGGCTAGTTCGGGTTGGGCCTCGGTCACTGGTGGGTTCCTCAGGGTTCCGTTTTGGGGCCACTGTTGTTTACCATTTACATAAATGATATCGACGGTGGCATCGTCAGTCGGATCGCCAAATTCGCTGATGACACCAAGCTTGGGGCCAATGTTGGACGCCCGAAGCGATCGAGGAACTGCGTGCGGACCTAGGTAGGATAGGAGTGTGGTCCAAAAAATGGCAAATGCGTTAACTTGGGTAAATGCAAAGTGATGCACATTGGCTACGCCAATCCCAAGTCGGACTACTCGATGTTGGGCAGTAATATCGAGGTGACTGATTTAGAAAAGGACTTGGGTGTGCTAATTAGCAGCGACCTTAAGTTTATGAAACAGTGTGTAGAGGTGGAAAAGAAAGCCCAGAACTATTGGGTTATATCAGGAGGCAATTTCAGTATCGGAACAAGGAGATTGTGCTCTCACTGTACAATTCCCTTGTTCGGCCATACCTGGAGTATGCTGTGCAGTTCTGGTCACCCACCCTCAAAAAAGATATTGAGAGGCTGGAGCGAGTGCAGGCGAGGGCCACAAAGTTAATCCCTTCCGTTAGGCATATGGGCTACAATCGACGGTTATGCACCCTGAACTTGTTTTCGCTTGAAACTCGGAGGCTGCGCGGTCAGCTGATCGAGGTTTTCAAGCTCTTACGAGGGTTCAACGATGTCGATTTTAGAAGTATGTTTAGTTTAAATGATAACCCAACTCGCAACAATGGTTGGAAGTTGGATTTGAAACGGTTTAGGACTAGTGTGTGTGGGAATTACTTTACGTATAAGATCTGTGACACATGAACAGGTTACCTTCGGAAGTTGGAACAGTTCCTCTGTGGATCAGTTCAAGAAAAGGTTAGACGAAATCTTGCACACTATTTGAGTTGTGTAAAGACATTTAGGACCTCAGTCTGCGGAAATTTATTTTCCTATAAAATAGTTAATATCTGAACCAACTTCCCTCAGAGGTTGTTTCCAGTCAAAGTGTAAATCTGTTTAAAAATAGGCTAGACAAAGTACTGAACACACTCATATTTAAGATTAAACCTCAGAAAACTCTGCAGGAGTTCGCTTGCTCGGTGTCTCTGTGGAGCAAGCTAAATATAGAGCTATTTGTATATTCTCCACTTTCCTGTAAAATTTCCTTGGCTACTTTCAGGGTCAAGGTATTTCTTCAACCTTTTTCCGTACCTGCCTCTGGCAGGGAGGGAGCGGAGGGTGGGGAGAGAGCCTTCTACTTTTCTATCCAGTTTTCTACTACTGCTAGGATAGTTGAAAGACAAAATTTTCCCTGGCACCCGTTGCCATTGGTACCTCCTTGGTATGGGCCGCAAGGCCTTTTGAGGTACTTCTTTTCCTTGTAACTCTCTCTCTCTCCTTTCCAGTGAATATAGGTATCATCTGCAAATTTAAAAACTTTACTACTTTCTCCCTTTTCTAAAACATTTAGATATAAAATAAAGAGTAATGGACCTAAAACTGATCCCTGTAATACCCTACTTTTCACTTTCTCCCACCCAGATTTATGACTATTTAGAATTACTCCATTTTTTTCCATCTTCTAACCATTTTTCTACCCAGTTTATAACTGACCCTACATCCCATGAACTTTTAATTTATACAGAGGTTTTCTATGTAGAACCTTGTCAAATGCAGGGTTGGCACATAAGTGGTAACCCACTTTTCCACACTAGGTTTAAAAAAAAAAAAACTTTTGACCACTTGGGTGTTTTTTTTTTTTTCTGAAGATTATCATTAATTATAATATTTCTAGTGATGACCCGGAGCTCTGGCTCTGGCTGAGCAGGAGTTCCGGCCATTTTAGAAAACCTCCTGCTCCGGCCAGAGGTGCCAAGTACACTAAACTCAATTCTGACAACTTTTAGTTTTAATTCTATAAAACTATAAAACGTCATTTCTGCACCTATCCAAATATTTCAGTTCTCAGATGACTGTAATAATAATTTATTTTATGAGTGATCAGTGATTGTATTAATATTTTAATGATGCACCAGAGGCAGATTTTGGCCGGAGGCCAGAGGGCCAGAACCTCCGGCTTAGTGTTTTTTCCTCCAGTCGGAGGTTCCAGCCAATTGATTTATTTCAGTATTTATGTGTGTGTGTGTGTGTGTGTGTGTGTGTGTGTGTGTGTGGTCCATCATCTCATTTATTTAGGGTTTATATATTATAGTCCTGCTATTTTAAATTATTAAATCTTTAATAACTTAAACTTTATAAAAGTCAACTTTCTATGCTTTGTGTGTGCTAATTTCTCTAAAAATTCCCATTAAACAGAATATCCTCAGGTTATGAAACTTATGATGTCTTGCTGAATGCTGAGTAAAGTAGCCTATATCAAATCAATTATTAATACAATCACTGATCACTCAAAGTAAATAATTATTACATCACTGAGAACTGAAATATTAATACAATCACTGATCACTCATAAAATAAGTTATTATTACAGTCATCTGATAACTGAAATATTCGGATAGGTGCAGAAATGAGGTTTTATAGTTTTATAGAATTAAAACTAAAAGTTGTCAGAATTGAGTTTGGTGTACTTGGCACCTCCGGCCAATTTAGTGAGACCTCCAGCCAGTTTTCTAAAATGGGCGGAGCTGGAGCCAGAGCTCTGGTGCATCACTATAATAATAAATATTTCAGTTCTCAGTGACTGTAATAATAATTATTTTATGAGTGATCAGTGATTGTATTAATAATTGATTTGATATAGGCTACTTTACTCAGCAAGACATCATAAGTTTCATAACCTGAGGATATTCTGTTCAATGGGAATTTTTAGAGAAATTAGCACACACAAAGCAGAGATAGTTGACTTTTATAAAGTTTAAGTTATTAAAGACTTAATAATTTAAAATAGCAGGACTATAATATATAAACCCTAAATAGATGAGATGATGGACCACACACACACACACACACCACACACACACCACACACACTGAAATCAATCAATTGGCCAGAACCTCCAGCCGGAGGAAAAAACACTAAGCCAGAGGTTCTGGCCCTCCAGCCTCCAGTGCATCACTAAATATTTCTGCCAAAATCAAGGATTTCTGTATACTGAATATTTGTCTGGAAAACAATGATAAAAATAGCTTCATATTAAACCTATTTTCAATGTTGTGTAGCATGAAAAAAAAAATGTTTTTAATAGATAAAGAAAATGCTTTGTGCACAAATGAAGTAAACAACTATATTTAAGATACGAAGGTCTAAAAAATTGGCAGAAACTCGACTGAAATTAAACTTAAATGCAGGTTGATTGAGGTGTGAAAAGCATTATTTTTTTTTCAACTTAGTAAGGTGTAAGCAGTTTCAATCAGAAAAGCTATTCAGTTACACACATCAGTACAGTACCTACTCATTACTGTCTCAGTGACACTCATTCAATGACATATATTGCATTACAATGTATGCATGACTTCTTAAGTAATGTAAAGAGCATTTTGCTTAGGAGCACTAAAGTAAATAAAATGGTTATGTAGTATGCTTTATTTGGTGCTAATGTTTTAGCCATTATTTCACACAAAATAAAGCAAATTCCTTTACATTTATGAACACAGTAGTGCCTTACATTGCTTTAACCTCCATCTCAGTATATCTATAACCATCATATACAACTTATATAAAAGTGAATTTATACAATTACTTTGGAGAAACCCAGTTTTCCCTACTTTTTCTGGGTTAAAAAAAACCAAACCATTTTATTGAAAAGCCTAGTCTAATGCCTTACTAAAATTCAAATAAATAACATTTACATCACATCCTTTATTTACCTGATCAGTTACAAATTCTTGAAAAGTTTAACAGAGAAACAAGACCTTCCTGATCTAAATATATGTTGAGAGCTCCAAATAAGTTTGAAATTTTCCAAATGATTTTCATTATTATTAATATTAATTCTTTCTAGTATCTTTCTTACCAATGATGTTAAACTAACAGTTCCTACCTCCTTTTCACTACTCCTTTTGTAAATGGGTACTACATTTCCTTTTTTATATTCATCAAGTACCTCTGAAAAATTAATAGATGAAGCAGACAAAACAGTTAGTGCCTTAGATAAGCTATCCTACCCTTCTCTGAGAATCCTAGTGTAAATATTATGTCCAGCAACTTTATTTGACTTCATTGTATGAATCAATTGCCTCACATCATCCTTCCTTATATGAATCTTATGAAGACTGATTTTAATTCTTTTTATTCTGTAAACTCAGGCAAAGTTATTCAAATTTACTTCAGTAAAAACAGAGCTAAAATAATCATTGCAAATACCAACAACATCCTGATCATTTTCAAATATCTTATGTTTTTATTGGGCCAATCCTATCATGCTTTTTATTATTATATTTATAAAAACTAAAGAATTTCTTTGGATCTTTATTGCTATTTCTAGCTAGATTTATTTCACTATGCCTTTTGCTCTTCCTCATCAAACTACTTAGCTTATTTCTTAACTGCCTAAAATTATCAAAGTCCACAAGGCTATTACTGCTTTTAAATTCCCTGAATGACCTTTTCTTATTTTTAATCACTTTAGTTATTTCCATATTCCACCTTTACAAAGGTCTCCTAATCTTGTTATTCCTAACAGTTCTGAAAGATATACATCTACATTGTATATCCTCTAAAATTTCTTTAAATCTAAACCACATCTCAAATAGCATTTTTATTGGCAAATTCATTATCCCACTTCACTGAGCCTAACAACTCCCTAAATTTACTATAGTCACCCTTTGAGAAGCAAGGGACTAGATGGTCATTGTTGACCAGATCCCTATTTAATTCTATCTTAAAATGTATGATCCAATGATCACTATTTCCTAATGACTCTCCTACTGCAAGTTCCCTAACAAGTTTATGATCATTAGATAGAACCAAATCTAAGACTGCTTGATCCCTAGTTGGTTTGTCTACAAATTGCATTAGAAAGCTATTATTACAGCACTCAATGAAGTAGTTACGTTCCCTATTATTTCTTTCTAAAAGGTTCCAGTCTATGTGAGGGAGGTTGAAATCTTCCATAATTAACTGTTTTATCACTACAACCTTTGTTTATTTCCTGAACCATACTATCATCAACTTCCTGTTTGGATTGGAAGTCTGTAAAATGCACCTATCCAAATGTACTCTTTACTCGATACACAAATATCACCCAAATTTATTATACCCTGTTGTTTAATTTAATACTATCATTCTGAACTGAGTTAAATCATTCTTAATGTACAAGGTCCCCCCCCTGCCTGTTCATTCTCTGATAAATATACATTGTATAGCCATTTAACTCATACTCTGCTCTGCTCTTGTCACTGAATACTGCATCACTAATACAGACTATATCCATATTTTCACTAATATAAGGAAATAATTAATTTTTCCTGTTCCTAAGATGACATGTTATGTATCAAAATGTCTACTTTGAATAAACTATTCTGTAATAAAATGCTTTTACTTTTACTCACAATTAAGAAATTTAATTCCACTTCAAACCTAGTTTAAGCACAACTTTGATTCAAAGACAATAAGTGTTGAATGAGGTTGTTGTTTGAATACTCAACAATTAGATTCAGTCTCATACCACTTCTTAAAATGAATACATACTAGTATAATGAAACAAGCCAAAGCAGCTCTATCCATTTATGTAACACCTACAACTTTACTACAGCACTAAGCTTTTTATCATGTTAAACACCATTCTGGAAGAATTAGACTCATAATGTACCATAAAATTTCCATTACAACATTATACACAATTTGGATTTACTTTTATTTTCAAGGTGAAACGAAAAAAACAACTTCCTTTCAAATTATATACCTACCATGTATATATATTAAAAAAAAAAAAAAAATTGAAAAATTTTGCTTTTAATTCTATTTTTTATATTATCATATTTTGGAAGATGATCATTCAGGCACCAGATTTAAAGCTAATAAATGTCAGCAAATAGCAAAATGGAACTGCTTAAATGGTACTGGTCAGGTCAACTTGGCTATCAAACACAATTTTTTTTTTTTTTTTTTTTTTTTTTTTTTAATAGAATTTGGTAACCCTAAAAATTTCAATGCAACAGAAGATGTCATGAGGTTTAGCCCACAAAGAGAAACTGAACTCATTCACATACCATACCTAATAGATATTTTTACCCACGTATTTTTGAAAAAAATGGTGGCCCTGAAGCTAAATAGATATTGGCGTATAACCATATAAAACACGAGCTGCTAAGAAAGGTTCTTCACTGACCAAAACCACGCATTACATAAATAATGTCCTTGATGTGGATGATATCGTTCCATTTAGTAGAGAGACTATTTTGAATGAAATAACTGTTTAAGAGGGTAAGATTGCGCATTATATCAATAAGCTAAAAGTTAGCAAGGCTCCAGGAACTGATGCACTTTATCCTAGACATTTGAAAGATGTTATCATAGGCCCCTTAACAAATATTTTTAAAAGTCACTGGAAGCGGGGATTATTCCTGAAGACTTTAAATTAGCTAACATTATGCCCATTTTTCAAAAAGGTGACCACACTGTAGGGTAGGGTGCATCAAAAATGGCAACTTTCAAAAATTGATTTGGCCCTACGTTATTATGGTTACATTCCCTAAAAAAAATTCACATGCAAAATTTCAGGTCAATTGATTAATATCTACTGGGTCCACCTAGCTCCTAAACTTTTACAAAAATGACAATTTTTGGGATAAATTGCCTTAAATTATTTTTTTCACATATACCTTTATTTTATTGAATTGAATGATCCTTAAGGTACTATAGGCCTAGTGTGTTTAGTTTGCTTGTGTTTAAGCCATAGCTACTATTAATAAACATCATTTGCCATCATGAAATACCTATAGCTATTTTTTCTTATTTTCAGGCATGTAGACTACTTTAATATTAATCTATGTTTCTATTACAGGTCAATTTTTGATATATGTTGGTGATAATAGTTGATATATGATATAATGGATAATAGTGGTAAAGCCAGTGAAGCCACTTCTAGGGGTAAAACTTGTTCAAGTGGTGCAGATAAAGTTGATGTAAAAACACAAAAAAAACCTGTATATTTGGATTAGGTCCTGGCATCACAAATAATGATGCAAAGATTGTAGGATGTCGCTTGCCAACAAGTGAACAAGTTCTTAGATTTTTCCTATTTCACCAGCAACAGGGTCTAAAAGAGCGAAGAACTAAACGAGATATAGCTAAAATTGTTTTAACAGAAATTCAACCATTCTACAATAAAGCCAACATACCAATGATTACTGAGAAAAAAGCATGTGAGAAAATAATTTCGTTGTCAGAAAAGAATGCGAAACAGAGAAATTCCATTGAAAAGAAGAGAGCTACAAAGTACAAAGACAAGACTAGAAGATATGGAAATGCAACTTAAAATGACTTTTCCACTGTGGATTAAAAATGCCGAAAAAATTATGAGTAATCCAGAAGATATACAATTTCTTCAATCTATGCAAGGGGATAGAATTGCTTCTTTTGGAGCTCATGATCAAACTTTAGCATCCAAAATGAAGCGCATTAATTTTCGAAAATGTGAAGAAAATGCGAGAAAAGAAAGGAATTGAGAGAGACTGAAGTTTCTTGCAGTTATGTTGAATTAGAAAGCAGTAGCACAAGCGATACAACTACCATTGAGAGTGAGTCAGAAGCTAATGATGGAGCTGAAAAAGATGGAAAATCCACACAGTCAACAGTCTGTTTAGGTACTCAAGCTATCATTCCTCATGACATTCTGAAAAGACCGAAACTTGTTTCTTTGGCATCAAGAATGAAAATGACTCCGGCACAACAGGCTGCATTCACAAAAGCTTTTGTTGAAGAATGTGGTGGTAACACTAAGGCAGTGGCAACTTCATATGCTACAGCTGATAGAGCAAGACACGAAGTAGCCCAAAAAATTTCAAGTTCTATTAAAAAATCCTGGAATCCTCCTAAATTGGCCTCTCTTCATTGGGATTCGAAAATAATTTCTACTCTGCAGGATAAATATGTTACAGAAGAACGATTAGCCGTATCAGTTGGAAATTCAATGGATCTCAAACTACTTGGTATTCCATCATATCATCCTAGTGCTGGTGGCAGTGGCCAATCTGGGAAAAACTTGACTGAAGAAGTTATGAAGCTACTGAAATTGTGGAACTGCTCCGATTCAATAGTGAACTTGGTTTTTGACACTACAGCAACCAACACGGGACATGTGAGCGCTGCATGCATAACTATCCAACAAGAGATTGGACAGCCTTTATTATGGTCTGCATGCAGGCATCATGTTGGTGAAGTTATTATGAGTCATGTGTTTCAGGACATGAAAGTAGAAACTTCGAGTGGACCAGAAATTAATGTCTAACAGATTTCGAGAAAAGTTTCAGTGGATTTCCAAGGATGAAAAATTGAAAAAAATTAACTTCAATCAGTACTCCAAAGCTGTTCAGGAGATTCTTCAGGAATGGACTGATTATGCAATTCAAATAAGTAATATAGAAAAGCAACATACACGATATGACTACAAACAATTTTCTGACTTAGTTGTGTTATACTTAAATGCAGGACCTAGTGATAAGGATATAACCCTTCAGTGACCTGGTGCTATACATAGAGCCAGATGGATGAGTAAAGCAATATGCTCTAAAAATTGCATTACTAGAAGATAATATCTCGAAACTACCTTCAGTAACAATCACAAACAAGCAACAAATTCTGAAACTAAGAGACTTTGCAACCTTCATTTCACTGATTTACTACCCATGGTGGATGACCTGCTCTTCAGTTTTTGATGCACCATGGCATGATTTGCAGCTTTACAAAAAGCTTCTTAGATACGAGGAAGTAAACAAGCAAATAGCAAAAAGTGCTCTAACATCTTTGAAACGTCATCTCTGGTACCTTTCATCAGAGATGATTCCTCTTGTATTATTCAGCGATTTGGTTCCAAAAAATGAACTTCGTGCTATAACAAACCATCTACTTTCCTATAAACCACACAAGATTGAGACAGTGGTTCCAGAAGGTAGACATGGATCTAGTTTTGGAAAGCCTAATTTCCCTACCAATCTACGATCGGAAACCACACTAGCTGACTTGGTTGACAAAAACTCATGGTTCATATTCTCTTCACTGCAGTTAGACTATGATTTTTTTAATGGTTGAGATTGTTGAATGGAAAATAACAGCATCATTTATATCTTCCAAAGAAAAACTTTCGGCTATAAATGTCATAAATGATGGCTCTGAGAGGGCAGTAAAACTATGCAGTGACTTTTATGAGGCTGCAAGGACTGAAGAACATCTTCAAAATGTTCTCCAAGTTGTAGAAGCTGACAGAAAAGCCACTCCTAATCTGAGAAAGAGAGAAGCTTCTTTATCATCTGTTTTAAAAGAAAAAAGGACAAAGAAGAATAATTAAGATATCAATAAGCAATAAATCAATTTTTACAAGTATTTTATCATGAAATACCATTTTTAATAGGTGGAGGTGGTCGGTGGGATGCTTGGCAAGTTGGGTCCTCATCCCGCATTCTGGTAACTCACTTCATGATTCTCAGAATACAAAAAAGAGTCTAAAAAGACAGATAATTTCATGAATTGAGGCTAAAACTTGCCTAAAACTAACTATATTTACAATTTTTTTTTCAAACAAAATCTACAACGCTTACACAAGATTTTCTAGTAAAACCATAAAATTCCACAATTGTCAAATTTTCATCTTCGAGGTGGACCCACTAAATATTGTCAGAACAGCTTGAAATGTGGACACTGAAGGTTTGTTGGGGATTGTAACCATAATATCATAGGGCCAAATCAATATCCGAAGTTCGAAATTTCACCCCTTATAGGCTGATGCACCCTACTGTAGGGGTTGTGAAATTCTTCCCAAAACCCCACATTCAAGCAATAGATTTGGTCTAGGGTCCCAAGTTTCTTCATTAATGGTCCATCCATTACTTAGTCCCATTTTAGTATTTGTTATGGGCCAATCCCTTGTATTTTTTTCTCAGTGTCCCTCCCAGTAATTGGTTAAGTTTCCCCATTCATTCTTTTTAACCAATCAAGTAGGGATTGGTTATTGCTAAGGTTTTCAAGCTTTATTTGGTTCTCTGGAGTTTTGTTAGGCAAATATTGTTTAAATCTAAGCATTCTCAAATTTCTCTCTCTCCCCACAGAAGTCTAGTTAAATATTAAAAGTGTTATTTAGTTATCAAGTATTTAACAATATGTGCTCTGGACCCTGTTTCACTTCTGGAAGATACAACATAAATTACTGTTGGAAAACCTATTAAGGTATTTCTCAGGGTTCATACGCGGGTCCAAGAACAAAGTTTCCTGATAATCCCCCGATATATAAATATACAGTCATACCCCGCCTAATGTCGGTAATTGGTTCCAAGGACCCCGACGTAAGTTGAAAAATGACGTAGAGCGAACAGAGGTACCTAAGTCTACCGAAAACCGATTGTAAACACTGTAAAACACTCCGACGACGGTAGCGATTAGATACAACTATAAATAAACACTTTATGGTTATGTTTTCAATACTATAGATAATAAATATGAAAATGAAAAGTAAAAATAGCCTATTGTACATAAAAAAAAAGTATAAAGAGCAACAAGGGAAAATCGCCTTAGTATACCTGTACCGAAAGACCATGTAAACACCAAATGTAAAACACAGTGAACGCCTATAAATAAACGCCTAACGTCGGTAATTGGTTCCAAGGACATGTCGAAAAACGACGTAAAGCGACGTAAAGTCGAGTAAAACGACGTAGTGTGAACAAAATCTTGCTCTTGAAAACCGACGTAAAGTCGAATTTGACGTAAAGCGGGGTATGACTGTATATAAATATATATAAAAATTCTATAAAAAAAATTCACATTTCATACAACACAATTCGAATCTAATTTTTATTCTAACTACTCTTAAAAAACGTATGCAAAAATCACATGGCAGGCTGAAAATATTAATACTAGATAACAAAATTCACGTTTTATAAAATGTAAAACAAAGTGCTTGTTTTTGTTAATTTACTTTATATTAACATTTTAAATTAATTTATAGTTAAATTATTTATAAAATATTTACAAATAATTAAGTCCTAAATATTTTATAAATATTTTATATTCCCCTGATATTCTCAAAAAATCCAAAAATCCTGATATTTTTGCAGGTGTGTATGAACCCTGATTTTATTTGTTACAGGAACTATGATTCTTTATCAGAGTTTGCTAGACATTAAAATTGCCCAGTGTGTTGTTAATGATTAAGATAATTGTTAGATAATGATTGGTATGCATTCAAATTGTAAACAAGTATAGGTATGAGCAGGGCCATTTCTAGCCATTAGGGGGCCCTAAGCAGTATACCCATTTGAGGCCCCACCCCTCCATCCACCAACTCTCACCTTACTACATCACCTCAGCGCACACACACAAAAAATGGCCGTGTTAATAAAAAACAATTATGAAACAATTTTAATGAAACATTTATGTCCGAAACAACAAATATGTACTTTCAGAAGACAAACAAAAAATACTCCATGAAATTCCTGAAAATTAGCTTATACATTATTTAGAATAAATGACACAAAACTATGTATAAAAAAAATAATGAAATTATCAACTACCAAACAATTACTAACTCTACAATACAATCGTGTAATAGCTAACAGTTATACAGAACAGTTTGTATCTTCAAAATTTGTCTCCTAGATTTTTTTCTGGGCAAAATCATCAATAACATCATCATATTAAATCTCCCTGCCAACATCCTGGTTGATGCTTATGATGCCAAGGCCACTGAGGCGATCCTGCCCCATTGATGATCTGAGGTATTTCTTGATTAGCTTCATCTTAGAGAAGCTCTTCTCGGCTGATGCTACTGTCACAGGTAGAGTGCAGGCAATTCTTAGTGCAACCCAGAGATTGGGGTATAGTTCTTCCAGTTGCTTCTGATGAATGAAGGAGAGAAGCTCCAATGCAGTCATGTTGTGTGAAGGTAAAGTCAGCAATTTCTTAATTTTGAGGGCCAGTTCTCTTCCATCAATGTCAGAGTCAGCTCCAGAGCTCAGTATCTTAGAGAGCTTTTCACACTTGCAGGACAAGTCTTCCTTGTTCATTGTGGTGAAGTTTAGGAGAACCCCAAATATGAAATATGTCCCTCACATCATCTAATGTTTTGAATCTCTCATTTATTGACCCGATGGCACAATCCACCACCACATTGAAAAATTTGACTTTCAGCCTCTTTAAGGCTTCTGTAAATGGTTAGTCAGGAGCTTCGTAAGCAAAGTGCTTTTTTGTGGATCTGAGCCTCTTCTCTTTCAGCACAGCCTCCACATTCATTTAATTTTATCACATTTGTCTCATACAAAAACTTTAATTAATATGACAATAATAATGCTAATGATAATAACAATAACAATAACAATAATAACAATAACTTCAGCTATAGCCACTTAGTCTGCTTATGCCAGGAAATGGCCCTGGGTATGAGTTAGATATTTAGCCTGCTTAAGAATTAGACACCTGACCTATAGTTATTGCCAGTTTGCAGTGCTTGCTTGAGCCTTGGATTCCTGTTAACCCAATCCTGTGCTTTTGTGAGTCTCTCTTGCAACTAGCTATAGAGCCCATTATCATCACTATAGGATACCAGGGTCATTCATTCCATGTCAATTCAGCCACCCAAGAACATGACCATCTCAGATTTTCATGATATTTGGTACATTAGTAGGTATGTGTGAGAAAATGAAATTCCCCAAATTTTGGAGCTGGCTGACTTTGGTTGCTGAGATACAGGGTCACAAAATTTGGACCTTTGACCTGATTTTTTACTTACTGTCAAATTTCAAATTGCTGTAGCCACATAACTAATAAAGCTAGAGTTCTGATTCTAGTGTCATTTTGAAGCTCAAACAGCTTGTCATATCTCTCTTGTCATAAGCCTCTAAAATGAAAATTTAAAAAAATATCCTTGACCTTTGAGCTTAAATAAAAAAAATATACCATCCCCGATTTTTCCAAATTTTTTACAAATGTTCACTTACCAATGTGAAACATGTTCCTAAAAGGTTAGAAGTGGCCAGTGAGAAGTATGAGCAGGAAGTGCTTTTAATTAAAACTAACCTTTAAATAAATCCAGATCTGAGTTTTTTCATTGATACAAATCTTCTCTCGAGCAGATTATCCATTAGTTTTGTGCTTGAAAATATATGGTTCCATTATTATTATTATTATATATATATACCTGCACACATTTCACTCTTCAACACTGCCTTTGGGATAAACACATCACTTCCATATACATAGACAAACACTTTACACTGGAATTAGGGAACCTCTGGGTTGAGTGGCTGTCAGTTTTTTGGCACTGAGGGTTTCGACCCTGAAGGTTACTAACAGCAAAAACATGACCCATCTTTCCTTGGGTTGATACAGGCATGCCCAGTGAAAAAAAAAATACATATATATATAATACTGTACAGGGTGAGTCAAAAGTAGCGCCCGATTTCTGTTTTTTCGGGGGAGGGCACTTTGAAAATTGCAAGTAAAACAGCTTGGTACAGTCCGTAATAATTTTCCCCCGAATAAATGGTTAGATAAACATGTCATTCATTTATTTCTACCTTCTTGTACACTGTAATACAAATGGCAAACAAACAATCAACTGACAGAAATCGGGCGCTACTTTTGACTCACCCTGTATATATATATATAATGTCTACTGTATATATCTACCATATATAACTTGAATGTAACTTACTTTTCTCTGTTGTAATTCTATGAGGGCCTTGGAGGCCTTAGCAGTTTCCTCCTTGGTGAGGTAGTATAGTCTTCCAGTTGCAGTAGATGCCTCTACCTTTGTCAAAACATCAGAGTATGTAATTGTAAGAATATCTGGTTGATGAGGAAAAAGGAATGATGGGTTGGGACCATGAGGATGAAAAAAATATATTTTTACTTCCCTTTTCTCAGTTGTTTTGTCCAAAATGCATGCTAACCACGAAAGGTTATCATATATAGCAGTGACAAAACCATGTAGTTTCTCTTCAGGTATTTTTTATTTTTTTGTATTGGGGCGTTTACCGCCATTTCCCGCTATACGTTAACGGATATCATGGCGAGGCGGAATATGAGAAAGAGAAACGGAGACGGGGGAAAGGCACTAGAAGTGGGAGGACAGCGGACGACGGGTGAGAAGTCACCTAAAGCTCAGATAGGATGCGAGATTGGGAGAGGAAGAGGAAAAGACGGGTCAAGCGAGAAGAGAGGGCTCTCAGCGAGCATGAGACGCAAACGATCGGGGAGGGGGAAATCAGAAAGGAACGGGAAGGCGCGACGACGTACTGACGACAGGGTGGGGCATTCCACAAGGATGTGAGAGATGGTGAGGGGCGACTGACTGGCAGGAGGCGCAATGAGGAGCCTCCTGCCGGAACATAAGGTAGCCATGCGTGAGGCGCGTATGGCCAATGCGAAGCTGCGCAAGGACGACCTCTTTGTGTCGGGAGCGGTGGAAGGAGGACGCCCAATATGACAGGCGGGGGCGTATGGACCAGAGTTTATTTCCGGTGGCCTCGTCCCAGGACTGTTGCCATACGCGGTCGTAGAAGGAACGAAAGACTTGCACATAGTCAGAGAAGGGGAGCGGGCGGGGGAGGGGAGGCATCGAGACGGCGGACCGGGCTGTGCGGTCAGCCGCCTCATTACCGGAAACACCAACATGGGCAGGAACCCAGCAGAAGGTGACCCGGATCCGGTGAATGGTGTGCAGGACATGGTACTCCTGTTGAATAAGGCGTACGAGGGGGTCCGGGTAATCATAGCGCTCGAGCGCTTGAAGGGCGCTCAGCGAGTCCGAGAAAATGGTACAGGAAGACCGCGAGAAACTCGATACCAGACGGAGGGCTTCCAGAAGGGCAAAGAGCTCCGTGGAAAAGATGGAGGCCTGTACCGGCAGGGGGATACCCCGGGAGGTAGGTGACAGCGACGGAGAGAAGACAGCGGCCGCGACACCTGCAGGGGAGCGCGAGCCGTCGGTGTAAACGGGAACGTCGTCCGAGTGTAGGGGAAGATGGGCCAGAAAAGAAGACCGGAGGACGGTAGAAGGAGACTCCTTGCGCAGGCCACGAAGCGCCTGGCAGCGGCAGATAGGGGTGGTCAGCCAGGGGGGCGACAGGTCAAAGGAGAACGGCAGGATAGAGGGTGGGGGAATCCCCAGGGATGAAAAGATCTCGGCCAGAGAGGCAGCGAAATGCCACGTGTCAGGCCGGGGTAACGCCTGGGAGATCGCGGAGAAGAGTAGGGACATCGGGAGGCGGCAGATGCGAAGGTAACACTTCGCCATGAGAAGGCCCCGGCGAAGGGGCAGGGGGGGGTGCCCGCAGTCCACCTGAAGACTAGCGACAGGGGACGAGCGGAAGGCACCCGACGCCAGGCGAAGGCCTCGGTGGAGAAGAGGATCCAGCATACGGAGTGCTGGAGAGGAGGCGGAGCTGTAGACCACACAGCCATAGTCGATGCGGGATTGCACCAGGGAGGTGTACAGGCGCAGCAGAGTACGCCTGTCCGCCCCCCAGGTCATGTGGGACAGGTGACTCAAGAGGGAGAGGGTGCGGCGAGATGATTGCCGCAACCGCCTAAGGTGTGGAACCCAACCGAAAAATTCGTCGAGGGTCATACCCAGGAATCGAATGGATGGGACGAGGGGAAGGGGAGAGGAGTGCCGGCAAGGGTAAGGGCGAAGGTATACGACAGACGGAGGCGCCGAGGACGGAAAAGCATACTGGAAGACTTAGAGGGTGAGAAAGCATAGCCAACCGAGGCGCCCCAGCGAACCACCGCGTTGATGGCTAGCTGGAGTCGACGTTCAGCCAAAGACGGGAGGCGGCCAGAGCAATATATAGCCAGGTCATCGGCATAGAGGGAGCTACAAACGGAAGTAGGCAGGACCGTAGCGACTGTGTTCATCACTAGTGAGAAACACAGGACGCTAAGGACACTACCCTGAGGGACACCCTCCTCCAACGGAAAGCGGTCAGAGAGGGTAGAACCGATGCGGACGCGGAAAGAACGGGCGGACAAGAAGTTATAAATAAAGGAGGGGAGAAAGCCTACGAAACCCAGGGAGCGTAAGCAGTCAAAGACCGCGCTCCGCCGGGTAGTATCGTAGGCCTTCTGGAGGTCGAAAAAGATGGCGAGTACAAATTGACGCCGGGAGAAAGCCTCCTGCACGTCGTGGCTAAGGAGGAGGAGGGGGTCGGTGGTAGACCGGAAGAGCCGGAAACCAGCCTGGGTAGCAGGGTATTGGTCACTCGCCTCCAGGGTAAGGGACAGCCGCGAGGCGACCATTGCCTCCATAACCTTGCAGGCGCAGCATGTCAGGGAAATGGGGCGATAGTTCGACGGGAGTGAGGGTCTTTATCGGGCTTCGGGATGGGGACGACGATGGACTCACGCCACCGGTCCGGGAATGAACCCTCCAACCAAATCCGGTTATAGAGGTCCAGTAAAAAGCTGAGAGCAGAGGGGTGGAGGTGCCGTAACAAGTCATAGGGGATATTATCGGGGCCGGGGGCGGAGGGCCTCCCGAAGCTCCGTCATGCGGAAGAGGTGATTATAGGGGTCATCCCTATGAGGTGGAAAATCCGGTGGGTCGTGGCGGGAGTGGGGGGAATCGGAACTGGAGATGGCTGTGAAGTGCGCCGCGAGTGCGTTCGCGAGTGCGTTCGCGAGTGCGTTCGCGAGTGCGTTCGCGAGTGCGTTCGCCGCACGGCTCCGATCAGATACGAACTCGTCGTCCCCGACCCGAAGCACCGGGGGTCGAGGGGGGACACGGGTCCCCTCAAAACTACGCACCCTGCGCCAAACAGTCGAGGGGGCAGTCGAGGAGGAGATCCCGGACACGTAACTCCGCCAGGAGGTACGCCGGGCTAGTTTCAGGACCCGACGGGCCACCGCCTTCAGGTGCTGAAACGCTATCTTGTGCTCCAGCTGGCGGGTCCGGTAGAAGCGGCGGCCGGCACGGCGCCGCTCCTGAATGGCATGGGAGCACTCTGGGGTCCACCATGGGACGCTTCGCGGCTGGGGGAGCCAGAGGTACGGGGGATTGCAACTGGCGGCAGCCGAGAGGATCTTACTCTCGAGAAGGCGAGGGCATCACTAACGGAGGGAAAGGCAGGAATTGATGGCGAGATCGCCGTGCCCCTCGCGTATGAGGCCCTTGGCTCGGGCGAACAGCCAGCGCGGGCAGACAGAGGTGGGGGGGAGGAGACGGGTCGGGGTAGGACACACTGGGAAATGGTCACTGCCGGAAGAATCCGGCAGGACCTCCCAGTGAACTCCGTCACGATATCGAGGGAAACCAGGGAAAGGTCGATACAGGTGAAACTGTCGTGGGCCGAGTGAAGGCAGGTTGGGGAGCCATCGTTCAGAAAGGTGAACTCGAGCTCGTCCATAAGGAGAGAAGGGTCCCGGAGAGAAAGGTGGAGCAAAACGTCCCCCAGGCCGGGTCCCGACTGTTGAAGTCCCCGAGAATCAAGAAAGGGCGGGGAAGCTGAAGAATTAGGTCACGGAGAGAATCGGGTGGAGGGCGTACGTTAGGGGAGAGGTAAAGAGAGCAGACCGTGAGGTGGCGCCCCAAAGAAAGGCGCACGGCCACAGCTTGCAGGACTGTACGGAGCGGGAGGGGGCGAAAAGGGACGGAGCAGTGCACGAAGACCGCGGAGCCCCCCCTACCCGCCCCATCGAGAGGCGGGGAAGGGAGCCCGCAGTAGCCGGACACTCGAGGGAGGGAACGGGATCCCAGAATCGTCTCCTGAAGGCAGAAACACGCCGGACACCTGGAGGCCAGGAGAGAGGAGAGACACTCGAGGCCTACCAGGAGCCCGCGGATGTCCCACTGCAGGAGCAAGGTATAGGGAGGGGTAGGAAAGTCAGCGAAAAGGATGGTTATGGGGTGGGTGTGCCACGGGAGGCGGCCCGAGATTAAAAAGGGGACTGGAAAGCCCCGGGGTCCAATGGGGACGCCGAACGAGGGCGAAGGCGAGGGTCACCCCGACGAGGGGGCGATGTGGAACCAGGACGCGGCAAGTCCTCCAGAAGAGGAGTCTCCCGGACGTCCGGGGGAGAGCGATGCAGAGAAGGGGATGTGAGGGGTACCAGAAGGCCCCTCCCTTCACTGGAGGTGCAGGGGAGGCAGGACTACGAGGGGGGTGGAAAAATAATACCTCACCCGGAAGCATAGGCAGGTCGAGGAGAGAGATGGGGCGGGTCGAGCGCGGGGGGTGCACGTCCCACCCACGCCGACCAGGCGGGCGGTTCCCCCTCAGTGGGTCCATCGACCGGGCCGGAGATGGGTGTATCTCAGCCCCCACCACGAGGCCGTCGGGGACCCCAGGGGGGAGCGTGCATAACGGTTGCGCAGTGGGGGACGGTGAGGACACCGGGCGGTAGGGCGAAGGGGGCGTTTATGTTTGGGAAGAGGAAGGTGATGCGAGGCCTATGGCCTCGAACCTTTCGGGGTCACTACTGGCGCGGCGCTTGCGGCCTTACCCCTCCGTCGTGGCGGCCCGCATGGGTGACGGCGGGTCACAGTCCGGAATGGGGGTGGCTGAAGGCGCCGGTGAGAGGGCGTAGAAGGGGCAGGGGGGGTTGCCGACGAAGCATCTGCGATCGCGGAGGGAACACGTGGGGGGACGCGCTGTAGTACGGGAGCCGCGGTGGGAGTCGCTGGGGCGGCAGAGGATGGACAGGGAGTAGCGGACCGGTGGGTGGAGGCACGATGGAACCGCCGGTGAGAACGGGGTCTGGGGGCCGGCGGCGGCCGGAACGGAGAGCCTCGGCATACGAGGGCATCCACGGGGCCGGGTCCCGTGGCCCCGCAACGGTCCCGCGCCTCCCGAGCGCTGAGAAACTCTGATGACAGAGGGGCCCGAACCTCCCTCTCAAAGAGGAAGGACGGGCAAGAGCGGGATGAAGCAGGGTGTGGTCCATGGCAGTTGGTGCAGGAAGCAGAGCAGTACAGGGCAAAGGTGGGGAGGGCCCCGCACCCACCGGCACGGCAGGAGCCTCACGTGGCCAAACCTATTGCACTGAAAACAGCACGTAGGATCTGGCACGTATGGATCGAACGAGAATTCGCACGCTCGTCTCTCACCAAAGCCCCAGAATACCGAAACGGGGGGCACCAGTGAGTCGAACGTGAGGAGCAGGCGAGGAGAAGGGGCGGATGGGGATCGCGATATACTCACAACACCCTGGGAGGCGAGGTCAGTCTGGAGGTCTTCCACCGGGATAAGTAGAAGACGAGCGGCGTAGATTGTGCCCTGGCACTGATTGAGACGGGGGTGGGGGACACCGTGATCCCGCAGCCCAGGACATTGGGGATAGCGAGCAGAGAGGAGGTTTCGGCAGAGGAACGGACCTTATCAGAATGGAGCCATCCCTTGAGGCCGAAGGTCGAAACGAGCCGTTCCCGTCACCCCATGGATCGCTCGAAAGAGGCGTTCGTGGTTAGTGGGGAGGGGCTTGGAGGAGGAGGGGCGGAGGACGAGGAACTTGTCCACCGTCCTAAGGCCGAGCGAAGCCGTCGGGCCAAACACCACCGGTACTTCGAGGGGACGGGAAGACGAAAAAGGCGGATGGCGACGTCGGATCCCACGTCCCCCAGGGGCCGAGGAGGCCGGGGGCGATGAGGCCCGACCGGAGTGGGAGGCGACCGGGGCCGCAGGCTTCCCATCTGAGGGCAAGAAAGCAGGTGGGTCCCTATCGGGACATGGAATATGGGGGGATCCAGGGGTCGGGGGGTCCACTGCAGGTCCATCCGCCGCTGGCGGGGGTTGGGCAGCGGCGCCACTAGCCTGGGGAAGAGAGGGAGAGGAGGCGTCGGCCAGAAGAGCAGACGGGGTGGGCGAGGGCTGCCGACTGCCCTTACCAGACCCAGGGTCCAAAGAGGTAGTCAGAGGGAGGTCAGGTTCACAAGCCGGGTCGTCAATAAGGTCCATTAGATTTGTAAATGTTTCCATAAAAAATGTTATTTTTGTTTCGCGCCCGGGGCCGCGGGGAACCGATTACCCGGGGCCCAAGGGGACCAAGCGCATGCCGGCGGCGGAGATGGGTGCCTCGTCCCATGTAGGTACCCCGTTTCAAAAGGGGCCCTTGCAGCGTCGAAAGTTCCCCCCTCCGGCAGCAAAGACCAAGGCCCCCCAGGGTCCCAGGCCGGGCACACCTACCAGCCAACTAGTCTGGCCCCAGCCATGGGGGCGAGACCCCAGCGACCAGCCCTGGCAGTCCACGGGCGCGCGAAGTGTCGGACCGAGAAGGCAGAAGAAACAGAGGGGGCAAGGAAGAGGGAAAGAGGGGGCTGTAGGATAGCAGGGTATGCTAAAAGTCTACTTCGCAACTGGGCGGGGGACCCGGCAGGGCCCCCAGCCGCGGCTGACCCCCCTCGCCACATGGAGGCAGGAGCCCACGGGCGATCCACTCCAGAAAGACCGCACGCGGGGAGGGGGCTCTTCAGGTATAAGTTGTTGTTCTTCACTGACTTTCTCAATACGTGAATTTATCCTGATGCTGAGAAATGCTTAACCTCTAGTGAAGTTAATGAAACTGGTTTTAAATGGTGTATTTTCTGAGTACCAGCAATTTTTCTTGCTTTTGAATGTCTAGTTTGGAGGAGAAATTCTTCATTTTCATAATCTTCATTGGTTGAAAAATGTGGTGTAATATTATCATCATCATCTTTGGTAAATACAGGGTGGGGCACGGGAACCAAGTGTTTTTGGAATAATCAGGAAAATGATATTTACTTTTGTAAAGAAAATATATTGGTAGAACAACATTCGTAAGAACATAGCATTTCATGTCATAATAATCATGTACCGAAAATTATATCTGGCATATGATGTCCTTGGCCGTCGACGCATTGTTGAAGGCGTTTACGGAAATTGGCCTCCACTCTTCCCAGCAGGTCTCTGTTGATTTGGATGATTTGTTGACGGATCGCTTCCTTCAATGCATCTAATGTACGGGGCTTGTCCTCGTAGACACGTGACTTGAGGTACCCCATAGAAAGAAGTCACATGTGGACAAGTCAGGGGACCGAGGGGGCCATGCAATGTCACCAAATCTCGAAATGAGATGGTTGGGAAACAGGGGCGAAGAACAGCCATTGACGCTCTGGCGGTGTGTGGCGTGGCCCCATCTTGCTGAAACCCAAATGTCGACGAGCAATACGCCTTCTTCGTAACTCAGGGATGAAAAAGGTGTTCACCATCTCAATGTAACGCCCAGATGTTATGGTAACGGTAACCCCATTTTGTTCGAAGAAATAGGGACCGATGACGCCAAACTTTCCCACCGCGCACCAAACTGTAACCTTAGGGCTATGCAGCGGTTTTCATGGAGTTGTCGCGGATTTCAGCAGCCCAATACCGACAGTTTTGATTGTTGACGGCCCCATTAAGGTGGAAATGGGCTTCATCACTCATTACCACCATCATGTTTTCATTCTGCTCATAAAGTGCAAGCATTTCCTGTGCAAAATTCAGTCGTTGGGGGCAATCGTTTACATTCAATTCCTGCACCATCGCTAACTTGTATGGGTGAAAATGTAATTCTTCATGCAAAATCCGTCTAACAGTACGATTGCTGATTCCGAGTGCAGCTGAATGTCTCCGAGCAGAGCGGCCTGGGCTTTGCAACATCGCTTGTCTGACCCTTTCAACGTTCTCTGGAGTACGCACAGTGCATTGCGGCCCTTCGGTTTTGTTTTCATTCGTGAGCCTCCTGTTCGAAGATTGTAACCCAACGTAAGATTGTGTCACGAGCGGGAACAGAGTCATTTCGATGAATGTTGAATCTGCGGCGAAACGCACGCTGAACTGCTGTCACTGACTCGCCACTCCTAACAAAATGATCATACGCGAACATGCGGTGTTCTAATCCACTGCTCCATGATGGCACCTGAAAGATAAAGGTGAGTGTTAGTTAAAATTAAATGCTATGAACCCAGGAATGGAATGCTACCTACCGCACGCCCCTCCCATTCCTAATGGCCGATTACTAGCTATTCAAAAAACACTTGATTCCCGTGCCCCACCCTATATATACAGCTGTTGTGCAGTAAGGATTTGTTTATCATAAGGCTGTTGCAGACTAGCTTTAGCAGCTAACCTCTTAACAGTGCCTCCTACACCATCACATGGTCCCTTCCCATGGCTTGTTGTAAAAAAATTCGACTGCATCAATTCCAAAGTCATCTTTGTGGTGGCAAAGATTCAGAAAGTTTTTACAGTTTTTATATTGTCCAGCACAGCCATCTGAAAAGTATATGATTTTTGTTGATGGATGGGATGTTCTCTTTTATGAAGTTTATGAGATGCTTTTGAAACAAATGTACTGCAACTGTGTTATGAATATTGTGCTCAGATATGACAACAAAGCTTATAGGTGAGCAATCTCATTTTGCTTATTATAATACAAAACAAATGGATGTAGAGTTGCCATCTGATTGTTCCAGTGAAAACTCTGCACCTCATCTCGGAGAACAGGAGAGTAATTTTCAGCAAAATTGCATACTACTAGGACTTCACTTGGTTTCAGCGATATTTTAGTTTCATTGTAATAATTAGCTTCCATCTTGGTCAGGAAATCATGGATTTGGTATTCTTGAAGTTTGCTACAGAAATGTTCAATATATTCATCTGAACTCGTGTGAATTGATTCAAGATTGGACCTGTCTGTACTGGTCCACTTCTTAAACTGTACTGAATCAATGCAGTTATCATCAAAAATATTTTGGAGTTTCTCTTTCAATGCTTTTGTGTCTCCACATTGTTTACATTCCCTAAGGCAGCATTGCAATGAGGGTGGATTGCATTCAATCAAAGTAAGACAATGTCGTATATGGTTGATAGGATTTTCATTATCTTCAGTTAACTTATCAAATTTAGTTCCTACAAACATAAGTTTAACATTCTGATGAATGGTACATACACAAACTGAGTGAGTTCCTGATGCTCCAGCAGTAATACATTGCTTTGGACACCTCTACAAATTTGCTGAAGTTCACTTTTACCAAAGGATTTCTTTCTTTAAAAAGCTGATAAGCTTCTTTTAAATTGCATAGCAGTAGATGCTTCTGAAAATGTTTCCTCTCCCCTGAGCTGTCCATAATGCTGACAATCCTTTTCACCAGGCATTATTCTACTGATATCTTCTGAAAGATAAAATGCTTTGATTTTTTTTATAATGTTTTGTTCAATTTTCTTTCCAGGCTGAGGATTTGGAATTGAAAGGATACCCATTTCATTAGTAAGCTTTTTGGCAACTGATGCTTTGTGCCTTGTTGTGTTGAATTCTGTAGCTATTTTTCTCTCACTCCAACTTTTTGGTAATACAGTCAGGATTTGTATTCTTTCACTCCTCTTGGTCTGCAAGTTGCTGAATTTCTCCTTCAGTTGATTTAATATTTCATCATAATCTTTTTCTATCTTAGTTTTTTCTTTTTCCTGTATTAATATCTCTCTTCCAGCAATTTCTTCTAATTTTCTCTTGACTGTTCCTGTAACTTTTATTTTGTGAGATGCATAAGCCTCTGCCCCTCAACTTTCTTGTCTTTATGGGAGTTTCTCCTAATGAAGCATTTAAAGTTGATAATTGAAATTCAAGTGCTGTGCTTGTTGATGCCTCATTGATTTCAAGTTCATTTTCAGATGAAGATATTTCAGGAATATTACTAGTTTCTTCACAGCACGAGCTTTTTTCATCTTCCTCTAAAGTTTCTTTTTCAGGCAATGATTCCAGCATTTCCCTACACTGCTTACAAAGCCTGTGATCAACTGTTAATTTGATTTCAGGCCTTTTATCAATTAAATATTGAGGTACAATTCGTAGACTTTTGGTGATTGAAAGGGATCAGCACATTTCTGTTTAAGTTTATCCATTTTTTTAAAATTAGTGTATTAAAACTTAGTAAGTTATATTTAAATGGCATTCCTTAATAGAATTAATTTAGAATATTAAAACTAGTAAGTTATATTTAAATGGCATTC
The DNA here is from genome assembly GCA_023014485.1 of Bathynomus jamesi. NCBI lineage: Eukaryota > Metazoa > Arthropoda > Malacostraca > Isopoda > Cirolanidae > Bathynomus > Bathynomus jamesi. The sequence continues at coordinate 203,002 of JAJOZX010003896.1, forward strand.
CATAATTTAGAAATTCACTTCAAATATTAACCCTAAAAGGATGACTGCTACATATTGGTAACCTTTCAAATACATGCATTCATAACAACCCTACAAATACAGTGGACCCCCGATTTGAGTACGCATCAATTTGAGTATTTTCAATTTGAGTACGCTCGTCCATAGGCTCCTATTGACTCGACTTGAGTAAAAAACTTGATTTGAGTATGCCAGCCGGCGATGCTGAACGCGTTTCAGTTTGTCTAGAGCATTCATTGCGGGAACATTCGGGGTCTAATGTTTTGAATAGTACAGGTGTTCTTAGGGATTTCTGTTAGAATTTCGTACATTTTGTTTTCTGACTTTGTACTTAGTGTTTATTTATGTTAGTTTCTGTTGATTACAGCATAAAATAGTGAAAATATAGCATAAATTTGGTGATTTGTACATGCAGTGACTTTGATACTGTATTTTATATTTTGTCTATATTGTACGGTATGTATTTTGTATTCTATTGTCTATTTTTAATACAATTACTAAATTTCGTAGGCCAATTTCTATAGAAAAAGTAGGGGTGGGGTGAAATTTTGGGGTTTTGGAACGAATTAATTAATTCCCATAGGTTATTAAGTTCGATTTGAGTACATTTTGAATTGAGTACGCCATGCTGGAACGGATTACATACTCAAATTGGGGGTCCACTGTAGTTCCGGCGTTAAAGGGTTAAACAAATATTTTCTGAAAAGATGAAAACAACATGAATTATTTAAAGGTTAATTTTAATTAAAAATACTTACTTCCTGATCATATTTATCACTGGTCACTTATAACCTTTTAGGAACATGTTTCACATTGGTAAGTGAACATTGGTAAGTGAACATTGGTAAGTGAACATTGGTAAGTGAACATTGGTAAGTGAACATTGGTAAGTGAACATTGGTAAGTGAACATTGTAAAAAAAAATTGAAAAAATTGGGGATGGTATATTTTTTTTATTTAATGTCAAAGGTCAAGGATATTTTTTTAAATTTTCATTTTAGAGGCTTATGGCAAGAGAGATAATATGACAAGCTGTTTAAGAGCTTCAAAATGACACTAGAATCAGAACTCTAGCTTTATTAGTTATGTGGCTACAGCAATTTGAAATTTGACTAAGTAAAAAATCAGGTCAAAGGTCCAAATTTTATGACCCCATATCTCAGCAACCAAAGGTCAGCCAGCTCTAAAATTTGGGGAATTTCAGTTCCTCACACATACCTACTAATGTACCAAATATCATGAAAATCTGAGATGGTCATGTTCAAATTCACCTTTTTTTGGCTGAATTGACATGGAATGACCCACCAGTCACCTCATTCCAGCAATTTGCTTGTTGCTCATGCTTGGTTTTATATTGCTTACAGGCTGCCTAAATTATGTGGGATTATGTTTGTCATGATTGTTAATGTCATTCATATTTACTATTATTATTTTTAAGTTGTTTTTTATTCTATACTCATTCAATAATCAATCTATTCTTACCAGTGATTAATGAAGTCATGTTTCCAGTTCTTATTTGTGTACTAATTATCTGTTAATTCATTATTAATGACTTACCATACCCATGCATGCATGCATAATAATTTTGAGTTATCTAGGTGACCAGTTGGGACCAGTAGGAAATCTACCAGCTAGCTCAACTAGTCCAGATACATCCTGCTGGTATTGTGGATCCAACCTAGTTGGACTTAAAAAGTTCATTGGGGTTGTGTCAGCTACAGTTGGCCACTCTAGGACTGCCACTACAATTAGGCTCGTAAACCAAAAACTAGCATCTAGCCTTTTACTTAGAAATCTGGCCACAGGGTCAAGTTTGGAGTGTAGCTGGGCTGGGATAAAGTTTCACATGCTTTCACAAACCATTTTTCTGTGCTTGTCTCCTACTTACTTCCCTTTGTTTTTCTGCTGAACCTCATTAATTATTTGTTTTTCAGAGTTTTCCTGATTAATTGTAATATTGCCAGTATTCTGGGCATTTATACTTGTATTCATTCCAGTAATAATAAAAGGGATAAAATGTGGGTCACTTCCTTTTTGCCTGGACAATTTATTGTCATGAACCCAGAAACTTAAAAAGGTGCTGGGTGGCTTGAACATTAGGGTGGCCCACTTTTCAAATTTTTTTGAAAAGTATAGGTTATTGTAGTTTTTCCCATTATTTGGCACTATACTAGCACATTGGTACCATTTTTACAAAAATTGATTAATATTTAGGGGTCTCGCATCGACCTTGAAATTAAGAAGTTGTTTTTTTTAAATGCGTACTTTTTAACTTTTTACTGAATCAAGATAAATCATTAAGTAGGGATGTTTTCTGAATCCTCTTGATGAGAGTAGTAGTTTGGTGTGCCTTCTAATGTCATACGACTAACGGTTTAAAAGTTGTGCCTGTATACAGGTAATACCAATGTGCTAGTATAGTGCCAAATAATGGGAAAAACCATGATCACCTATACTTTTCAAAAAAATTTGAAAAGTGGTCCACCCTATTGAACATTCTTGATACATGGGAGACTATGGACTACTCAGCCACTACAGCAGCACAGTAGCTAGCAATTATAGACCTATTAGATTAATGTCAATCGTCAGTAAACTTTTGGAATCTCTAGTTAGGGATTGTATCATTGATCACTTAAAAGTCACAATTTCATTAATAGTAGTCAGCATGGGTTTCAATGCCATAAATCTTGTTTAACTAATTTGTTAGAGTTTTATAATGAAATAGTGCACAAATACGATAGGCATAGAGCGGCTGATGTTATTTATTTAGACTTTAAAAAAGCATTCGATACAATTCTGCATAGAAGATTAATTGTGAAAGTTAAAGCACATGGTATACGTGGTCAGGATGCTAACTGGTTAGAGGAATGGCTTTGTGCCAGGAAACCAGGGCTGTGGAGTTGGCACATAAAAAACCAACTCCGACTCCTCAATTTTTTGTCTATCCGACTCCGAAGGTATATTAATTCTAAATCTGCTATGATGATAATTACACAAGAGGCATTTCACCACCACCACGTGAAGCATCATCATCTGCGGTCATTGTTACGGTAACTTTGTCTGTAGTAAAGAATCTTGTAAGTGGTGCTTGTCGTTCAGTAGATTTCTGATCTTTTGTTAACTTTGAAGTAGTTGGAAGGTTTTTATTACTATCTTTCTCAATGACAACTTCTAAAATTTTGGGATGGAAACACTGCAAATGTCTTTTCAAATTTGATGCTCTGGTTGGTGCATTTTATCAGAGCCAGTAAAACCACTGATTTTTGCTTCACATAATTTTTCATCATCATCATCTTCTATCATACTGACACACGAAATGTTTCCCATCTGTGGTTATTGTAAAATATTAAAAAACTGCAGACTTTGTTGGAAGTGTCTTTGCCATTGTGAAAGGGGTTTTAGACTTGAAAGTTAAAAACTTATGAAATTTAGAAAGAACTCGAAATTAAATACGCATTAAAAATAAAAAATATTATCTGAAAAGAAAAAATGAATTAATGGCATTAGTGTCTGAAATGGAAAACATTGTGTTTATTATTTAAGTGGTTTAACCACCATAGCTGCCAGTGATATCACACACAAAAACATATTTTATTAAAATTTATATTGAGGTCGGAGTCGGTACATTTTTACCGACTCTGACTCCAGCACCACCAAAATTGCTTCCGACTCCGACTCCACAGCCCTGCAGGAAACAGAGGGTCATTGTTAATGGTAGGGAATCGGGGTGGTTGGCTGTTCAATTAGGCCCATTGCTCTTTGTAATCTACATTAACAACATAGATGTATGCTTGACCAGCAATGTGTCAAAATTCACAGATACTAAAATAGGTGGATGTGGACAATAGAAATAGGCTCCAAGACAATGTAAATAGGATTATGGAGTGGATGGATAAGTAGCAGATGCAATTTAATGTAGACAAATGTAAAGTTTTGCACATAGGCTCTCATAACAATAATTACACATACACGATGGATGGTGGACAGTTGGTGAGCATTCACAAGGAAGTAGATTTAGGCATATGCGTATCTAAGGATTTAAAAGTTAAGAACCAGTGCCTAGAGTCTTGCACAAAAGCTAATAGGATGTTAGGCTTCATAGCACGTAATTTCAAATTTAAATGGAAGATTATTATATTGTCCATCTACAAGTCCCTAGTCAAGCCTCACTTAGAATATGCCATTCAGTTTTGGTGCCTGTATTTGCGTGAGGATATTGTTAAGTTGGAAAAGGTTCAGCAACGTGCCATGAAAATAATTCTGTCACTACGCAACAAGTCTTATGAAGATAGGATTAGAGAGTTAGACTTGCATTCACTCAAAACTAGGAGATTAAGGGGGGAGCTTATTGAAGTTTTCAAAATCATTAATAAAATCAATAATGTAAATTTTGATAAATTGTTCATTTTCAATAATAGCAATACTCATAATAATGGATTTAAATTACATGGCAGATGTTTCATTACTAGCAACACTAAAAACTTTTTGACATTTAAAAGTAATTGATAAATGGAATAATCTTCCCATGTCCATCGTAAACTCTACCAGCGTTAATATGTTTAAAAAACATTTAGATAGGCATTTTAAAAATATTAAAATAATAAAACAATTAGCAACAGGAGCTCTGGGGGTAATGGTTGAGGTTTGAGTCTGTTGACAATTAATGCCAGCTTGTGACATGCTAGTGTGTGATATGCCAACAACAAAACTAAAATGAAGTTAGATGTAGCTCATACCATAAATAATCCACTTTTTGTTATACTTTTCATACTTTTTTTTCTTTTCTTATCCTCTCTCTACTTCTATGTCTGTAGTTTGCACGATATGACAGAGTTTGAGTTAAGACTGTTTGCATGGTTTGTAAGCATTCTTATTTTACTTCTTTTCATCTTTCACCCCTTTCCTATTCTCTTCGACTATTTTTCCCAACTTGTAAGCAGTGGCTAACAGATGATGATAGGTTTTGCTACTTACTTAACCCCTTATTCTCTTCTCTATTCTCTTCTTTTAACCCCCTACTCTTTTCTTTCTCTCGGGCTAACCTTAGAGTGGATCTTAGGGTCTTTGTTAGCCTTAGCTTTTGTAGATTACAATTACAGTAATGTAACAAAATTTTCAGATCACACAGTGAACTGCATCCATAAACTTCAGTTAATAATAAAATTCTCATTATAACATTTGCGTGTAAAAAAAAAAAAAAAAACTTTCAAACTATAGAATAACTGAAATGGTTGTTACCTTTAAAATTTAATTTACTTTTCTTAAAATTTTCCTAGGACAATGATGAACAAAAATATAAGACAGTTCCCTTCAACCAATGGTTATGGTTGGTAACTTATAAATTTAACAACTGGAGATTTAGAATGTGACCCCTTTTTGCTACACAACCATTGTTCAACCAACTAGCACCAACAAGAACAATGTTGGAACAATATCAATGTCCCTGCTTATATTTGTGCCCTTGACCTTTGATGCAAACCTCATTCTTGCTTATGATGCATCTTCTTGCAGTGATCCATATATGTATGGTTTCATCAATTTATGTTGAGTGGTTCAAAATTTATGGCATGAACGTGAAAGTCCAATGAACAAATGGACGAATGCAATCCAGTATGGTCCCTACAAATTTATTTGGTTGGGGACATAGTTAAGCAATGCCATTTGAAGTAACGTAGTTTTTATCCTAAATTTTTTTTCCATTGACCATCATTTATTTCCTACTAAATATAAAATTACCACTAGGACCCTATTTAAAATAGTGCAAAAATAATCAAACACTAATTCTGTATATTTTTACCTTAAATAAAGTGAATCCTATTAATTTTGATTAAAAGGCTTCCAGGCTCCAAACTTCCAATAGCATAGTTAATCAGATTAGAATACTTTGAATATATTAATGCTATATCAGATATCTAAATTGTACAAGAAAAAAATATTGTAAAACTTATGTAAGTTGTATTGTTATTCTGAACAAAGGTTTTTGTTTGTCTCTTGATAATTTACCTTAGTAGTTGTTTGAAGTTGTATCTATCTATTAGAGGAGGGGTGGCAAGCTTGACTTTTGTGAAATGAGGAATCATCACACAGAACATTTGAAAGGTTGAAAGGTTGTTATTCATCTGCAGACTCTTATTAACTGCAGTTTTGGTTCCTGAATGACCTCGAAGTTATTAAATAGGAGCTATGTGAAATCTTCAATTTTACTTTGAAAATAAAGAGAGAGAATGAAAACCAAAGTTACCAACCCTACTTCAACCTTCATTCAATGAACAAAAACTGCCTCACAGGTTGTGAACCTCTGGCAAAGGTACAATATCCTATGTGATATCTCTGACCTGAAACCAAGCCTATAAAGTTCAATTAATGGCAAACACTTACATCTATTTCATGAAGTTCATTTTCCTCAGAAAAATTTACTATTTCAATTTTTCCTTTTATATCTTTAGATTCTTCTTCTTTGTTGGTTTCTGGTGTTGCCTTCCACTCCAATTCAATGTTCCAATCATAGAAGAACAATAATTCACCTTTATGGTTGTCCACCACTGCCTCACCTTTGCATCGTGACAATTCAGTTACAGTGACTGTGCCTTTGGGGAAATTTGGTCAGTGACATTTCTTTATTAATTGTTGCATTTAAGGTGGTCTATTTGAAGTGAAGTGCATGCGTGCGCGCACACGCACGCACGCACGCACGCACGCACACACACACACACACCATTTTTATACACATCTTTTAAAATGAATGGAAAGTTACTGCAATTTAGAAATATCTAACCATAAATGTGGATGACAAACAATCCAGTAGGGTGTGTCAATTTTAGTAAAGTCAACAATACAAAAACTAATAATGCTCAAATGATGTCATATTATCTACAAACTTAGAAATATCTTGTGTTGTTTAAAAAAGCCATTTACCTACTTATATTTGACCATAAAGTTTTGAAATATAACCTACATATGACTGTAGCATCGTATATCAAAGTGCCATTGATATGTGTGGTCAACTTTGGTTATTTTTGGTGTGCAGTATGGTTTCTAAGTTTCACACAGTCACAAATGCTTGAGTTTTGATTGTGATTGCATGCGTTTTCCCTCCTTTTTGACAATTTTGATTACTTCATAATGTAAATATTGTGTAATTCAAATTATTCAAAATGTTACCATATTTTTTGGTGTATAAGATGCACCTTTGTACATGACTCCAGATTCCTGGGATCTTGGGAGCATTGCTCCAGTAAATTTGACCATGAGAAAAAGTAAATTTGGGTTTGGGTTTTGTTCATCCGCTAGACATTATGCAATTTTTTTGCGTATACGTTCTTGTACAAACCAATTTTTTAAATTACAAATTTAGTTATTTTAAGTTTAGTTGGTAATTCCATATTTAACAATTATTTTTTTTTTGTTAAGCTTCAATGTTTGATAATTAAAATTTTATTAAAATGTATATTTTTTAATATAAAATTATCAGGATTGGACTATGTTCCATTGATCTCAGCCAGGTTTGATAAATTGGCCAGATAATTACTTGTGCGGTTTTAAGTAATCCACCATGACTCTAGAATTGAAAAGTTTAGTTAAGTTTAAACTTACTTTTACTTACTTTAACTTACCTACTTTTACTTACTCTTCCTTACTTTTACTAAGTTTAAAGCACTTACTTTTACTTACTTTCATTGTACTATATTTACTTACTTTTACTCACTTTTACCATACTATATTTACTAACTTTTACTTATTTTGTATTTTTTCAGGTAGTCAATAATCAATAATGGATCCTAATATTGATGAAGTTGGAGAGAAAAGTGAGGGTGTTAAAAGGGGTTACTTTTATGGTCAATGCAAGAACAAATATTCAAAGAAGCAAAACTGGGAGGAACATTTTAATTCCAAAAAAAATATTTGTTACAATACAAGAGGTCCCAGAGTTTGGGCCCACAGCTTAGATATTGCAGTAAAGAAATACCAGGATGAAGTGCAGCAAAGAGATACGGCAAAGCAGTCATTTAGTTTGTTCACAAAATGTGCTAGTGCTAGACCTCAGAAAAATGAACCAACTTCATCAACTGCTAATCTAGAAAATGAAACTTTTTCACTAGATGTTTCACAGACTGAAGAAAGTGCTTCTCCTCCACCTAAGAAACAAAAGGTAAGTGAGGAATCTGCGCATCAGACTAACAAAACTGCTTTAGAGGAATTTGAAAATTCCCAAATCCAGAAGACATTGAATGCAATTTTGCGCCTAACAAAAGAAACTCACCAAGCTGTTGTGGTTAATAAAGAGAAGAGTCAAAATATGCCTTCAAGTTCAAGTGTTGCATCCAAATCTAATAAAGCAAAAAGCAACAAATTTGACATTTCCATAGCCCATTTAAGCAAGTGTAAATCAATACAAGAAATCCTGAACAATGATTTGATCAAATCTACATTCAAATTGGTGGAAAAGAAGGATCTAGGGCATGCTGATGATTCATTTTCAGTACCAAGTGATATAATGGAAAACATTGCAAATAGTGACACTAATATGCCTGATGTAGATATAGCTGTGAGGATGAAGATGATGATAATCAAGAAGATATTGATGATGCTTCTGATGATAAAATGTTACATTATATTGCATAGCTTGCACAGCCCCAAAGCATGTGCTTCAGACAAACATTCTAACATAAAAGGTTACTTCAATGTTAAAGATTTAACCTATGTATGCAAACAAGGAGAAAATCAAGAGAGATGGTTTAGAAATCTGAAAACCCACCTGAAGAGACATTTAATTAAACTTCAGCATCATCAAAGAGCTGCTGTTTATGAAGTGATGAAAACATCTTCTCGGAAACTACTAAACGCATAGAAGACTTATGTGGCAACATCTTATACTACATAATGAAAACAAACACTGCATGGGCTCTATATCCAGTACTTCTAGCTGTATTACATAGGTCAGGTTGTGAGGTTGGAAATTTGAATCATAGCACACATGCGTGCGAGACAATTTGTGAGCTATTAGATAATCAACTTAAAGAACAAACTGTAAAGTGGTTCTTAGAACAAACTTCAGTAACAATAACAGCTGACATTGGAACAATTTTGGGATTAAGCATGCTAGTTGTATTAGTTATGAGTGAAGAAGATAAGACTGTAAAACTTGCTGGGATAAATTTAGTACGCAGCAAATCAGGAGTTTATTTGGCCAATGAAATTTTTGATGTGTTGAAGTCTCCTAATCACTTGAAACTATCTGAAGAAGCAATTAAATCCAAGGTATCTGGAATGGTTGGAGATGGGGCTTTTTGTAAGGACAACGAGCCATTTAAAACGAAATGAAAAAGTTGTTTGGAGAAAATTTCAAATTTCGATGGGACTTAATGCATCTTGTGAACAGAGCCCACGTTGATGCATTGAAGAAAATTTGTAAACTAAGTGAGCTTTTAGACTTTATTCAGAATCACTCTTCAAATCTGAGATCAGGCCTTGACTATACCAATATGGTTCTTGACAATATCATTGGTTTTAAGAGACCAAACTCAAATCTGATACTCGCATGGTTAATTACGAATTTGATCAATTTGACAGATTTGTGGAAAATTGTGTGTTTTTGATCATCCACAAGAGAAAGAAATTAGTGCCAAGTTCTATGTATGATTTCCTATGTAACAAAGATTATGTTGCAAGTAGCTCAAAAAAACCACAGTTAGTGCAGAATTTGTAGAAAATATATTTTATAAAGGAGGAAAAACTGTTATGTTAAGAGTGATGGAAACAATTTCCAAATTAGCTAATGGAGGAAATGCAAATGATGTAGTTTCTGAATTTAAGCACGATACACAGGGCAGCAAAAGGAACTAACAGCTGAGGATTACATCCTAAATGAAGTTACAAATATATCAAGAAACGTTCTGATTACTACCAGGTTGCTGAAGTTGCTAGACAATCCAGAACCAGATCTGAAAGTAGTTTTACAAAAGACTCAGTGATAAATTGGCTGACAGATATATAGAACAGCTGTGAAAGGAATCAGAGAGATTAAAGCATTTGATAAAGATGGATCAACTGCCTGGAGTGAAGCACCAGCTGAAGGGACATTCTCCATTCTTGGTTACATGTTGAACACAAGGATCCATTAAGCCATCTCATTTGACTAAGCTGTGCAGAATTGTGAAGGAGGTCCAGCTCCAGGTACTAGATCTGCTGTAATGATCACACAGAAAGCCATTGATCAGTGGCCAAGCATACATGGCGGTAAATTCACAACAAATGCCTACATGCAAGGTCTAACATCGTCCACTGTTGCTGCTGCAATGAATAAAAAAACTTAAGGTGAGTTATAAACTGTACATTATTGTATTATATGTTTAGCTAAAACAATTTGTAATTGGTATGTCGTCAATTCAAGAGTTACTATCATTAAACCTATCTAGTGGTGTAAGGGAAAAAAAGTAAATTCAGAGCTGTGCTCAGTAAATTTTTCAAATCTGGAGTCATGCCTTTGTATAAGATGCACCCTATTTTCAAGGCCTTTTTCAGGAAAAAAATTATGACCAACTGCCTAGTTGTCAGAAAATGTCCGTAATTTTCTATCAGCAAGGCTGACTTTTGTTAAAGCCCTCCATCAAAAGTATGGTGATACATTTTCTTTCACCCATACTCATTATAAGAAAATAGTATTAAGTATACGGGAGACTATACTATATGTTATGAAACATAAAAGTAAATCATCATGTAATACGTACTGTTTTTCTTGTTATCAGTGGGTTGGGAAGAGTAGAAACTTAGTGTAAAATTGGCCAAACCAATACACAGTCAGGAGAGACTAAGAGATGATGAATTTTTGTAAAAATCCATCAGTTCTTCTAGCCCATATAAAGGTAATATTATGACCTTCAGTGTATAGGATGCAGGGTGATTTTGAGACCCCTTTTTTTTTGGAAAAAAAGTGCTTCTTATACACTGAAAAATATAGTATGTGTGACCCAAACTTTCTGTATATTTTGATATGATAGATATATGAAATTGTCATTACTTTGAATAATTAAGTCTTGTACCTATAACAAAACCTTTTATCTGAGCTTATAGGAAGATATTAAGAATTTCAATTAACTTAATTTTATGTAATCATAATCAGTAGGCCTATCCAACTTTCAATGACATTTCTTTTGTTCACAGGTTCACAGGATTAGTCAGAAAGAAATCAGAACCAGAAGCAAATCAAGTTGTCACCTAAGTCATTTGGTGGGGACTGGGAGGGAACTTCCTCCTGCTGAGCTGCCCACAGCCAGAGATCTGCTGAGGTATGGTTTGTTGAGGAGAGAGATGAGTGAGGAAGATGGGAGGAATTACCCAGTTAATGACCTGATTAACAGCAGCATTGTTCCAGGGCTACTGGCTCAGGGAGAAAGGCCAATGCTCTATCAGGACCTGTAATCAACACTGAGGTCAGGATCAGGGCTAAAGTGAAGGCACTGTGGGATGAGGCAGTGAAGGTGTCTATTGGCAATGTGAAACTAGAGGTCAAAGATAGGCTCATGATGAAACTGGACAAATTGGTGGACATCTTGACCTGTCACTGTGTGATCAGGAGCTGCAGTGAGGTTCACATTGACTGCAGCTGCAGTTGTGAGCAGAAGATACCAGTGCAGGAGCTTGCCTTCATTAAAGGTCAGAGAGAAAAGGTGGGCAGTGTGGAGGCACACCAGATGGGTCTAGCTGATCACCCCAAGACCAGGAGACAGGAAGCAGTGCTGCAGAGAAGGAAGGCCGAGGAGAAGAGGAGGAGGAAGGCAGAGGAGTCAGCCAAGAAAGAGGAGGAGGAAGGCAGAGGAGTCAGCCAAGAAAGAGGAGGAGGAAGGCAGAGGAGTCAGCCAAGAAAGAGGAGGAGGAAGGCAGAGGAGTCAGCCAAGAAAGAGGAGGAGGAAGGCAGAGGAGTCAGCCAAGAAAGAGGAGGAGGAAGGCAGAGGAGTCAGCCAAGAAAGAGGAGGAGGAAGGCAGAGGAGTCAGCCAAGAAAGAGGAGGAGGAAGGCAGAGGAGTCAGCCAAGAAAGAGGAGGAGGAAGGCAGAGGAGTCAGCCAAGAAAGAGGAGGAGGAAGGCAGAGGAGTCAGCCAAGAAAGAGGAGGAGGAAGGCAGAGGAGTCACTGCTGGAGATGGAGTTGGAGGAGACTGGAGATATACTGGAGGAGGCAGGGAGGAGAGGAGGATGAAGACTTCATACCAGAGGCTGTGACAACTTCTTCCATGCCTGTGGCTAAGAAGAAGAAATACAATATATACTGAAGATATTACCAACATAGCTCTGGCTAGCTTGAGACATCACACTGGGCTGAGAGAAACTGCAGAGATTGCCACTGCTGCCTGGATTGATGCTGGTCTTATCACAGAGTTTGACACAGCGCTGGTGATTGACCACAACAAGGTGGGGAGGGCTCAGGAGAGACTGACTAAGGAGCTGGTCAAGAAGTTTGATGAAGAGATTAGGGAAAATGGCATCACCTGCATCTTCTTTGATGGGTAAAGAGATGACACCAAAGTGATGATGGAAGCTGAGGGCAGTGACAGGCAGTTTCCTGGCCTCAGTAAGGAAGAACACTACACAGTGTGCAATGAACCAGGTGGGAAATATTTGTGGCATTTTGTACCAGAGGAAGCTGCAGAGGAGAGAAGTCATGCTGAGGTCATTGCTGATCATCTGGTGAACTGGCTAAAAGAGAGAGGAGCAGACCAGACCCCTTCGGCCATAGGAGGTGACAGTACTAATGTGAATACTGGCTGGGAGGGAGGAGTAATGCATTATGTGGAAGCCAAGCTTAGCAGGAAGTTGATGTGGATTGTTTGTGACTTGCACACTGGGGAGCTGAGTTTCAGACACCTGGTGACTGCACTGGATGGCAAGACATTGAGCAACAAGTGGTCTGGGCAGGGTTGGCAAAAACCCATCAAAACCCAACTACCCAGCAAAAAAAAAGTTGGGTTTTTCCTGGGTTTTTGCCAACCCTGGGTCTGGGCCCCTAGGGAAGATGTTAGACACTGCCACTGAGCTGGAGATCAACCCAAACTTCACGAAGATCACTGTTGGTCCTCCTCTACCCCATCTCAGTCAGGAGGTAGTCAAGGACCTCAGCACAGACCAATCATACGGCTACAGAATCATCACTGCCATCAGATCAGGAGAGGTACCTCAGTCTAGCTCTCCTGGAGATTGGGCCAGTCTGTCACAGTAGGTGGGTCACCATGGCTCTAAGGTTCTGCAGATTGTGGATTTCCAAACATGGGCTGAAGGGTAGGAACCTGAAGAATCTGAGGATAATTGTGGAATTCATAGTGGGAGTCTACATGCCAAACTGGTTCAACATCAAGTTAAATCACAGCTGGGTGGAGGGTCCCAGGCATGTACTGTACCAGCTGGAGCTGCTCAGAAGTCAGAAGAAGGTGGTGATAGGAATAGTGATGCCTACAGTGAAGAGATCAGCCTGGTATGCACACACTGAGGCTGTGCAGTGAGGTGAAGGAGGAGAGGAGGGAGGCAGTGAAGAGGATACTGGAAATCAGAGGTGAAGATGAGGACACACAGGTAGGAGACTGCAGTGTCAGACCCACCAAACTCTCGGAGCTTATTGACTGGAACTCTGGCATGACTGAGCCTCCTCTGACCTGCTGCAATCAAGGAGTTTCTGGATAGACCAATGGAAGTTCCTGCATGGCCCTCACACACACATACACATAGTCAGTAGAGAGGTGTGTAAGGATGACAACTGAAGCAGCACAACATGTTTAGTCACAAGAGAGGGGGGAGGCGTACATCAGTGGCCAGGTGGCCAGTAGGGAGCTCATGTCCAGGAACAAGAGCAAGGCAGACATGGCAAAGTTCAAGAAACCTATCTATATTTCTAAGTTTTAATATTGAACTACAATCAAAATGTCTTTAATTGTATGTAATGTATGTAAAATGTAGTTATATACAATAAAAAAAATACTTGCAAAAATTGCTGATTTTTCGTAAACTTCAACTTCAAATATAAGTAGCTCAGACTGGTCAAATCTGGATTTTAGCCATATTTCGATTTAGCACATAAAAATGCATCATTTGGTCACTAGTAGTCTTTGAAAATCTAAAGATTTCATTTTGCTCCCTTTAAAATTGACACACCCTAACAATCCAGTGTGGTCATTTCATCCTAAAGCTTGAAGGGCCTCCTACTAATGTTCAAGTCCTCACTATTAATTAATAAGCTCATTATGAGAATTTGTGAACTACTAATTTATAGTATAGAGAATGGCTAAATCTAGACCTACGACTAATTTGTGCAAAAGTCAATACACTAATAGCTTAGGCCTATGTTGCATATATTAAGTATTAATATTAGGAGGACATAGGTATAATCAGGGCCTGGGCTTGAAAATAGAGATGGTGGTGATTAGGGGTAAAGGGGCCTGATTGTCAAAAGTAGCACCAGGACCCATGGTGATTCCTCTCACTGGCCTTCGATGTACCATACTAATTTTCAAATACTGTACAGGCACTATATTGCATTGGGTAGGCATAGTCACCCACATTGTGAAAGAATCTTGGTTTATTAACTATGTTCTCCTAATTCTGCACTCCAGCCCAATTATTACAATACTGCACTGCACCAACATTAAATCTTAGGATACTGAAAAGTCCATTGAAATTATAAAATTTTGCACCAAAATCTCTAAATAAATTTGCTGAATTTCAGAAACACAACCTACTCTACTGTGTGTCAAATTGATAATGTAAATATATCAGTGTTTCTCAAACTTTCAGTGATGGCACACTGGCATTAAAAATAACTGCAGCATCAGACCAAAAAGTGATGAAACCATTCAAAGTTCACTTTGTCATAAAATGAAATAAGAACTTGCATCTCAAAGAATGCATGGATGAATAAACCACAACATAACTGATAATTTATGATACAATATGTTTTTGTTTCAAAAGTCAGTTTATTTTCCCACCAAAATTCCCGAGCAAATTCGGAGAATTAATGAAAAAGACCCTCAAATTTACAACCAGTTAGTAGATAAAACCAGACTGGTTTGGGGGGAATAAATTTTAAGCTAGAAATAGCACGTAGCTACTTTAACCCCTTAACAAACAAACCATTTTTGTGGAAGTTTAATTTATTTTGCACTTTGGCAAGCCAGAGATAGCTTGGGCAAATTTGTTAAGGGGTTAACAAGAATGCATAATCACTGCACAATGGATCAATGAAAATCTTAATATGATTTCAAAAATTTTAAATTTATCTATATTTCTCAGCATTCTTGTTTCTTTACAAGCACCACAACACACAGCTTCAGAAATGTGACTGATAAAAAGGTACAATGCTACAATACTAATCATCAAATCTTAATACCATGTGACCACAAAAATTGTCCCTGTTTTTAATCGCTTATTACTCAGTCATTATTGCAGCTTCACAAATGAAATAAAAAGCATTCGGAAGAGAACATTTTATAGTTTTAATTTATTCTACACGTGTTCAAAGTCGACGTCCCTGGACATTCTTACATTTCACACAACGGGAAAGGAAGTTATTTATTACATTTTCCAAAATGCTGCATTCAATGGACTGTACACTCTCTACCACCGCTTGCTTTAATTCTTGATAGAGGATGGCTCTTGCCTGAATACTTTGTCCTTGACAAATCCCCAGAGAAAAAAGTCCATAGGTGATAGATTAGGAGATCTTGCAGGCCAGGGAAACTGCGAGCAATGAGAAATGAATCTTTGTTCAAAAAATCTTGTTAAACATTCCAGTGATTGCCTAGCTGTGTGGGCTGTTGCTCCGTCTTGCTGAAACCACTTGTTACTGCAGTTTTCTTGTTCAAAAACAGTGTTCAGCATTTCTACATATCTTTCTGAAGTTACTGAAAGCGGTCTCCTTGTCTCTCTGTCCTCAAAAAAGTAAGGACCAAACTTGCTGCTACTCAAACCACACCAGACAGTAACTTTTGGTGAATGCAGAGGTTTCTCCAAGTGTATATTGGCTTGTTTTTGACCAACACCGGTAATTCTGTCTGTTGATGAACCCATTGAGATAGATGTGGCATTCATCACTGAATATTATGTCACTTAATCTTATCTGGTTTTGTTCAATTATTGTTTCAATACATTCACAAAACATCAAACGATGCTGGTAGTCTTGTTCGCTAAGCTGTTGCAAACACATAATTTTGAATGACTTCATTCTCAAATCCAACGTGATTATTTTCCGAATGCTCTCCCGTTTGATTCCTGTCACAGCTGATAGTCGTCTCACAGATTTCTTGTTGTCCGTTTCAAGCTGATTTGCGACTGAATCAATGTTTTCAGTGGTTCGCACACCTTTGCTGCACCCAGAGTTGCCTTTATGCATGTTCTTGATTGAGCCGTGATGTTTCCATTTTGCAAAAATCCTGCGAATCATTTTAGGATCTATGGTCCTTTGCTGACTGTATTGTCGTCTGAAAGACCATTGGGTGGCAACTACTGAGCCATGTTTGATCATCTCTTCTGCGATGAAAACACGTTGCATGTCCAACAAATAACCCATGATTGTGGTGGATGAAACTGTCATTTTTTTATAAGTAGGTACTGATTTCATATCCAGGATATCAAAAAAATTAAATAAAACTTTTAAATATTCTTTTTTGAATGCTTTTTATTTCATTTGTGAAGCTGCAATAATGACTGAGTAATAAGCGATTAAAAACAGGGACAATTTTTGTGGTCACACGGTACAAATTGACTCATAAAACCTAAATCTCCTCAAAATGGAAATTATATTCTTTTCAGTAGAGGGTTTGTATTAAGTTTTGGGGGTTAAATTAAGGTACATATTAGCATTTTCATAAAATTTTCCATCAATGAAATATATGTAGATCCTTTGCTACGGAGCCCAATTCAATTAACTTACCTAAACCAGGTTCTTGAAAGGATAAATTTTTAAAAAATGAATTTAATTTCCCTTCGCTCCAATCACTCGCGTTTTTCTCTGTTCTGAAATAAGAAAAAATTTAGGCTAGAGACCAGTAGAGAATGTTACTGACAGGATTGGGATATACAGTAAGGTAGGTTGATTTTGGAACTGTGATCTTGGACTAGTCTAGATAGAAAGGTATTAATGTATAAAAAACGTTGCACCAACTCATATTTGTGAAAATGATTGTATTTTTTGAGGATTGTTAATTATTTTTAAGTTGTAAAATTGCTGAATTTCATGCGTAAAATTGCGCATGCGGCATTCGCGCAATGTAAACAAACAAAATATCGGACCTTATTTCATCAAAATAATCAATTAAAATTCAGCTTTTTTAACAAAACAATGCTTGAAACTTATTGTAAATGCATTATAGATGTTTATTAGTGTATTATTTTGTATTTTTTAATGATATTTACCTATAAAATGTGTATTAAATTAAGTTATTTTATGATGCGTTCATTTAATTGTGTTTATTTTCAGATATGTCATAAAAATGGGTAAAAAAAAAATCGAAGTCTGCAGTGTTAACTCAAAGTGATAGTGCCAAAAAATTCAGTGGCCAGCCTTCCCCTTTGGATAAAACAGAGCCTCCTACCCTCCACCAAGTTATTCAGTACAGTTATTTCCTCCAAAACAGCCACCCAGACTTGAAAGACTATGATATTGCTAAAATGATAGCAAAGGATGTGATTGAGATCTGGCAGGCAGTGAACCCGCGGCTGCCCCTGTATGAGGAATATTATGTAGTGAAATTGGTGGATAAAGTGTGCTTCAAGAAAGCAAAAGAGATAAACAGGAAATCTCTTTCTACAGTCCAGGAGCAGAATCTGGAGGAAAAGCTGGATAAACTTTTTGACATTTCTGCTTGCACCTGTAAGCTACCTGTTCGTCCCTGTGATGACAATGCTATGAAGTGCAAGAAAGAAAATTGTCAAACACAGCACATAATCTGCACTTGTCCTCCCAGTAAGAAGGTAATGCTATTATTTTTTTAACTTTTAACTGGCCTAACTTAGTGCGATTAGGTGGCTTTTAAATGGAAGGAAATTCAATGCTTGTAATTGAAAAATATCCGCATTTTCCTCTGTAATCTTCCTTCCCCCCGTAATCCATTCCAGCATGGCGTACTCAATTCGAAATGTACTCAAATCGAACTTAACCTATGGGAATTAATTAATTCGTTCCAAAACCCAAAAACTTCACCCCACCCCTACTTTTTCTATAGAAATTGGCCTACGAAATTTAGTAATTGTATTAAAAATAGACAGAATAGAATACAAAATACATACCGTACAATATAGACAAAATAGAATACAGTAATCCTGTAGGAGTCTTGCTTGATGTGCTGGAAGTTCCAGATGAGGAATGGAGGGGAGGAATTATTGCTTGGAGGGAGAGTCTCCTTCCATGATGATGTCTGGTAACTCATCAGGACTAGGTGTTCTTAGGCCCACAGCCAATGACATGGAAGAGGTAGAGGGTTGGGGACTTGAGGGCTTGAAATAAGCATCAATTTTCTGTTGCTTCTGCCTGTTTGCTATGAATGACAAAGTAGCTCATGACCTTATCCTCAAACAAGCATAAAACAGGTTCACTGATTTCCACATCTGGGTGCAAGTTGACAATAGGTTTAAGCTTAGACCAGTATTCAATGGCTTCCTTAGCCTTAGCAACAGTGAGACTCTCCGATTCATCCTCAATTTCCTCCCCATCATTGATCCAGAACCAGACTCCCTGGCCAACGCTTGGAGTTCTTCAGTCGTGAGTTCCTGCGTATGCTCCTGGATCAGTTCAGCAACATCATTGTCACTGACGTTAAGCCCCATCTGGTTGCCTAGCTGGACAATTTCGGCTGCAATATTAGGTTCATCTTGGAAGCCTTCAAAGTTATGAACCACTGATGGCCACAACTTTTTCCAGGTGGCATTAAGACAGACATTGGAGACATCTCTCCATGCTCTCACAACATGCCTGATGGCCTCATAGATGTTGTACTCTATCTTCCAGAATTTGGTCAGGGACATTCTTTCTGTTGCTTCGTGACACTGGGCAAACATATGTTTTGTATACATTTTCTTAAGATTGGAAATCACCTGCTGGTCCATTGGCTGAATTAAGGGGGTAGTGTTAGGGGGCAGAAACTGTACATTCATGAAGGGAAATCTAACTTTAACAATGGCATTGAGGTACGGATCATGGGCTTTTGCATTGTCCAGCAGTAACAGAGCTTTTAAGGGCAGCTTGTTAGTCTCAAGGTATGCTTTAACAGTAGGGCAAAAAACTTCCATCAGCCAAGCATGAAAGTTAACCCTAGTCACCCAGGCTTTCTTATTAGACTTCCAGAAAACCCCAAGGTTGGAAGTCATCACTTTCTTCTGCTTAAATATTCTTGGATTTTCAGAATGGTACACCACTAAAGGTTTGATTTTAAGGTCTCCTGAGGCATTGGCAGCAACAAGAAGTGTAAATCGGTCTTTCATGGGTTTGTGGCCAGGCATTTTCTTTTCCTGCTGGGTGATATAAGTCGTGTTCGGTAGCCTTTTCCAGAAGAGGCCAGTCTCATCCGCATTGAACACTTGCTGTGGCAGATAATTTTCATTTTCTATAAGTTCAGCGAATTCGGTCTTACAAGCTTCTGCACCTTCATTATCAGCACTGCTCGCTTCACCATGCCTTCTCACATTTTTCAGTTCACACCGCTTCTTAAACCGTTCGAACCACCCTTTACTGGCATGAAAATTCTCAAAAGCCTCACTAGATGTATCCACTGTCCCTTTAATCTCATTAAAAATGTTGGTGACCTTGTCGCAAATGAATGATTGAGTAGTTGATTCCCCTTTCCTCTCCTCCTCCTGAATCCAAATAAGCAGCAGCTTTTCCATTTCTATAATAGCCTCCCTGCCCTTATAAAGCCTGGTAGAGCCCTTAACAGCCCTCGTACCCTTCACAGAATCTTTACGACGCAAAATGCTCGAAATACTGGTCTTAGTAATGTCATATTCCTCAGCTGGGTCATTCCATGTCAACTCAGCCACAAAATGGCACTTTTTGCACTCACCCCTTTCAATTTTGCTCATACTTGGCACAATAGCAGATATACATGCCAAACTTAAATTCCCAAATTATTAGAGCTGACTGACCTTTGGTTACTGAGATACAAGGTCACAAAGTTGTGACATTTTGACCTTTTTTGCGTTAAATGACTATTTTCAAAACGGTGTAACTAAAAAACTATTAAAGCTAGAGCATTGATTTTGGTCTCATTTTAAAGCTCTTTAGTAGCCCCTTGTTTATTGTCTCTTGTTAAATATCTCTACTGTGAAAAATAAAAAAATCCCTTCAAAAGTTGACCTTTGACCTTGAATAAAAAAAAAATACCTTCTCCTAAAAAATTCAATTTTTTTACATTAATACCTTGAGTCATGTACAACAAAATCCCAAGAAGCTGTAAGTGGCTGATAACTAGTTCAATGTATAAAAAATAAATGAAGTTGGCATCATTCTTCAATTTTAGATTTTTTTTTCAGTTCATTTATTTAAAAGTTCTGTTCTGATATAGTGTCAGTGAAGACTTAGTTCAACTTAACATTATTAGTTCAAAAACCTTTTTGTGACCTGTGCCAAAAGAAGTCTTTTAAAAGACAACCAGGGTTAAACCCCTCGACAGCCCCAAATCTACTGGAGTAGCGCTGATCCAAAGGCCCAACTAGTATATAAGTACTGTCAACTTTACAGAGTTGACTCCTGACTTCAAGTTAAAGTTAATTTATTTTTACTAAATACATGTATAAAAATTTATTTAATAATTCATTAATTGTTCATTGTTTTCTTTTCAGGATTTTCTTTGTGCTTTTGTGATTTCAGAGTACAAACATGGAACATTTAAAACTGAAACAGAAGTGTGCTGATCCTTTGCTGCGTCACAAAGGTCAGTGTCGAAAGAAGAGTTTGAGAATTGTACCACAGGAACTTGTAAATAAGTTTCCCGATCTGCACTTAACACTACATCACAGACTTTGTAAGCAGTGTAGAGAACATCTTGAGTCCTTGCCTGAGAAAGGAATAGGCACTTTGAATTCAGACATAAATGATGATTCTTCTTGTAGTAGTGAACCACCTGAAGATCTTGAGAAAATTGAAAATGTTGACAATAGTGATGCATCAACTTCAGAGCAAAACCATGAGATGTGTACTTTGAATGCTTCTTTTGTTTCAATTGGTGAATCACCCATAAAAAAGAGAAAGCTTGTAGAGCAAAAGTCATATGGAGCTAAAAAACTAAGCAAGGTGACAGAGACAGTTAAGAAGAGAATGGAAACAGTTGCAGGAAAAGAGATTTCTGACTCACAATTTAAGGAGCCATCTGGAGATGTAGACTGTTTAGAAATAATAAATCAACTCAAGGAAAAATTCAAAAATGAAAATACTAAAAGAAGTGATAAAATAAAAATCCTCACTGTATTGCCCAAAAGTTGGAGCATTAGGAAAATTGCTTCAGAATTTAACACAACAAGGCATACAGCATCTATTGCTAAAAAAATAGTTGAAGAAAAAGGTGTCCTTTCAGACCCAAATCCAAAGGGTGGGAAAAGAATTAAACAGGATACTGTTGACGCTATTAAAGCATTTTATCTTTCAGAAGACATCAGTAGAACAATGCCAGGAAAGAAAGACTATTGTAGTATCATTGACAATGAAAGAGGAAGGATACATTTGCAAAAGCATCTTTTACTTTGCAATTTAAAAGAAGCCTATCATATTTTCAAAGAAAGAAATCCTTTGGTTAAGGTGGGATTCAGTAAATTTGCAGAATTGCGTCCAAAGCAGTGTGTTATTGCTGGAGCAACAGGAACTCACTCAGTATGTGTCTGTACAATTCATCAGAATGCCAAACTTATGTTTGTAGGAGCTGAATTAGAAAAACTAACTGCAAATGATGACACACCTATTAAGAATGTACGTCATTGTGTTGCCTTTATGGAATGCAATCCTGCCTCACAGAAATGCTGCCTCAGACAATGTGAACAATGTGGAGATCCATCAGATTTAAAAAACAGACTACTGGACATATTTACAAACAACTTCATTGATATCATAAATTTTAAAAAGTGGACCAATACAGATCGGTCAAATCTTGAATCAGTAGAACTGAATACAGATGAATATATTGACCAATTCTGTAACCAACTGAAAGAATACCAGATACATGACTTCAAGACAAAGATGCAAGCAACTTATTACCGTGAAACAAAAATGTCTTTGAAAGATGGTGAGGTCCTTGCTGTGTGTGATTTTGCTGAAAATTATTCCTTTATTCTTCAAGATGAGGTTCAGAGCTTTCACTGGAACAATGAGATGGCTACTCTACATCCATTTGTTATTTACTATAAAAAGGAAGATGAGATTGCTCACCTTAGCTTTGTTATTATTTCAGAGTGTAACATCCATAACACAGTTGCTGTACATTTGTTTCAAAAGCATCTGATAAAATTCCTAAAAGATAATATCTCATCCATCGGTTCCATCCACAAAATAATTTACTTTTCAGATGGGTGTGCAGGACAGTATAAGAACTGCAAAAACTTTTTGAATCTTTGCCATCACAGAGATGATTTTGGAATTGAGGCAGAATGGAATTTTTTTGCAACAAGTCATGGAAAGGGACCCTGTGATGGTGTTGGAGGCACAGTTAAGAGATTAGCTGCAAAAGCTAGTCTACAACGACCTTATGATGAACAGATCCTTACTGCAGAACAGTTATATACATTTGCAAGTGAAAATATTGTAAATATAAAATGTCATTTTTCAACCAATAAAGAGCATGAAGAGGAAAGCCAACTTCTCCAAGAAAGACACTCAACTGCAAGGACTATTGCTGGTACACAGAAATTACACCATTTACAGCCAGTTTCATTGACTTCTCTTAAGGTTAAACATTATTCATTATCAGATTATTCAAATATTGAGAAAGTTACTGAAAAGGAAGAAGTTGTGACTGAGGAGAAAATACATGGTTTTGTTACTGCTGCATATGATGGCCATTGGTGGGTGGCATATGTGCTGGAAAAGATACCAGAGAATAGAGAAGTAAAAGTCACATTCCTTCATCCTCATGGCCCAAACCCATCATTTGTGTATCCTGGTCGACCAGATGAATTAATCTTACCATATTCAGATATTCTAACACAAGTTGAGGCATCTACTACTAATGGACGAACATACAGGATTTGCAAAGAAGTTACTTTGAAGGCATCCAAAGCTTTGGCAGATCTACAGCACAGAAAGGTAAGAATTCAAAATTAAAATGGTCATGTAACTATATATACACTGCATACATTTTAAGTTGTGATAAATGGAAATCAATGAGCACTATACCTATACATATTGTATGTACATTTTAATATGTTACTTGTATTTGTTAATTAGGTAGCTATCTAGGTATACATTAAAAATTGTTTTCTCTTCTAGAAATCACAATAAATTGGGTGGCCCACAAGAATCTTGTCAACTACTGAAAACCATCACATACATGCACAACATACAGGTGAGGTGGGTAAAGAACAAATATTTAAAAATAAGCATTTGCTTGTTTGTAGAAGGCTGCAGATAGTATGTAGATATGGGTTGTATTTGTAAGAGATTGAGCTGACCTTAGACAAAAATGGTTACTGACATACAAGGTCACAAAGTCATGACTTTTTGACAATTTTTGTATAAAATGACTTTTTTCAAAATGTTGCTTGAATTCATTATTTTTTATACATTGAACTAGTTATCAGCCACTTACAGCTTCTTGGGATTTTGTTGTACATGACTCAAGGTATTAATGTAAAAAAATTGAATTTTTTAGGAGAAGGTATTTTTTTTTATTCAAGGTCAAAGGTCAACTTTTGAAGGGATTTTTTTATTTTTCACAGTAGAGATATTTAACAAGAGACAATAAACAAGGGGCTACTAAAGAGCTTTAAAATGAGACCAAAATCAATGCTCTAGCTTTAATAGTTTTTTAGTTACACCATTTTGAAAATAGTCATTTAACGCAAAAAAAGGTCAAAATGTCACAACTATGTGACCTTGTATCTCAGTAACCAAAGGTCAGTCAGCTCTAATAATTTGGGAATTTAAGTTTGGCATGTATATCTGCTATTGTGCCAAGTATGAGCAAAATTGAAAGGGGTGTGTGTTTTAGGTGGCTGACTTGACATGGAATGACCCAGCTAAGTCTGAGACTTTTGCCCTCTTCACTTTTTCTAATAATCTCCAATTTCATCTCTATTGTAAAAAGGCATTTCTTCTTTTGTGAGTCTTTTGATGTAGATGTACGTTTAGAAGCCATCACTATAACAGTACACTATGTCACTATGCCACAAAATAAAATACAGTATCAATGTCACTGCATGTACGAATCAAATTTATGCTATATTTTCACTATTTTATGCTGTAATCAACAGAAACTAACAAATAAACACTAAGTACAAAGTCAGAAAACAAAATGTACAAAATTCTAACAGAAATCCCTAAGAACACCTGTACTATTCAAAACATTAGACCCCGAATGTTCCTGCAACGAACACTCTAGACAAACTGAAACGCGTTCGGCATCGCTGGCTGGCGTACTCAAATCGAGTTTTCTACTCAAGTCGAGTCAATAGGAGCCTATGGACGAGCGTACTCAAATCAATGCGTACTCAAATCAGGGGTCCACTGTATCTTATCCCATTTTTACCCAAATTTATCCCTACTTTTTGTCTCTATTTCCCCCCATTTTCACCGACTTTTTACCTGAATTTTTACCCATTTTCATTTAAGTAATTTATTCTTATTTCCACCCATTTTTGTCAATTTTTACCCATATTTTTCCCTACTTTTTCCCCCATTTTCGCTTTAGTAATTTATTTTTTTTCATTTCAGGCATCTGGTGGTGAAGCTGAAGAGTTCAAGCCAAGGAGGCACCCAAGTGGAGGTTACAGCTTTTTGAAAACCCCCAGATATGCATTGGAACTGATCAGGGGTGATGTTTCTTCCAATCTTGGGGCAAGTCTTGCTAATGCCTTCCTCCTGGACTTACAAGCTATGGACCTGCTTAAGCCTGGCCTTGATATGAAACAGATAATAGTTGATAAATTGAAAATGGACAGGGAAAAAGCTAGAATGAAAGTGAAAAGTGATGAAAAGCATAATGAGGGTCTGGAAAAGTTAGTCTGTATTGGGGTTGATGGGAAAGTTGACAAGGACACTTTGCTGTACAGAGAAGTTAAGGATGAAAATGGGGAGACTAAGCTGAAGAAAGGAAAGGGACAAAAGCACCATTTGACTTTCACAAAGGAGCTGGGAACTGAAAGTGGAACATATCTTACTCACAGTCATCCCAATTAAAGGTGCGACTGGAGTTCTTGAAGAAGAAGTTGCTAGTGTCTTGGAGGAGTTTAACAGTGTTCATACCCTGAAAGCTGTCCTCCTTGACAACACAAATACAAACACTGGCTGGGAGGGAGGCCTTGTTAACAGCTCTGGAAAATAAAATTGAGCAGAAATTGCACACCACTGGCTGTTCACTCCATCAGAATGAGCTTCCTTTCAGAGCTGTTTTCAAGCATCTTGATGGCAGTACCAAAAGTCCCACTGCTTTCACTGGTCCGCTGGGAAAACTGTGAAATTGACTACCAAGATCTGCCACAAGGGGAATTCACCAAACTCAGTGGCCCCCTGGATGACATGGAATTTGCTGAGGAGACACTGAATGATCTCAGTAGCGACCAGAGGCTTCTTTTGGAGTATGTGCTTGGAATTTCCAGGGGCAAAGTCAACCCAAGATTTGCTGCCTGGAAAATTGGACCATTAAACCATGCAAGATGGTTGACTTTGGCAATTAGATTGATGTGTCTGGACCAGAGGTGCTTACCCTCCAGAACTACAGGATAAGCTTTACCAGGCCATCAAGTTCATTGTGGAAGTGTATGCAGTCAGTTGGTTTGAGATCAAAAGGGACAGCAAGTTCCACAATCAGCAGCTGTACATCTTCAACATGATCCAGAGGATCAAGCAGCAGTCTGAAGAAATCCAGGGTGTTGCTTTCAAGAACCTAAGTACAATGCTTTTGCCTTGCTGCCCAAGAATGTGCTGTACTCCATGATGAAGTCTGATGACTTGGAAGTGAGAGAAGCTGCTCTCAAGAAAATTCTGCCCATCAGGTAAGCATTTATCAACTTAAAAAAATGTGAAAAAAAAATTTGATTATAGGGATTTATTTAATAAAAAAAAAGGCCAGAGTTCTATAAATCCCCATAATCAAATTTTTTTCCACATTTTCTTATCCCAATTCCCCCCCTCCCCTCTGATAATGGAAATAATCTTACCTTCTTTCTGAAAAAAAAATTTTGATTATGGGGATTTATAGAACTCGGGTTGTTTTTTAAGTTAAATTAAATCAGCAATTCTGAGACTAATAGGGATTAAATCTTAAACTGGAATAAAAAATAAATTAATTATTATTCTTTCAGAAGTGGGAAGCCAGCCAAGAAGAGGCTGAAGAAGATCACAGCCATCAACATTGAAGCTACCCACTGGTCAGAACTAATCAACCTTTCTCAAAGTGGCATCTGTGAACCTGCTCTCACACAAGACTTTTCTGACCAGGAGCTTCAAGAAGCATTGCTGAATGGAACCAAACTGGAGCTGCCTGATCTGCCTCCACATTCTCACTGTGTTGAAAGGGCCGTGAAGCTGACATCTGAAGCTTCCCATACTGTTTATGGACTTGAATCAAGGCACAAACACATTCTGGCCAAAGCCCTAAGCCACCAGATGAGGCCTTCCTTTGCTTCTAAGGGCTGTTACAGTGAAAATTATGATCATCTTGGGATCCAAATGTGTCTATTTGACTCTATAGCTACGTGTTTTTTTTTTACTTTTTTTCAATAAAATTGTAACTTTTTTCAGGATTTATTTATGAAAATAGCATGAGGTTTTCGGCCAAAAATTGCGAAAATGCGGTATTTTTTCGTACAATTTTTTTACAATTTTTGAAACCATTTCCTCAAAAAACGGTTAAAGCTAGGGATCTGAAATTTTTTGTCAGTTATTATCATATTAATCCCTGACTATCTCGACTAATCCAAAGTCGATATCTAAAAAAATGCGGAAAATCAACCTACCTTAATATACAGTGACCCCTTGCCATGACTCCAGATTTGAAAAAATTTACTGGAGCACAGCTCTGAATTTACTTTTTTTCCCCTTACACCACTAGATAGGTTAATGATAGTAAACTCTTGAATTGATGACATACCAATTACAAATTGTTTTAGCTAAACATAATAATACAATAATGTACAGTTTATAACTCACCTTAAGTTTATTTATTCATTGCAGCAGCAACAGTGGACGATGTTAGACCTTGCATGTAGGCATTTGTTGTGAATTTACCGCCATGTATGCTTGGCCACTGATCAATGGCTTTCTGTGTGATCATTACAGCAGATCTAGTACCTGGAGCTGGACCCTCCTTCACAATTCTGCACAGCTTAGTCAAATGAGATGGCTTAATGGATCCTTTGTGTTCAACAATGTAACCAAGAATGGAGAATGTCCTTCAGCTGGTGCTTCACTCCAGGCAGTTGATCCATCTTTATCAAAATGCTTTAATCTCTCTGATTCCTTTCCACAGCTGTTCTATATATTCTGTCAGCCAATTTATCACTGAGTCTTTTGTAAAACTACTTTCAGATCTGGTTCTGGATGGTCTAGCAACTTCAGCAACCTGGTAGTAATCAGAATGTTTCTTGATATATTTGTAAACTTCATTTAGGATGTAATCCTCAGCTGTTAGTTCCTTTTGCTGCCCTGTGGTATCGTGCTTAAATTCAGAAACTACATCATTTGCATTTCCTCCATTAGCTAATTTGGAAATTGTTTCCATCACTCTTAACATAACAGTTTTCCCTCCTTTATAAAATATATTTTCTACAAATTCTGCACTAACTGTGGTTTTTTGAGCTACTTGCAACATAATCTTTGTTACATAGGAAATCAATACATAGAACTTGGCACTAATTTCTTTCTCTTGTGGATGATCAAAAAACACACAATTTTCCACAAATCTGTCAAATTGATCAAATTCGTAATTAACCATGCGAGTATCAGATTTGAGTTTTGGTCTCTTAAAACCAATGATATTGTCAAGAACCATATTGGTATAGTCAAGGCCTGATCTCAGATTTGAAGAGTGATTCTGAATAAAGTCTAAAAGCTCACTTAGTTTACAAATTTTCTTCAATGCATCAACGTGGGCTCTGTTCACAAGATGCATTAAGTCCCATCGAAATTTGAAATTTTCTCCAAACAACTTTTTCATTTCGTTTTTAAATGGCTCGTTGTCCTTACAAAAAGCCCCATCTCCAACCATTCCAGATACCTTGGATTTAATTGCTTCTTCAGATAGTTTCAAGTGATTAGGAGACTTCAACACATCAAAAATTTCATTGGCCAAATAAACTCCTGATTTGCTGCGTACTAAATTTATCCCAGCAAGTTTTACAGTCTTATCTTCTTCACTCATAACTAATACAACTAGCATGCTTAATCCCAAAATTGTTCCAATGTCAGCTGTTATTGTTACTGAAGTTTGTTCTAAGAACCACTTTACAGTTTGTTCTTTAAGTTGATTATCTAATAGCTCACAAATTGTCTCGCACGCATGTGTGCTATGATTCAAATTTCCAACCTCACAACCTGACCTATGTAATACAGCTAGAAGTACTGGATATAGAGCCCATGCAGTGTTTGTTTTCATTATGTAGTATAAGATGTTGCCACATAAGTCTTCTATGCGTTTAGTAGTGTTCCGAGATGTTTTCATCACTTCATAAACAGCAGCTCTTTGATGATGCTGAAGTTTAATTAACCCTTTCGCTGCGTCCCATTCTGATACGCCCTGTGCGTGCCACGCTAATACCCCAGAACGAAAGCTGTGCATATAAATGCGCCAGAAAATAAACTTGAATTATTTTTTTGCTTCCTCTTTTGTTTGCCTTTAAAATAGGTTTTCTATCAATAATATTTTCAGTTTTTCATGGGTAACAAAAAAATAAAGGTAAAATAGAGATATCTTTATTTAGTTAACTAAAAGTTAAATGCTGAGTGATAAGTTTTGAAACATGGTTCGGCGCATAACCCTGGGGTATCGGGGCATGTTTCGCATTGAAAACGTATTCGTTTTTCTATCCCATGGGCATAACATACCCTGCATCTCTTTGTTGGTCTTGGGGTACATTCAGAATTTGATGTAATTTTCTTGGTAAAATGTTTTCCAACTAGTCTTGGAACTACTGATTTCTTCAAGTTAGGTTCATCTGCAGATGTCAGTCCTTTTATAATCCCATGGCAAAAGTCTAGAAGGGGAACTTTTCCCTTTTTTATGAGATTATAAATTCCACAAGCATCTAGTACTCGGACCTGAATCAAATGCATTGCCAGCTTCTTATACCATTTTAGAGACTTTCTTGGGACAGAGTAATAATGCAGTATTTGGTCTGTTCGGTCTACATATCCCATATGTTTGTTGTATTCATGTACGCAAGCTGGAATAATTTTTTTGACTCGACCTTCCTTTGACCTACGTGTTACTGTCACATCACTGTTCAAATGGTAATTGGAGAGCATGCAAACTCTTCTCTTGTCATGAAACACAAGGGAAAGCAGTTCAGGAGTCTCAAAAGCAAGTTTTTTTCCTTTTGCCACATTCATAGTTTTCATAGCATGGCATAAGCCCTTACGATTACTTCTAACAGTCCCTGCGGCACCAGTTTTATTATCACTAAGGTATTTGTATAGTTTTTGTGATGTATAGAAGTTATCAGTGAAGATGTTGTGACCTTTTCCTAAATATTTTTCCATCATACTTACTACAATACTTTCAGTCTTAGAAAAATCAGCAACAGTTTCCATGGTCCCGGTATATATTTTATATTTCAAAGTAACACAATTTTCATCCACAAGTTTGAACATTTTTATCCCAAAACGTGATCTTTTTGTTTTTATGTATTGCCGGAAACTGAGTCTGCCCTTCCACAGCAACAAAGATTCATCCAAACTTAGGTTCTGAGAAGTTGAATATTTTGATTCAAGAGCAGATGTCATCAACTCAATAAAGTCATGCAATTTCACCATCTTCCCCCCTCTTTCTTTCAATGTCTCATCTGCATTGTCAGCAAAATGCAAAAAAGAAAGAATGTTGGTAAATCTGTCTCTTTTCATGATTGCTGTAAATACTGGAGTAGCATAAAAACTGTCGGTTGACCAATACATACCTATCTTGGGTTTTTGTATAATACCCGTGAGAAGTAACAGCCCTATAAATTGCTTCATTTCTGTAAACGTAGTTGGGACCCATTCACTATACCGAGATGTTGATTTCAGATTAGGTGTAGCAGCCAGAAATTGAGTTGCATATTTGTTTGTTTCTGTAACCATTAGCTCAATTACTTCTTTGGGAAAACTTCACAAAAAACATCATACATCGTATGAGTTTGACCATTGAAGAGCACTTTATTTTCACGAGTAAACTGCCACCCACCTCTGGTACAGCCTATATTTTCACCAATTTCCTGCCATTCAAAATTCTCGCTAGATTTTGTTGCTTTAGGCAGATCTCTTTCCAAAAGTACCACATTTTCTTCATCATCGTCACTACTTGATGTGTTTTGTAAAATATTCCGTACATTATCTTGCGCCCAGTCATCCTCACTTTCACATTCTATATCACTTTCAGAATACATTGAGAGATATACGTTTATATCATTCTCATCTAGAGAGGATTTTTTACGCTTATTACTGCTTGTGGATGCCATGCTGAACTGATTGGGGGAGTCCATTTCACTCCCCCCTCTGGTGAGCTGAGAGTCAGAAAATAAAAAAAGATGCCAAATACGACCATATTGATGTCTAATATTAGTCAGGGAACTAACTATGTTGTTCTAATAGGAACGAGGGGGTTCATAGACTGTTTAATGGAAAACAATGTTTACCATGCGTCCTGAGAGAAGATTTTTAATGGTAAACATAGTTTACCATGCGTCCTGAGTCGGGCTTTTTTATGGTAAACATAGTTTACCACACGCACTGAAAGGGTTAAATGTCTCTTCAGGTGGGTTTTCAGATTTCTAAACCATCTCTCTTGATTTTCTCCTTGTTTGCATACATAGGTTAAATCTTTAACATTGAAGTAACCTTTTATGTTAGAATGTTTGTCTGAAGCACATGCTTTGGGGTCTGTGCAAGCTATGCAATATAATGTAAACATTTTATCATCAGAAGCATCATCAATATCTTCTTGATTATCATCATCTTCATCCTCAACAGCTATATCTACATCAGGCATATTAGTGTCACTATTTGCAATGTTTTCCATTATATCACTTGGTACTGAAAATGAATCATCAGCATGCCCTAGATCCTTCTTTTCACCAATTTGAATGTAGATTTGATCAAATCATTGTTCAGGATTTCTTGTATTGATTTACACTTGCTTAAATGGGCTATGGAAATGTCAAATTTGTTGCTTTTTGCTTTATTAGATTTGGATGCAACACTTGAACTTGAAGGCATATTTTGACTCTTCTCTTTATTAACCACAACAGCTTGGTGAGTTTCTTTTGTTAGGCGCAAAATTGCATTCAATGTCTTCTGGATTTGGGAATTTTCAAATTCCTCTAAAGCAGTTTTGTTAGTCTGATGCGCAGATTCCTCACTTACCTTTTGTTTCTTAGGTGGAGGAGAAGCACTTTCTTCAGTCTGTGAAACATCTAGTGAAAAAGTTTCATTTTCTAGATTAGCAGTTGATGAAGTTGGTTCATTTTTCTGAGGTCTAGCACTAGCACATTTTGTGAATAAACTAAATGACTGCTTTGCCGTATCTCTTTGCTGCACTTCATCCTGGTATTTCTTTACTGCAATATCTAAGCTGTGGGCCCAAACTCTGGGACCTCTTGTATTGTAACAAATATTTTTTTTGGAATTAAAATGTTCCTCCCAGTTTTGCTTCTTTGAATATTTGTTCTCGCATTGACCACAAAAGTAACCCCTTTTAACACCCTCACTTTTCTCTCCAACTTCATCAATATTAGGATCCATTATTGATTATTGACTACCTGAAAAAATACAAAATAAGTAAAAGTTAGTAAATATAGTATGGCAAAAGTGAGTAAAAGTAAGCAAATATAGTACAATGAAAGTAAGTAAAAGTAAGTGCTTTAAACTTAGTAAAAGTAAGGAAGAGTAAGTAAAAGTAGGTAAGTTAAAGTAAGTAAAAGTAAGTTTAAAGTTAACTAAACTTTTCAATTCTAGAGTCATGGTGGATTACTTAAAACCGCACAAGTAATTATCTGGCCAATTTATCAAACCTGGCTGAGATCAATGGAACATAGTCCAATCCTGATAATTTTATATTAAAAAAATATACATTTTAATAAAATTTTAATTATCAAAACATTGAAGCTTAACAAAAAATAAAAATAATTGTTAAATATGGAATTACCAACTAAACTTAAAATAACTAAATTTGTAATTTAAAAAAATTGGTTTGTACAAGAACGTATACGCAAAAAAATTGCATAACGTCTAGCGGATGAACAAAACCCA
Organism: Bathynomus jamesi; assembly: GCA_023014485.1. Classification (NCBI taxonomy): domain Eukaryota; kingdom Metazoa; phylum Arthropoda; class Malacostraca; order Isopoda; family Cirolanidae; genus Bathynomus; species Bathynomus jamesi. Next base: position 235,630 of record JAJOZX010003896.1, read on the forward strand.
AACCCAAATTTACTTTTTCTCATGGTCAAATTTACTGGAGCAATGCTCCCAAGATCCCAGGAATCTGGAGTCATGCCCCTTGCCATCTGCAGGTTTGTGCTTCACAGATTTCACTTATTAGCAGTTGACCATTTGTGACCCTTTTCATGGTTCGTAAGTGCAAATTTTGCATATCCATAGATTAGTGTGACTATGAAATTTCACGTGTGTGGGGCAGCACTGCAGAGGTGCAAAATGGCAACTAACCTCACTCAGCTAACCATTTATAGACTTCCAGGCACCTTAGGGCCCACATATACACACCCCTTTCATCATTACTGAAATTATGTACAGGGTCTGGGTCTAAAACAGGGCTGTGGAGTCGGAGTTGTGGAGTCAGTCAATTTTGAGTGGAGTCGGAAGTGCATAGTTGGATGGAGTCAGAGTCGGTGCAAATCCTTCAATTATAACCATAGCAGCCTAGGCCTAGCTCAATTTTATGAATAAAATAGATTTAACTTAATGTTTTAATATACAGGGTGTACATAAAGTCAGGATCTATTTTTGTGAAGCACTTGGAAATTATATGGAATTCCATCATTTTATGATTAAGTGGTAACATTTATTAAATAATTAAGAGTAGGATTCAACGTGACGCCCACCAGTATCCCTGCACAGCTTAAATCGTTCCGCAGCATTTCTAAACACATTCTGGAGCATTTGCAGGGTTATGTTATCTGCAGCAGTTCGTATACGTAAGTTTTCAAGACTCGTAATCTTCGTCTGATAGACGTGCGATTTGATAAAGCCCCATGCAAAGAAATCTAAAGGGGTTAAATCTGGTGATCTCGCTGGCCAAGGTCTGTTGCTTCCGCGTCCAATCCAGCGATTTGGAAAACGTCCATTTAGATAATCCTGAACAATTTTGGCATAGTGACAAGGAGCACCATCATGTTGATAGACGACGGGGATAGGATTGTTAGTACCGTCATCTATCAACATGATGGTGCTCCTTGTCACTATGCCAAAATTGTTCAGGATTATCTAAATGGACGTTTTCCAAATCGCTGGATCGGACGCGGAAGCAACAGACCTTGGCCAGCGAGATCACCAGATCTAACCCCTTTAGATTTCTTTGCATGGGGCTTTATCAAATCGCACATCTATCAGACGAAGATTACGAGTCTTGAAAACTTACGTACACGTATACGAACTGCTGCAGATAACATAACCCCGCAAATGCTCCAGAATGTGTCTAGAAATGCTGCGGAATGATTTGAGCTGTGCAGGGATACTGATGGGTGTCACGTCGAATCCTACTCTTAATTATTTTATAAATGTTACCACTTTATCATTTTATGATTGAATTCCATATAATTTCCAAGTGCTTCACAAAAATAGATCCTGACTTTATGTACACCCTGTATAATATAATATATAAATAATATATAACATATAAATAATATATAAATATAGTTGCTTATAATTAATAAGGATTATAATTAATTAATTAACATAACACTGGTCAACAAAGATTTTTCATCAGAGTAAAATTTGTGGTGGCTGGATAGCATTTTTCACGCTGATTCCAAAACTGCATTCAGATTTTTTCTAGCATGTATAGTTTTCAAGATGAAGGCATATATGTAACTACACAGATTTAACCATTTTAAATAGGCAAAATACTAATATTTCAACATTTGATTGTGTTTATTTTATTGTGTTTTTTTAGTTTATTCATCTTATTTATTTCAATTATCTTAATTATACATCTTATGTATTTCAGGTGTGGGCTTTTACGTCTAGCAGCATTGTGATTCAGGCAACAATGCCGTGCTTTGTGTGTCAAAAGATCAGTCCAGTCCAAGAACTTGTTGTGTCAAGTTGGTGTACATTTTTTTTGAATTTATAGTTTGCTCAGGTCAGTCAACATGCCTCGACAATGTAAGAATGACCCCGACAAGTTCTGTTTCGTATGCGGCCAGTTCACAACTAAAACACAGCGATGAAGTATTACAACCGACATTAAGAAAATATACAAGCTATACTTTGGTTGCCATCTAGGTGACCAAGATAAACCATGGGCGCCACATCAAATCTGTTCTGGCTGTTCAAATGGATTACGTGATTGGCTTAACAAAAAGAAAGCTTCAATGCCATTTGCCATACCCATGATATGGAGGGAGCCGAGAGATCATCATGAAGACTGTTATTTTTGTAGTGTGAACTTAATGGGGTTTTCTGCCAAGAACAAACACCAGATTGTATATCCAAACTTGGATTCAGCACGTAGATCAGTAAAACATGATTAAACATTGCCCATTCCAATTCCCCCAAGTGATAGGCTAGATTCTATCATAGATGACATGGAAAGTGATGAAGGTGCAACTGGCATTTCCGGACCATCTACAGAACCAGAGTACACTTTTGAAGGTAGACATTTAGAGCCTAAAAAAGTTAACCCAAGGACAGTTGAATGATCTTGTTAGAGACTTATCGCTGTCTAAAGAGAAATCAGAGCTTCTCGCCTCAAGACTAAAGGAGAACAATTTACTTGAGAACAATGTTCGTATTAGTTACTACCGAAAGCGGAATTTTGAATTAACAGCATTCTTTTCAGTAGACAGTCCTCTCTGTTATTGCCATGACATCAATGGACTATTTACAGCCATATCTCAGACGTATGTGGCATCTGAGTGGCGCCTCTTTATTGATTCGTCACAGAGAAGCCTGAAAGCAGTTCTTTTGCATAATGGTAATATAATGCCATCCATCCCCATTGCCCATTCCATCCATCTAAAAGAGACATATGACAATATGGATATACTACTTAAGGCAATCAAATACAACAGTGGACGGATAAGTGGCAGATGCAATTTAACGTAGATAAATGTAAAGTTTTGCATATAGGTTCTCGCAACAATAATTACGTGTACACGATGGATGATAGGGATTTAGCGAGCGTTGACGAGGAAGTAGATTTAGGCGTATGCGTAACTAAAGATTTAAAGGTTAGGAACCAGTGCCTGGAGTCTTGCGCAAAAGCTAATAGGATGTTAGGCTTCATAGCGCGTAATTTCGAATTTAAATCGAAGGATATTATATTGCCCCTTTACAAGTCCCTAGTCAGGCCTCATTTGGAATATGCCGTTCAGTTTTGGTGCCCGTACTTGCGTGAGGATATTGATAGGTTAGAAAGGGTTCAGCGTCGTGCCACGAAACTTATTCTGGCATTGCGCAATAAGCCTTATGAAGATAGGATTAAAGTGTTAGACTTGTATTCACTCGAAACTAGGAGATTAAGGGGGGAGCTTATTGAAGTTTTCAAAATTGTTAATAACATCGATAACGTAAATTTTGACAAATTGTTCACTTTCGATAATAGTAATACTCGCAATAACGGATTCAAGTTGCGTGGCAGACGTTTCATTACTAATATCGCTAAAAACTTCTTTACGTTTAAAGTAATTGATAAATGGAATAATCTTCCCGCGTCAGTCGTTCATTCTACCAGCGTTAATGTGTTTAAGAACCGTCTTGACAGACATTTTAAAAATATTAACGTTGTTTAAAATTAAAAAAGAAAGTTAACAACAGGAGCTCTGGTGGTGGTGCTCGAGGATGAGTCTGTTGACGATGAATGCCAGCTTGTGACATGCCAGCGTGATGCCAGCAATAAAAAAAAAAAAAAAAAAAATTAGACTAACACGAATGTAGATGTAGCTCATAGCGTAAACTAACCCACTTTTTGTTTAACTTTACCTACTTTTTTTTTTTTCTTATCCTCCTTACTTTGCATGTCTCTAACTCTTTTCTTGCATGTTTGTAGTTTGCATGGTATGACAGTGAGTTAAGACTGTGTTTGCATGGTTTGTAAGCGTTCTTATTTTACTTCTTTTCATCTTTCACCCCTCTCCTATATTCTCCGACTATTTTTCTGACTTGTCGGCAGTGGCCGGCGGATGATGATGGTGAGACTTTTTCCCTCTTTTTCTGAATGAATGTTAACCCACGAATGATAGGTGTTGCTCCTTACTTAACCCCTTATTCTCCTCTCTTCTCTTAACCCCCTACTCTCTCCTTTCTCTCGGGCTAGCCTTAGAGTGGATCTTAGGGTCTTTGTTAGCCTTAGCTTCTGTAGATCTGTAGATCTAAAAGTTATAGGAATGCTTATGGGTATGCAGTCAGGATTCACAAAATTTTGTTGTTTCCTTTGCCTGTGGGACAGTCGTGCCACTATAGAACATTACACCAAAAGTGACTGGCCACTTAGGTATACATATGTCCCAGGGATAAGCAATGTCCAGTCTGTTCCTTTAGTGGATCCCCAAAAGATCTATCTGCCACCTCTTCACATTAAACTTGGTTTAATGAAGAATTTTGTTAAAGCAATGGGTAAAGTCAATTCTGAAGGGTTCCAATACCTTTCAAGGAAATTTCCGAAGGTTACTGCAGCAAAATTGAAGGAAGGAATTTTTGTTGGGCCACAAATAAGGGAGGTTTTGAATAACACTGAATTTGAAAAAGTCCTAAGTCCGCTGGAATTGAAGGCTTGGCTGGCATTCAAATGGATATGTGAAAACTTTCTTGGAAGCAACAAGTCACCTGCGTATAAGGATGGAGTCAAGAACCTCCTTGATGCCTTCAAAGAAATGGAGTGTCGAATGTCGTTAAAAATTCACTTCCTGCATTCCCACTTAGATTTCTTTCCTGAAAACCTTGGTGCAGTGAGTGACGAGCAAGGAGAGTGCTTCCATCAAGATATTCAGATGATGGAGAAGCGCTACCAAGGATATTCGAATGAAAGCATGATGGCGGACCATTGTTGGATGCTGTATCGTGACAATCCAGGCCAAATTTACAAAAGGAAATCACACTCACAGTGTTTAATAAAATAATGTATATATTCTTTATTTATAAGTACACTGAATAAGGTATATGATGTATTTGTTGTTTAGCATTCCTAAGTGTGATCTATACATCCATAAATTTTCTTATAGCAATATCAAAAACTTAAAAATATCAAAACCAGTGTATCTATATAACTATACATGCTAGAAACAAAATAAAACCAGATTCGGAATCAGCGCGAAAGATGCATTAAGAAAAGTATGATCATGTTTGTGATGAGAAAAAAAAGTTTCATTTTGTTGGCCAGTGTAATTAATAAGGAAATTTAAAAAATTTGTACTAGCAACCCTAAATCTTTTTCAGATTTTTAGATTTCAATTTGATAATTTTGATAAGCATCACTGAAAGAAGATTTAATGGAAGCGATCCTTTTTTAAAGAACAAATTCAGTTTAGGTTAGTACATTTTGTTACGGATGTTTATAATACAAAAACATCTTATTAATTTGCTAAACCAATAATAATCTTATTTTGTTTAAGTTTCAATCAGTTTGTATTTTGGGATTTATTGTAATTTTTTAATAAAGAGAAAAAAAGCCATTAAGGCATAGTTACAGCCACTAAGTAACCTGATGAGTCATGGGGTGGTGACGAAATGCCTTGTTTATAAATCTCCATTGGCCTAATAAAGCTAATCGTAATCAATTTGGCCTTAACATTCCATCGGAGTCAGAGTCATAATTATACAAGTCAGATTTCTGGAGTCGGAGTGTTAAAATTTTTGGAGTCGGAGTTGGAGTCGGCAAATTTTATCACCAACTCCACAGCCCTGGTCTAAAATACTATTTTCATTATTTCTTTCCCAGTACTGTTCAGTAGTTAAAAATTATAGCAGGCACAGGTATATTCCTCAACAAAAATAAAATGAACCGAATATATCGGAGCAATGCCAAAACTTTACAGCCACAACTGGGAGCAAGTCCTGTACTGTCCCTGATCACTTAGCATCTGTTTCTAATTTGAGGGTGCTCTTACTACAGTATTTGCATCACCACTCGCAAACCCTCTGGTGGTACATTTCCTCTAATACAATATCAGCAGAAAACCATTTTCTTACACTATTTACCCTCATAACCAAAGTGATTTTGTTGATAGTCAGTGCACTAAAATATGTCAGCAAATTTATTAGCAGATTTTTTTGCCCTTTTGGATGTTAAAGTAAATTATATTAATATTTTTATTACCCCAAAACATCAGTATTCATATTTTAGGTGGGTGTCTGAGGTCCCCAGTCATGTAACCTCACTTTTCCGATTGAACCATCAAATCATGGTTCATGGATTTTGCACTTCACAGGGTTTCCTCAGAATGAAATAACCGCAAATAGCAAAGCAAAGCAAAGCAAGGCAAGGGTGTGTGTGTGTGTGTGTGTGTGTGGTGTGTGTGTGTGTGTGTGTGTGTGTGTGTGATATATATATATGAGGCATCATGAGTACAAGGGGTGAACTTGCCACAAGGGGTGAACTTGCCACAATGGTGATTTTGCAATTGTTCCACAAATGAATAGTTCAACCCTCTCCACCCACAGACAACTTTGTATAGCCAAATACCCACCTTGTATGCTCAAAATGTAGTTATTTTCACTAAGTATTTACATTATGTGCCCCTCATACACAATAGTCTCAAAGTTTAAACACATCTATCTCAAAAGTGGTTTGTAAGTTTGCCCCTCATACTCGTAATGCTTCATATACAGTAGCCTAGTTATTTGCAAACAAGACAAATATAACTGCTAAACTTCTATATTAATGAATTAAAAAAAAAATGAAGCACCTACAATGAAGCACTAATTTTTTTAAGCAATTTTGGCCTGTAAAATTAACTATATTACATTGTCATGTTATTCTAAGGTAGTCTCTCTCAAGTAAAACATCATTCAGAAAAATTCAATTTTGATGGTTGCCTAGTTCATTTATTGATGTGTTTACTGGTTGCTTACTGCTTAGTTTGTTCTTAAGTTGATTCATCAACTGCTCCTACAAGCTTCTGCACCATTTCTTTCAAGTAATTTTTCACAATTTTTTTTTTTCACCTTTCACATCAATATTGCAAATAAAAAAGCTTTTATTAATATAAATTAACTTCAGCCTATAATACTGAACAATTTGCCTATTTGGGTCAAGCCAGGTTCCCTTAGATCTAGGTCCATCAAAGACTCATTACATATGGACAACATGAAGCCACTTGGGCCTGTCACTGTTATCCAATTATCACAAAAATGTGAGCAATGGCAAAATTTTTAATAAAGCAAATAAAGCAACAGTGATAAAAATGATAGAGTGGCAACCCTGCATTAAATACTTTTAACCAGCTACCTTGAATCTCATGAATGAATTCCCTTCTGTTTCTAACCTACGCTATATGGAGAATGTTGCTATTTTTCTGAACCTATCAACCTATCTAAATCTTTTTACAACTTCTAAGAACTTCTAACATTCTGACTTCGATTTTGGTATTTGTAAACTTCAACATTTTACAACTTATTCTGTCATTCAAATACTTAATGAAAAGTGACTTATGAGATATAATAATTAATAATGAATGTCAAATTGACAAATTTGACATTCAAATTGGGATCAATTGACCCCAGGAATGCTACATCCTGTAGTATAATAAGCAATGTTTATAACCCCCAGGGATGAATTCCAGGCATTTTCAGGCTTTACAGGTTTTACAGGTTTTCCTGGTCGCTTGCCACCATGTTATAAGAACTTTCTATACTTATAACTGGGGCAACTACTTTTGTATCATCTGCAAATTTAAAAACTATACTACCTATTCCCTTTTCTAAGTCATTTAGATATAAAATAAGAGTAATGGCCCTAACACTGATTCCTGTGGTGCCCCACTTTTCACTTTCTGCCACCCAGATTCATGACCATCTAGAATTACTCTGTTCTCTCCCTTCTAAACAATTTTCTACCCAATTTATAACTAACACCAATATCTCAAGAGCTTTTAATCTACATAGAAGTTATGGAAAAACTATATATGCCTGCCATAACACTTTACATTACAGTTCACAACAAAGCCTAATTCAAACCCAGGCTTATACATGCCTACAATATAGTATTGTATATACAGTGTCCGCGAAAAGTATCCGATCACTCAAGAAAATACAATATTTTCCCTTGATATTCAGAGACACGTAATTCACTTTCTATTTGTTCTAGCGACATCTGGTAACTTTGAGGTTGCTCGCTGATATGAGAGCTATCCAACGCATTCTCAAATTAGTGTTCTGGTAGCCTTCGTTGCGGGTGGCTATGTCTCAAATTTGTCAGATTTCACTGTTTGTGTAAATTTCTTGATATTTTTTTTTTTTTTACAGAAAGTGGTGTAAATAAAATTTATATATAATGTGTGCTAAAAAACAACTTAAGAGTGATTGTCGAGGTGCTATTGTTGCTTTGCATGCATGTGGGAAATCACAGAGACAGATAGCTAAGGAATTAAACATATCCCAAAGTACCGTTAATTTATGGGTTTCACGGGCTGAGAACAATGGTGGCCTAACCATGCCAGTCCCTAAAAAACGATCTGGCAGACCGAGAAAAACAAATTCGCGAACAGACAAACTTATGAAACGTTTAGTATTGAAAAACCCAACAATAACTGCGAAAGAAATAAAATTTAATATGAATAACTTATCTGGTGTTTCTGAACGAACTATCCAGGAGCGGCTCCAAAAAGAACTCGGATTACCATCTCGCCATGCTGCTAAGAAACCGTTCATTAATGAAAAAATGCGTAAAAAACGTGTCGCATTTTGTAAAAAATACATTCATTGGACTGTTGATGACTGGAAGAAGGTTTTATTTAGCGATGAGTCGACATTTTTGACATTCAGAAGTTGTCCAAAAAAGGTTCACCGGCCTATTGGCTCAAATAGGATGGACCCTAAATACACCCTAAAGACAATGAAACACCCTCCAAGTGTGATGGTTTGGGGTTGTTTCGGTTACTATGGGCGTGGAAACTTATATTTTCTTCCGAAGAACACAACTATGAATGGTGCACGGTATTTAGCAATGCTACAGGATAAACTTCCAATGGCAATGGCAATCCAAAGGACAAAAACATACATGCATGATGGTGCACCATGTCACAGGGCCAAAATAGTGACAAAATGGATTACTGACAATAAATTTGATATTTTGGATTGGCCTGGTAATAGTCCAGATCTCAATCCGATAGAAAATCTGTGGCTAATAATAAAAAATAAGGTTGAATGCCACGACACTGGCTCAGTCGAAAAATTACAAGAGGCCATCAAAAAGGTATGGTGCAAGGAAATATCAGTGGAAGTTTGTCAAAACTTGATTAAATCCATGCCAAAACGTCTAGAACAAGTCATCCAAACCAAAGGACAGATGACAAAATACTAATATAAGGTTAGTATACATTTAAACATTGTTTTTTATGTAAAAAATACAAATTTCAAGGGTGATCGGATACTTTTCGCGGGCACTGTAGTACCATTATTTCATAATTAAATACAAATTATTAATTTATTGTATTAAATAATTACAAAATTGCCTCGAGATTGGTGACAAAGTTTATTGGGAATGAAAAAAAATTGTCATATATAGAACCCAATATGTAAGCACTGGGCCTACATAAAAAAAATATATTTCATATAAAAATTTTCCATTACTGACTCATGAAAATTACTTTGAGAAGAAATAATGAAAATACAAAACTTAGACATCTGGGAACTTTGTAAAGTAAGCAAATTTTAAGACAAAGACTTAGCAGCCAGAGCTACCTAGTGACAAGCATTGCTTTAGGCAAGGAAGACATGCTTAATCTTCCTACAAGTTCTGAGTGAAAACCTAATAACACAAAAAGATAGGCCTAGTCCTTCATGTATTTACACACAGTGAATTGCCTATATTAAACTCCTTTCGCAACCCCATTGCCTACATCAAAAAAGAGGCACGATAGGCAGCCACGTACCCTACAACCAGAAGTGAGGGCCAACGAAATAATAAGGTATGGTAGTTTCCTTTTTTACCATTAGGCAGTGCTAAATATCAAAGGCAAATAAACATTAACAAAAAAAAAAACACTTAACAAGGTCTTTTGAAGACCTCCACAAACACAATTTTTTAATGAAGAGAGAGAGGGGTTTGCCATTAACTCGGCACCAATATCTGGCAAAAATTTTCACCAGATCAGGTTGACAGCAATCAACCATAACCCTATATAGTTTTTTATAGTATTGAATATAGTAATACCTTGTTTTACGCGGTTTTGCATATATGCGGGTAAGCCATGCCATACTTAAAATGCTAAATTTGAACAGATAAATATTGCACACTAGTTCCATATGTAGTACAATTACATATGGTTAATTTTCTTTTATTATATTATGTATTATTTATATATTTTATTTACTAACTGTATTTATAGCTTAATATTTGTTAATAAGGTTAAATCAGGCTACATAGGTATAGGCCCATGTAACTTGTAAATGGATGTATTAGGGCAAATTGAATGTAAATATATCTTGTCTCGTATACGCAGTTTTTTGTTATACACAGGTCGCACAAGCATGGAACCCCTGCGTAAAACAAGGGATTACTGTAATTACAAATTACAAAATTACAAAATACAAAAATTATACATCTAGTGTTTTTCCATTTGCTGACTCAAGCAAAATTTAAGACCAAAGATTGAGCTCAGAGCTGTCTAGTTGCAAGCATTGCTGTAGGTAAGGAAGATGTGTTTAATCTTCCTACAAATTCTGAGTGAAAAACACTAACAAAACTATAGAATAGACCTATCCCTTCATGTAATTAGGCATAGTGAGTTGCCAATGTTAATTGGACTTAACAAACACCTCGCGTAACCAAGTTGCCTACATCGAAAGAGAGGTACAGCAGACAGAGAAACAAGACCTTCCTGATCTAAATCCATGTTAGGAACTTGAAATAAGATTAAAATTTTCCAAATGATCTTCTTTATTATTCTTTATAATTCTTTCTAGTATCTTATGATCTTATCTACCAATGATGTTAAACTAACAGGCTTATAATCTTGTACCTCCTTTTACTACATACCATTTCTGTAAATGGGTACTACATTTGCATTTTCAATTCATCTGCTACCTCTGAATAATTAATAGACCTAGCAAATAAAAGAGTGCCTCAGGTAAGCTATCCTACCCATCTCTGAGAATCCAAGCATATACTGTATATTATCAGATCCAGCAGCTTTATTTGACTTCATTGTATGAATCACTTGCCCATCATCATCCTTCCTCAGCTATATGAATCTTTTCTCATCAAGAATGCCCAAGTTTACAGAATCTAAAGAATTAAAATCAAAGTTATTCAAATTTACTTCGCTACAAACAGAGGTAATCATTAAAAATAGCAACAATATCCTGATCATTTTCAAATATCCTATCAACATGTTCTGTTGGGCAATCCTATCATCTTTTTTTGATTATATTTATAAAAACTAAAGAATTTATTTGGATCTTTATTGCTATTTCTAGCTACAATTATTTCACTATGCCTTTTGCTCTTCCTAATCAAACCATTTAGCTTATTTCTTAACTGCCTATAATTATCCAAATCCAAAAGAATATTACTACTTTTAAATTCCTTGAATGACCTTTTTCTCTTTTTAATCATTTTAGCTATTTCCCTATTCCAACACAAAGGTTTCCTAATTTTCTTGTTCCTCACAGTTCTGAAAGAAATACACACACATTGTAGATACATCTAAAATTTCTTTGAATCTAAACCACATCTCAATAGCATTTTCATTGACAAATTCATTATTCCACTTTAAAGACATTCCACATCAAGTGTACACACCTTATGTCACCTCATCTCACCAATTTCTCGGATATTATTATTTTTTTTTTTTATGTGTAATGGTTAGGTTAGGTGAATGATGAATCATCACTAAATTTTAGCTTCTTGGGTCAATGGGTTTCCAAGTAAATGCAAAAAACTTCACTTTTTTTCTATGTGAAGGTCAAAATATGATAATTAAAACCCACTCTAATAGACAGAGTATTTCCACAACAGTTTCGATGCCCACTGGCATCCTCTTCAGGTGGATACAGAAAAACGAATGAATGACCTTCCAAAGTTTGAGGTGAACAGCATGACCTTGGAGGTTTGAAAGGTCATATCTCAGGTTGCACTGTACCAATTTCAACAATCTTGGTCTCAAAATGCTCAGGAGCAGGTGGAGCAGTTTGTATACTTTTGACAATTATATAATACTTATTGTTTATTAACTTATTAACAATTACTGACTATTTTCAACTATTATTAACAACTTATTGACAATTAATAATAAATAAACAACACAGAAACACATCTAAACAATCCAAACATGGCACCCATAGTTTTCACCTCATTTTTTGGTAGCACAGTTTTTCAGGATTCTAAATTGGCTTCATTGGTTTCCCTCTGTGTGATTGTGTATGACCTTCCAGTGGCTGTCCTAGGGTGGATCATTGCGAGGATATCAGACACATCCCCTGTCAGCACATTGGGTTTGGAGGGGAAGGCAAAAGACTCTTTTGGTCCATGTGGGTGAAGGAAATTTACTTCCACTTCCCCTACTTCAGGATATATTCCCATAACACAAGCCACCCACCAGTGGTTGTCATATTCTACTGTCACATATCCATTGATGCAAGTTCCTTTTATTTTGTAAGTCTTGTCTCCTTTGTTAGTAATAGGCTGGTGACAGCCAATAATTTAATGGTTTTATTTTATGTTGACATTTTTGTGTGTGGTATAGAACTAATGTTTGTTTCTTTTGGTTTGTATCTATCTGACAATCTCAACCACACTAAAATTGGAAACTTGCTCACCTCATTTCTCTCATTCTTAGCAGTGCATGTGGTACTGAAGTCAAAGGATTTATTTTTACTCAGTTGAAGGCCCTCTGGGTGGTCCTCACTGGCAGCTGAATCTCCCATCTCAGCAACCAGCAGCAGCTGCCATGACCCCACTAATAGAGTATCTGGTAGGTGAGTAACGCAAACGCATTTTTACACGAAACACTTGCCAGCATCACACCCCTATTTCAATACCATGCCCCACAGATATCACACAGTACAGAAAACACACACACCTAACCCACAAGCCACCAGCCTAAGCAGAGTGGATCAAGTTAACTTAGCACAATTCCGATGTGGACATCACCCCAACTTACACACACATAAACACAGACCAGACAACCCAACAGATGACACCTGCCACCTGTGCCAGGACACACTACAAACAATTGAACACATTATGACAAACTGTACCGCTCTAGCACAACATAGAACACAACACATCATCACTAGTGCGCGTGCTGAACCTCTGGTCCACTCTAGAGAGGACAATCAGTTACCTGTGTACCACCAGCTTGCTCAATCAGGGTGGACTGATCAGCTAACCAACAACAACAACAACAACAAAAAAACAATCATATCATCCTCTCCTATATCAACATCAATTGCATCATCCTCTCCTACATCAACATTGACTGCATCATACATATACAGTATACAGGTTAGTCTTATTTTAAAGCATTCATTATTATTATGCATGTTATATGATATGTATCATTATTCATGGATTATGAGAATGTAGCCCGTTTATTACCATAGGTTATTAAGTTTGGTATTCGCAGCATTCTCCTGGAACATAACCCCTACGAATAGTGGGGTCTACTGTATGTACCATACTTTAAAAAAAAAGTGTAGAAAAGGACAAGCCATTGTGATCTAATAGAAGTGTGCACAAAGCAAGTAAAAAAAAAAAAAAAAAAAGTGTTGGAAGCAATATCAGGAAACTGATGATTACCAGGACTGGGGGCCTATCTAAGATATGAAAGAGCCTTGAACAGAATAACTAGGATTGTACATAAAGCAAAAAGAAAGTTAGACAAAGTTAAAAATATCAAGGGTGACCCTAAAGCTTTTTAAAGTACCCTATTCAAGAAGCAAGATGAAATAAAAAACAAAATAAAAGGACCCTTTAACTGACCAAAATGGTAAGATTATTATTGATGATCTGGCAGCCGAGATGTTAAATGGGTATTTTTCTTCAGTATTTACTGAAAAGATCCTGAACAATATACCAAACCCCAGAATGGTGTTTTTCAAGGTGAAAGAAATTAATTTATTGACAACGTAGATTTGCCTATGAATGCAGTGAGCAAATGATTTTGAAAATTTAAGTTCAGAGAAATCACCAAGAGCTGATCAACTTTACCCAATACAGGCATTGTCTGCAATTATGAATCAATTGGTTCCTTGGAAACCATTTGTAAAGCAAAAATTCATAAAGTGAACACAATTTTTCCATGGGAATTAATGTAATACCTGTAGGTTAATTTAGCCTATTCCTGACTCAGCTCCCAAGACCTAAATATTCACAAAAATAAACAAGTTTTTGCATTTTAAAGGAGAAATAAGCATACAAATATTAAAAGTAATTAATATTAAATTAATTTCATATTAAATGAAAGAAAGCAAAGCTACTTTTAGACATTAATTTGAAGAAGACTTATATGGACTTCCAAGGGGTGTGCTCTTTGCTGGAGTGGGAGGTTCACTTGTGGGCTTCCTGAAGGAGGAGTCCATAGTAGTTTGCCTGGCCTTGTTTCTCCTCTCTCTCAAAATCTCCTTATAGCATGCAACATTATTGTGGACTCAACTAGCAACTTTGCTACTCCTTTCAAAGTTATAAATTAGGGTTATTTGTAATTGTAGATTTTTTTAAAGCAAACATTCATAAAGTGGTCATTGGTGTAAATTAGGGTAATTTGTAATTGTGGATTTTCATAAAGTGAATGTTCATAAAGGGTAATTCCATACAAATGTCAACCTTTTCAGTGAAAATGAAATTTCTTCAAAATGCTACTTTATACATATAAATAGAATGGAAAAAACCTCAGCTTTCAGAATTTATGAGGTCAGATTGCCAAAATATTTCCTCACTAAAAAGTTATAGAGGTTAATGTGCATGCAGAAATTCCAGTAACACAAAAGGTATTTTTTACTCATTTTCACCCTACCTTCTCTACCTTAAAAATTGTACAGTACTAACTATAAAATCCTGGTAACACAAAAAGTTCTCATGTCCTTCACTTTAACATACATGGTACTATTATCAATAATTATACATTTAAAAAATTTTATGAACCTACAAGTTTTGGTGGCAATGATGTTACGCGAGTTACAAAAAATGGTTCTTTTTTAATTTCACATGAATATGGTTTCATATTTGGTATTTAAACGTATGATGCAATGGTAATCTTGTTGGTCACATCCATTGTTATTGCCAAAATTTTATTTGCTTACCTACATGTCTTTAAACAAGTGTCACTCGCGTAACATTTTGGTCATGACTCGCATAACAAATTTCCTGGTACGTGAGTTACTGATGTAATTACTTTGTTTATGGTTATTAGTTATGAAAAATTTATTATATTTATATATTATATGAAAAAAATTTATATAAATGGTTATTAGTTATGAAAATGTAACTTGATAGTGTGATGATAGTGTTGACATCATTGAGTCACAGGTTGTGGCTTAACACTACCTATGTTTGTAATACATTGCTACTGTTTGGTAGTAATATGTTGGTTTCCTATGTGTTGAATTGCAAATGTTTAACTGTTCATATTCATGGCAATCTGTGTGTGTATTGTCAGCATGTGTATGGAAGCCATACCTGCTCACAATAGCCATATTAATGTTTATTTTCTTATTTTTCAGATTGTTTTGAAAAGTTGAGATAATTGTTATTTCCTTCTGAATGTGTTATTAGTATGGCTCCTTTAGCTGCAAAAGAAGGTATGAAGAGAGACCACCAAAGAATGAAAGAGAAGGGTGATGAGCTTGCAAAAAAACATGCAGCTGTTATAAGAGGGGTTAGAAGAAAGTATTCCCCAAGTGAGGTCAAATGTCAATGAGAAATGTCTAGAGAAAGAATGCGCAGGTTTAGAGCTAAAAAGAAAGTCTGTGAAAATGTTGAAAACCACCATGCATACAAAACAAAAGAGGCTTTAGGAAAAGCAGTAAAAAGAGTTTCTAGAAAGTTTCCTCATAGTCCTCGTAAACAAAGAGCAGTCATTGAGAAATTAGCAGAAAATTCTGGTTAATCACAGTTTGTACAATCACCAAAGGAACCGAATCAAAAAGGATCGGCACCTGAAGTGAAGCAATTAGTAAAAAACTTTTATAACCAGGATGATATTTCACACCAATTACCAGGCCATAAGGATGTAAAAGTCATTAGAAACAAAACTGGTGAGAAAAGGACTACCAAAGAGACTACTCATGTTTAATTTAAGAGAAGCATTTCATGTGCTGAAGCAACAGCATCCAAATGTAGAAATTGGTCTTAGCAAATTTTGAGAGCTCCAACTAGCTAATGGTATGCTAGTTGGGCAGAAGTCTCAAGAAGTTTGCTGCTGTCATTACTGTGAAAATATTAAGCATCTATTTACATCACTGAAATGGACAAACGTAAAATCAGTAGAGGAACTATTAAAACAAGATACATGTGATGAAAATCACATGTCAGACTGCATGCAAGTAGGGGGGATCAATTTTTATTTTTTCTGGTTCTTAAAATATGCTATCACTTATGAACAGCTTAGAAATAGAAAAAAATCATGTATTTTACTTGATAACCCCCTGTACATGTGGTTTGAAAGTTTATTGAATATCATAATGTTTATTCTAAGAGTAAATTCCAGTTTATTTAAACAAATCTTGTTAAAAAACATGAAATATCATTGAAGAAGTTAGAAATAGACCTGTAACTGATTAATTCATTACAGAATATATTTGCTAGAAAATAATGGCAAATAATATATGTATATATTTTTACATCACCTAGACAAAACAAAAAATCATAAATTCAGACATTGCATAATATAAATGCCTCTAATTACCACACATTATTTAGCACATAAGTATATTTATAGCATTATCAAAATCTTTCATAGTCATTGTCATATTTGATGCAACTCTGTCTAGAGAGATTTTCAAGTTAATTGCGTAAGTCTCTATTGGAAGATTCTTGTAGTACTTTTTCAGTTTGAAGATATCTGATGACCTGGGAAGAGATGTTGATATATCTCTTGCATATCTCACTTCGATGTATATTCTGTCATTTTTCTCTGAGTGACAACCTTGTATCATTAGGGTGTGTCAATTTTGGGGGTGAAATGACTGAATTGAAAATCATGTGATTTGGTAGTAATTTAATGTAATCATTTGGCATACAAAATAATATCCTTGCTTCAAAAACAATAAAAAATAACTCCTACCTACATCAATTTTAATTCAAAAATTCCATTTTTCCGTAAATTCGTAACAAAATAACAAATGTGCGCAAACATCCTATCAACATTTAAAGTGGCAATAAGATATCATTCAGAGTCTTTATTTGAAAGTAACCAATGCAGTCATGTCCTTTTTGCTGCGATTCCTTGACATCAGCATTTGGCTTGCTACTTGCGCTTTGATGTAGCCTTCTCGCCTCTCATGACTGTAAACTTGACTAGCTGCTTCTGTGACCATTTTCACACACCTCTCCACACTCTGAGTGTGAGAAGGCCACTTTGGCACTTGCATTGGGGCCTCTTTAAGTTGTGTTAAATCTTTGTTTGTTATACATGTTGTCAGTGGTGGCTCCAAAACTTCCGAACTCAAGTTAACTAATTCTGACAATTTCATGGCATTGACGTTTATCGGAGGTACCTTCCTTGTCTGAACAGAGCAGTCTCCCAGCTGGTCATCATCTAGTGATGTTCCTCTAAGCTTTAGAATGATTTCCACAGCCTCAGTTCGCTCTTTGGTACATTGGCTGCAGAGTATTGCTTGCAAAACTGCCTCTGGCCTAGCATACCAAGCGGACCTTCTCACCACAGGTAACACGATGTCCACCACTACTTTCCTTTGGGTTCTCAGTAGCTGTAATTGAAACAAGATGTGGTTGGGCCCTTCCATCCACATTGGATTAAGTTTTACATTGAACCAGTGAGGAAGATAATACCCAATAATAAATTCAACAATCAACATCAAATTCTGTAGCATTTTGCCCTTCAGTGCATGTTTGGAAACCCAAATCCTGCAGAAACGAATCGCTGTAGTTAACCAACGACTGTGACTTACAGGTCCAATCTCCAAGAGAGCCAGATTTTGAGGCAACTCTCCTGATCTGATTGCTTGAACAATACGATAACCGTAATATTGATCTGTGCTGAGGTCTTTGATAACTTCTTCAGACAACACTGGAAGGGGAGGGCCTACTTCGACCTTTGGAAATTTTGCATTTATTTTTAATTCTGTTGCTTCATCTAACATGTTGCTTCATCTAGCATGTTGCCAAGGGGCCTGACCACTTGTTGTTGCTCTTTGTGGACTATCAAGTTCCTGGATGAGATGACGAAGAGGTAGTTCCCCTGTGTGCAAATCACATACAATCCAAACAAGCCTTCTTCCAAGTTTTTTCTCTAAATGCGTCATAACACTGCCCTGCCATCCAGTGTTCACCGCAGTTGAGTCTCCACCAACGGCCTGCAGTGAACTGTCAAGTCTTCTTTCTTGAAGCCAACATATTATTTGATCAGCAATTGCCTCTGCATGTTTCTTGCCTTCTACTTCTGCTTCAGGAACAAAGTGAAACAAATAGCGGCCACCAGGTTCGGAACACACAGAGTAGTATTCTTCTTTGATGAGACCAGGAAACTCTCTCTCCATTCCCTCTGCCTCTAGGAGAACTTTTGTCATTTCTTCCATCAAACAAAAGGCAAGAGAGACCTTCCTCCTCCAAATCTTTTTCATGCTGATCAGATATTTCCTTCATTATTTTTTCTTGTGCTCTTCTTATCTTATTATGATCTATCACTAAGGATGTATCCTCTCAGCTGATGAGGCCTGCATCTATCCAAGTGGCAGTGGCAATCTCTGCAGTCTCTCGTAGCCCTGTATGGTGGTGAATACTGGCAAGGGCAATGTTTGAGATGTCTTTAGTGTTGTATTTCATTCTCTTCAGCAAAGGTTCAGATGGCATTTTGGAGCTATCATCTGATGTTGCTTCTTTCTGTTCATCTGAAGAGCTTTCAAAGAAGTGAGAAACCTCTTGATAGAGCTCTTCATCTCTTTGGGTGGCTTCTTCACTCTTCTTTTTCTTCCTTTCTTCCCTCTCTCGGATTTTCTCTTTTTTCTTAGCAATAACAATCTTTTTTGGTTTCTGAATAATCTACCGAACCAATCTGCATACTTCCTTGGCCTCCTGCCTTTGTTCTCTGCGCCTTTATGAAAGCCAGCTCCAAAACAGGGATCTTCTTCTCATGAGGACAGCGACAATTAATGTGAGGGTGAGGTTCTCTTCTGCATGAGGGAGAACAATTGGCTTCAGAACACAACTCTATGGGACACTGGCAGTTAAAAATGTCAAGAAGAGTATCAAGTGTGTGCAGAAATTTATTTTCCTTTGCTAGTTTTCCTTTACCAAGTGATGTCTCAACTGCTTTGTGCCACAGCTTTGTTAATTTTAGCTCAATAGTTCTATACTGATTGAGTACAAGTGGTTTGAATAACACATTAGCTTTTTTCCACTGATGCAGAAGAGGGGGAATCATGTCCCTTGTGAGCTCTTTCTCTGTGTAGTTCCTTCTATCCTTTGTATTTTGTTCACGAAGGAGTAACCCGTGTCTTGGCATGTCTCGCACTGTTGGTAGTTCTGATATGGGAAGCTCCTTGCCTGTACCGACTAACAGGCTCAAGTGGCATGATGACTGACCTCTTGTCTTCAATTTTGGCATCTTAGGAATATCTGAAAAGAAAAACTTTTAAGTATTTTATATCAATTACGATGTTTCAAAGTTTAGTCATTCAATGTTCTAAAATTCAATAAAAAAATATTTCACGGGATTACAACATAATTAGACAGAAGAATATGATGATAATAAATAATTGTAATAATAATCAATAATCCATACTTACAGTTAAACTGTAGTATTTGTCTAGTAGAATAACTATGAAGTAGGTACAAGAGCAATAACAGCAAACCACCATCTATGACATCTAAGAGGCAACTGAGGACTGAGAGTGAGGGACAGTTCTATTCATGTTGTGACTTGTATATTGTACAACTATATGACCTTGAAAACACTCCATATGCAATCAGTGGGATAATTCTGTGACAGATGAATAGTTAATCAGTTTATGTCCTATTATTTAGTAAAAGAGTCAATTTCTGAAACTTTAAGGTAAAATTGATGTAGGTAAGGGTTATTTTATTTCATATTGGTTGGCCAATTTCAAGTTTTGACATGAAAAGACACTATATTTTCACTACCAAAATTGATTTGAAAAAAGTTGACAAAATTGACACACCCTATTGTATCAGTCACAAAATCATCTACTTCACTAGCTTTGGTGAAAGGTCCACCAAGTTTCTTCAGGGTGTCTAGATCTTTGTTCTTTCTCTTGTCAGCTGCCATGTTTGCTACCTCCTTGTTACTTAATCCTTGCCTCTTAAGTTCTTATTGCTTTCTGCTCCATTCTACCAACATGTTAGGAAGGGGACCATCTTGCTGTACTAGTTTTACATATACTTTGGCCATAGACTTGCCTTCAATCAAGTCAGTCCTTCTTCCTTTTACATGTGCATGGCTGGCCATAGTTAGCTGTTTTGCACCACATTGAGCTCATAGTTGATGTTGCCCACTGACCATTCTGGATGCAAGTTGTTGATTGGTGCTTTCTGTAGTTTCTCCTGATCCATCAATGCTACCTAAAAATGAATAAAATAGTACTGTACCATGAGGATACAAAAACAGCATCAATTCAACAATAGGACATTATAAAATTATGTATTACACTTACCTGTCGTGGGGCTTCCACATCACAGTCACCAAACTGGAATATGTCTCCACATTGTTTCTGCCATCCAGCTGCTAATTTCTTCATCATGATGCTGAGAACATTTGTGACTCTTGGTTTGTAGCAGTTAACGGCTTTCATGAATGAATTACGGATGTCTTCATTCCACAGAACTGTTTTAAACCTATCAGGTGATATGAAGTTGAATGCAGGCTCATCAATGTTCAGAAGATCAGATGGATCCATTTTGCATAAATCATCATACAGCGTTGGAAATGCAATCATGATCTTAGCATAATCTGCTGTGCTAGCCGATGTCAGACTGATGAATGGTTCAATCAAATGTATTCCAATTAGTGCACCAGCTAGACAAAGGATGCGAATATATTCAAGGTTACTGAATGAGTGCAGGATGCATGCAAGTTGGTTAATGATGTGTTCATACCGTACTTGTTGAGAAAATTAGAAACATCTTCATCCAAGTGGATGGTGACTTTGTGTATAGGTTGCACCAGATCCAAAGGTTCTGCAAGTGTAGGCAACTTTCCATGTAGCATCACTAACAAAGTTGATTCTTACCAGCTCTGGCTAGCCTCAGCATGAACATCATCACTTGAATAACATCTTGCTGGAGTGGCAGTACACCTGCCTTAAACTGATATAGCTCAATATATTCCACATCTCCACACTGGCTTGTGGAAGCAGAACTTAACTCTCTCATTTTGATCCTGTTAATTACTGTAAGTCTATTTTAAGATTTCTTTAGCTCCTGCAAATGAGAAAAAATTATTAAACACGCATAAAAAAGTTACAACTAAAATAATCATGTAATATAATAATAATATATATACAGGTAGCCCTCGATTTACGCCGGGGTTACGTTCTTGGGGGGACAGGCGCAAATGGAACTGAACCCTTTATATAATGGAGTCAATGGGAAATCACAGGGTTAGGTTCAGGGCACCAAAAAGTTTACCTAACCTTTTCAATACTGGAGTATTTAAAGCTCAGAAATAAACTTTTTTAATTAAAAAAAGTGTTTTATTTTTAACCTACATAAATATAATAAATAAAAAATAAATTAATACATAAAAATTAAATTTTGTACACTTACCTTCACATGTTTGGAGCCCACACGTGGTCTTATAAGCGCCACTGTCAGGCCCCTGCATTGATGTTTTTTGACAGTGGCATAATGCAGAAGTTTTACTTGGCTTTTGAAGGTCCTGGTTGAGAAGGTGGCCTTTTTTTGAAGAAAGAATCAAGTGTTGATTGCCTGGATTTCTTCCTCCTTTCTTTAACAATTTCAAAATAAGGGCTCAGGCTTGATATGAGACTCCTTTTAACTGTGGCACTCCTATACATAGTTTATATATACAGTAGTTACATATTTTTACCATTTTTGACGAGTTTAAATTTTTAATTCATAAAAAAATTGCAAAAATAAATATTCATGGCCTTGTGGATAGTGACTGGCACTATTGCGAATCGGCGCAAATCAGACCAGCGCAAAATGAGGGCTACCTGTATATAATATATATATAAATATATATAAATAATAATATAATATTATGATTATATGTAAATAATAATCAATGACAAATAATCAGTTTTTGTGGCTAATATTGTTATTTAGCATCAGCAAACAATTCAGTTAACTAAATTTATGATGTGAATATTGATGTCATAGCAATTTAATAGTATTTTCTTAACAAAACCAGATAAAGTGGCTAATAATTTTCATTGTTAATATCAGCAAAACTTCAGAGGGCATGTACAGGGGGGGTAATGACATCAGATATGTGTGAAACATGGTTCATTTTACTTCTTTTGTATGATAGCAACTTTTAAAGACCAGAAAACTGGGGGTCACCATTTCTGTCCCCCCCCTGATGCAAGGTGTGCTGAATGTTGCATAAATGCTGAAGTTTGGAGAAAAATAAATAACCTGCTAAATAAAACTGATTGTGAGATAACATCATATTTAGAGTGGAATGGGGGCAAGCTTAGTTCAGTAAACAATGTTGATATAGAAGAAGTAGTAGCCAAGCTTGTCTATCAAATGCTTGCTTATAAAAAACATGTATATATATTCAGAATGCAAACAGCAGCCTTGCAAAAAGAGAAAGAAATGCTGACTGAAGGCAGTGTCATACTACAAACTGACTTTGCTGAGAACTATGCCATAAAACACCAACATGAGGTTATGGCTGCCCGTTGGAACTTGGATATAACAGGCAAAAATATAACTATTTACACTGCAGTTGCACACTATATTCATCCTGATACAAAACAACTTGCCACCAAGTCATATGGTATTGTGTCTGATACAGAGTCATAGGACATTAGAGTCAAGTATTTAATGAATACATTATTGATGACCTCCACTCTAAAGTTGGTATCCAAATAGATAGAATCAGCCTCTGGACAGATGGAGCCTCAGCACATTTCAAGAACAAATATGCAATGGCAGCATTAACAAATTATTCATCCCTCTATGCATGCTCCTGGACCTGGAACTTTAATGAGAGCTATCATGAAAAGGCCCCACATGATGGCATTGGTGCTGTCCTGAAATGGCATGTCTATCAAAAGGTAATGCAGGGCCAAGTTGTAAGAACAGCTGAAGATTTCATTAAAGAGGCATTAAAGGTAACAAATAAAACAGCAGTTGTTTATGTCAGTAAAGATGACATACAAAAGAAATCTGGCAGATACACAGCAATATGGGATCACTGTCAAAGAGCTGACACCATACAAAAAGCAAGGGCTGTATGAGTCATTGATGCACACAAAATAGAGCTATGCGCTTTGTCTAATGATGCCATTCCATATAAAATGTGTAACCTTTCACCTGGATACTCTGATGATTCAAAAAGTGTGTCTTCATGTAATATATCTGATACAAGCAACCTGTCAGACGTAAATGAAGAACTTGCTATATATGACTGTTCCCATTCAAGTTCACTTGTACTCGAGTCAAATGATTACAGTTCACCATCAACAAGCACTTCAAATTCTCATCATGCTGAGCATAGGTACTCTTCAACCACCAGCATCCAAATCCAGCAATGTGTTACATGATGATGAGGTTGAAGAGAAAAAAGCAAAAAGAACAATAGTAGCTGGATGTCATGTTCTGTTTGAATATACAGTTGTCCCTTAACATTCGCAACTTTGACTATCTGCGAGGTCCTCCATTATCGTGTTCATTATCATGTGTTTGGTGAGAAGATCGTCGATGACATTGTGAGCATTGCAAAGCAAGTCAGTGGTGAGGGCTTTGCCGACATGGAGGGGGATGAAGTGGAGGAGTTAATCGATGCGAATGCAGCAGAGCTCACCGATGAGGACTTGCATGAATTGATGAAATCAGCCAATGAAGAGGAACACAATGACAAAGCAGAAGTAGTGATTCCCCAACTGAGGCTGACATTGGACAATTTAGCTGAAGGATTTCGTATGTTCAAATGAACCCTAGACTTCTATGACATTGACCCTTCAATGCTTCAGTCAATGAAATTGAAAAATGGAGTGAAGGCAGCAGTGACACCTTATAGAAGCATTTTTGATGAAATGAAAAGAAAAAAAGAAGCAAACAGAGATCACAATGTATTTCACACCTGTCCGACCTTCAACCCTGGCTCCCACCACCACTGCCACCACCTCTCCCACCCCTTCCACCAGTCAGAGCAAAGCAGCAATGCCCACCGAGCCTACAACGCCTTCTTCTCCTCCTCCGTTATCGCCATATGACTCGGATGAAGATGTCGATGATCCACCCCTTCCTGATCTCCAGTAGCTTCATCATGCTGTACAGTACCCTCTTCTCATCAGTATTCATCAACTCATCGTACTGTATGGCAAAAACTCGTCACCATCATCATCGAGGTGAATCATCTTAGCCTACACTCTTAGTCATCAGTAAGTACAGTACACTACCCATATTTATTTTTTTATTTTATGTATGTACATAATCTAACTGATTTTTTATTTACAGAAATGTCATAAAAGTAACTAAAATGAATGGTATTCACAATAAAAACATTTTAAAACATAACTAAAATACTCTAAAATTGTTACCGATATGTTTGCGTAAACTCTCATATCAAATTGTATAAGCCTTATGGTATTATATAGGGGGGCATCAAGTATTCGCGAAAATTTGACATTCGCGACCGCATTTGGAACGTAACCCTCGCGAATGTCAAGGGACAACTGTACAGGCAAACGTAAAATATTGCATTGCAGTAAATACTCGATGAGTCAGACTCATCCTCTGTCAAGTGCTATTATTCTTTTGTTTATTTTACTGAGAGAAGTATTTTATTTCCTATGTCAAGTGCCATTATTATTTTGTTTCTCTTACTAAGTGGTGTTTTTTTAATGCTGTATTGTATGAAAAGGTAAACAATAAAATTGTGTGTGTTTCACGCTCAAAATAATTCCAGCAATGGTAAGTGAAACAAGTTTTATTGTTTTTTAATGTTTATTTTGAACATTGTATTAGACTCTCACTAATCAAACTTAAAAGGTTAGAGTATTTATGCCTCTTTAGGGGTAAATAGGGGGGTGTAATTAAGGTAATTCGCGATGAGTCAGACTGGCTAGAGCCCTATATAGTCTGACTTATCGAATATTTACTGTATGTAGCTGTTGTAGAAGCAACTACAACTGAACTGATGGCAGATATAAATCGTTTAAAAAACACTGGAAAGGATACATGAGATATTATCCAGTTCCAATTTCCTACTGTTGAGGACAAAGACTGTTTCAGAAGATACAGTACGATAGTTGAAGTTTTAAATGAACCTGAAATAAACAGAATGACATACGTTTCCAGGACATGTATTTGTAGAAACCATTAATTAAAATGATAAGTGCACATATTGGTATATACACCTTTTGTTGTATGTATATAATGTCCAGCATCAATATATTCATTTAATGTGTTGTCAGTTGTTATACATAGTTTTTGCATTGTTATGTGAGTGACATTTTTTTGTTACACGAGTTACAGATTAATAACATACAATATAAAAAATATTGAATGATTATTTGGCCATACTATGTATTAAAATGCAAATTGAAACATCTTCTGAAAGGTGGTATACACCGAAATTTAATTGTTTTGCAATTCACAGTTTTACTTTTATTACAATGTGAAAAAGTCTAACATAGAGGGTGTCATCCAGGTTACGCGAGTTACAGTGAATATGAAAGCTAATAAAACTAATACATGTCACAGGCTAGCAAAAATGACAACACTATTGTAGAGCTATTGTAGGTACATCTAGCAAGGCTATAAATATTATTTAATTTTGCACAATAACTGAGAAATGACCATTTAAGCAATCAGTAAAATCATGTCTGAAAGTTACATGAGTTACACTGGAATTGCCCTAAAGTGGTATTGCCTGTAGTTCTAATGAATGTAATATTTCAGAAAAGTTTTAGCACTTGTATTGTCCTGGATGAATGAAAATTGGCAAATGTGACTGCATTTTACAAAAAGGGACTGAAGAATTTTGTAGGAAAATACAGGCCTATTAGCCTGACATCACTAGTATGTAAAGTCATGGAAATGTTGGTTCAAGAAGCAAGAGTGAAGCATTTAAAGAGAAATTCATCAGGGACTAACATGGATTTATGTAGGGGCATTCATGCTTGACTAATTTACTGAAATTTTTAGAAAAAAATTGCCCATTATCCACAAACTCAGTTTGTGGATAATGGGTATCCAGTTGACAAAATACCCTATATTTGGATTTTAGTAAAACATTCAAAAAAGGTGCCCCATCAATACCTGGTATCAAAGGTCAAATCACACGAGATTGGAGTAAAAATTGGTGGGTGGACTGAAAATTGGCTTGGCAACAGAAAGCAAATAGTAGTTGTGCATGGACACGAGTCAGGATGGTTGCAAGTGAAGAGTGGGGTACCACACAGGTCAGTCTTTGGTCCACCCCTATTTATAATATATAGGTACCCTATTAATGACATTGAGGAGGGTGTAGAAAGTTCAGTGCTTAAATTTGCAGATGATAACAAAGTCTTCCAATCTGTAAATACAATGGTTAGTATTGAGCAGTTACAGAAGGACTTGCAATGCATGTTTGATTGGTCTGTGGATTAGCAGATGCTATTTAATGTTAAAAAATGTAAATGTAACAATATGAAGCATCAGTAGCTATACACTTGGTGATAGAAATATAGGGAATAGGGATGTACCGATATATCAGTAGATTTTTAAAAATATCAGTATTGGATATTTCAAAAGTAAGATTTTTCCAAAATCATGAATAAAAGACTATTTAGAGGATGAAATTTCCAGTATTTTATTGTTTTATCACTTCACATAACTCATTATTTTTTCACAAGGGTTAAGTTCTTGTGTAAAAATAGCAACTGCTCTGTATATTCAGGAGAGCTGATTTCTAGCAGCACTGGCAATGTTTCCTCCAATACCCCAGTACTGAACATGCGTTCACTTGCAACTGTTGCTGATGGTGCTCCTAAATATCTCCGAGCTAAGTTCCCCAAAAAACACATTTACTAAGCCCACCATAGGCACACAGTCCAATTGTACAACAAACAAAACTATGACATCTAATGCAGTGTTGCCATCTTTAAAAGTATTCTGTTCTACATAACTGTTGTAGGTGGAACTTTGTCAGATGCCTTACTAAAATCCAAATAAATAACATCTACATCATGTCCATCACCTACCTGGTCAGTTACAAACTCCAAAAATTCTAAGAAATTAGAGAAACAAGACCTTCTTTATCTAAATTTGTGGTGGGAACTTGAAATATTAAAATTATCCAAATGAGATAAAATTCAAGAATCTAGATGCAGTTCAGAGACGAGTCCATAGGCCCTAATTATTGACCTAAACTAATTTAACATATTACCAACCTATTATAGACATATTTACTTTCAAAGTAAATTCAAAGTCTTTGAACTGTATCTGTATTCTTGAAATTCACCAAGGTTTCAACTAAAATTAAAGCTTTAACAGAGATTAATGTAGTAATTATTTGGTTAACATTCATTTTAGCACATGACTTGGACTTTGGGATGACAATAGGCTTTTCTTATATAGAATTTAAATCTGAATCTATTTTCTTCTATGGTATTTCTTGTGCAAATTGATATTAACAGAAATATAAGCAATTTTTGGATCAATTAAAATCAAGTGAAATCATATGGTGATAATTATTTATTTTACCCCTGTGGGTCAATTTTGATATGAGAATAGGTTTTTCTGGTGTATTTTGGTGTTTTATTCAAATCTGACCTTCATTTCTTGTGCAAGTGAATTATTGAACCCCCAGTTAGGTCAACCATACAGTACACCCTTGATGATTGGTTATGTTGTCATGATATTTTCATTAGTTTTAATTAGGGGTGCACAGGATATGATATCCAGCCAGATATTGCGAAATATCCGGTATCCAGTATCCAGCAGCAGGATATGTTATAATGTTGTTATAATGTTTCAGACCAACAAAGACCCTAGGATCCACTCATGGCTGGTCTACCTAACTGTATTTGTAATTGTGTATTGTGCATGTCCTCTGTGGTGGCAGAGGGGACCTACAATTTTACGTGGGTTCCGAAGCACAAAGCTTTAATTTTACTACCATAAACTATACCCAATCTATCAACATATGCATCTAATTAATTTTTAAACATGTTTATAGGTGTGCTACTAATTACTTCTACCGGCAAACTATTCCACCTATTTACTATTATATTGAGATATTTCGAAAAAGCTATCTACATTATCGAACCCATTCATAATTTTGAAAACCTGGATTAGATCACCCCTTAGCCTTCTAGTCTCGAGTGTAGTCAATTTTAACTCCTTAAGCCTATCCTTGTACCACTTTGACCTAAGCAACAGAATCATCTTAGTTGATTATCTTTGAACTCTTTCGAGTATGTCTATATCTTTTGGCATATGTGGATTCCAAAATTTGATCGCATACTCCAAATGGGGTCTAACATGATTTATAAAGAGGAACTATAATATCGTGTGATTTGTACTAAAAATTCCAAGCTAAAAAACCTAACACTTTGTTCGCTTTATTGACTGCTGCTGTACTTTGTTTCGCCACGTTTAAAGCACCAGTGACTATAACTCCTAAATCTTTTTCCTGCTCTACACTTGTTAACTCCTTCCCTGACATACTATATGCAAAATTACCATTACACAAACCTATATGTAAAATTTTGCACTTATCGACGTTAAATCTCATTTGCCATGTGACTGACCAATCAATGATTTTATTCAGATCTTCCTGGATTTTACCTCTATCTTCGTCATTAATCACCCTACCACCAGGCTTTGTGTCATCCACAAACTTTGAAACTGTACTGACTAGGCCAACATCTAAATTGTTAATATATATAAGAAAAAGCAAGGGGCCCAATACAGAACCCTGAGGAACACCACTCACTACATTAGCCCAACACGACTCCGCTCCATCAATGACCACCCTCTGTTTCCTACCTCGCAACCACTCTTCTATCCAATTTATTACTACACCCCTGATTCTATGAGCCTTAGTTTTTTCAATGAGTCATTTGTGCGGTATGGTGTCAAACGCTTTTTGAAAATCTAAATACACTACGTCAACCACCCAATGACTATCATAAACGTCAACCACCCGATGACTATCATAAACGTCAACCACCCGATGACTATCATAAACGTCAACCACCCGATGACTATCATAAACGTCAACCACCCGATGACTATCATAAACGTCAACCACCCGATGACTATCATAAACGTCAACCACCCTTTGAAAAAATTCTAAAAGATTAGTTAAGCAATATTTGTTTCGCCTAAAACCGTGCTGCATATTTCTAACTAAGTTATGCAATTCTAAGTGTTTGACTATACGATCCCTAATTATTGATTCCAGTAGCTTACCTACAACAGACATTAAACTGATAGGCCTATAATTTCCTGCCGCACCTTTATCGCCTTTCTTAAAGATAGGTGTTATGTTTGCTAACTTGAAATTATCTGGTACGCACCCCTCAGAAATAGACACATTAAAAATCATTGTTAGCAGCACAACAATGCTATCTTTTAATTCTTTTAGTTGTATGGGATATATGGAATCCAGTCCCAGTGATTTACGCATTTTCATTTTATCAATATAATGCATTACCTCCCCTTCACTAACCACAATATTATCATTATCAAAAGTTATTATGTCTATGACCGTAGGGATATTCGTTACATCTTCTATAGTAAAAACTGACGTAAAAAATTTGTTTAACAAGGTAGCCATTTCTTTGTTTTCAGAAACTAGCTCTCCGTTAACATTTTTCAACGACCCCAAGACACTTTTTACTGGATTTCTATTGTTGATGTATTGAAAGAATCGCTTGGGGTTTTCTTTACCATTACAAGCTATGGAGATTTCAAATTCACACTAACTTTATTACACTTTTCGCTTCATGCCTTAGAGATATGTAGTTGTTTTGTAACCACAAATTGTCTTTATCGCACTTATGTAGCCTATAAGCCCTATCCCTACTCTTTATAATGTCTCCTACTCTAGAAGTAAACCACAAGGGCTTGTTATTTACTTTCGCACGCTTAATTTTATATGGTACATATTCTTCATTTATAGTCCTAAATACGGTTTCAAACAATTCCCACATTAGTTTTGCGTTGGAGATCCCCATTACATTTTCCCAATTGGCGTGTGACAATTTATTTCAAAATTTACAAAAGTCTGCATGCTGGAAGTTAGGAATTTTAGTCGAGTTAGTTGGTTTAGAGTGACTTACTGAGAGGACAAACGCTCCCATATTGTGATTGCTATTGCTTAATGGTTGTATTACTTCAAAATCAGTGATTAGCCTATCATCCATAGTTATTACTAAATCTAAAATACTGTCCAACCTCGTAGGTTCCTCAACCTTTTGAATGAGAAAGCTATCCTCAAGAAAATTAACTAAATGATTACCTTCCACATCTCCCTACATCGTATCATAATTCACGTTGGCGCAATTAAAGTCACCCATAACTAAAGCCTGCTCACTACCTATTATTTTCTTTAGTTCACAATATAACACTTCATCCGTATCAGCTGTTTGATTAGGGGGCCTATATATAAAACTGCAACAAGTTTGAAATCATTCAATTTAAGTTCTGCTATAGTCAAATCTATCGGTTCTGGAATTGTGCGCTTTACTTCTATAATGTTTGCAATATTATCTTTGATGTACAACATAACACCGCCTCCTGCCTAACTATTCGGTTTTTAACAAAAAGTCTATAAACTCTAATTTGATACTCCCCTACAAAGTCATGTGTTTCAGTGCTAAACCACGATTCATTTATCGCAATTACATCATAGTCATTACAAGCAATTAAAGAAAAAAATTTGTTTATTTTATTTCATAGGCTATAGGCCGGATATAAGCCAAGACATTAGAAAATTAACACCTGTATGAAAATCTGCCATAATATGATAACACATTACAAATAATATTTTATATACAAAAAAAATGGAAAGCACTCCAGGGCCCACCCCTAAACCAGTCCAGCAACATTTTTTATATTAAATCAATACAATACTGATGACAATAATAAATAAAACATCTGTCCATCCTTAACAATTACTGTTCTATTAATATAATCAGAGCTTTTTATAAAAATGTCTAGGCGTTAAATTTTTTAAAAAGAGTAAAATATTGCTAGACCCCTGCACTTGCTTTCCATTCTTTTTTCTCCTTTTTTTTCAAAACAAAACATTACAAGCTTGACAAATGTAAAACAATACATTGAATACAATATAAAATGCCTGGAATGAAATCAATGAATGGAGGGCAGTATTGTGTACGTCAGATGCCACCATTCAGCCTGGAGGTCTTCAGAATAAAAAAACTCGACAACAGTGATTTAGATTTTTTTTTTTCCATTGTGGTGCAGAAACAAGAGCATTTCTCCTCTTTTAGGCAATATTCAGGATTGCCTTGCTTCATAGATGTTTCCATATTCAGAAAACATTCTCTCTGAAAATACAGAGGATGCAGGTGTGCAGAGAAGCTTTGAAACAATAGTTTTAAGGAGAGGAAATCGGTCCTCCCGCTTCCAAATTTGAACTGGACAGCATTTCCTATCTACAAGAGGTTCAGATGCATATCGGTCTAACTCCCCTGCAATCAGTAGAACAGGAGCAGTCTTTTTTTCAACCTTTCTTCTCTTGTAACTTACTTCCCCAGATTGCTCTCCTTTTGTGATCTCCATAAAACACGCTTCAAGAATGTCCTCTTCATCTTTCCTCTTTCACATAGGAGAACTGGAATTTGAGCTTCTTTCACTTCCACTTTCATTAGAATCATTACCACCTTCGTCATTTTCAATACCTATGACTTCTTCAATCAGCCAGGATTTAGCCTGCTCTTTTTGATCTTGTTGAAAGAAAGATAACTTATACCGCAGATCTATTGCAGTCGCAGTCACATAAGCCCTGTTTTTAATTATGTTCAAAGACTTCCCATCATTACTCTCCGACTAAGAAACACACTCAACGAGAAGTCAGGAGTTCTCTCTTTGTCGTTTGAACACCTTGGTCATCATAGCCAATCTTTGAAAGAAATCTTTGTAAAATACAAATGCTTGGGATTACGGAAGACAAAGTTGATTTTTCCGAACTCATTTCCTGAGTTAGTTGGAAGAATGGTTTTAATATTTGAGAGAGATTTTGTATCAGTGTCCACTTGAAGGATGTGATGGTAGGTAATTCACTACGATCAGCCAAATACAGTTGCACTGGAATTTTTTATTTATATAATCTTTCTAGCGTCAAATATGCACTGTTCCAACATGTTGGGACATCTTAAACCAATAGGAGAGGCTCAAGATTTTGCTGCACTTGAATGTGTTTGAAATTGTTACAGGCCAAAGGAGAATGATTAAAGTGAGTTGCAAAGTGGCAACTTTTGGCAAGGATATCAATTACACTCCTCTGAACCATAATTGAGTCACTAATAACCAGTTGGAGTAAATGAATGCTGGAGTGTATTGAAGGTGTTTCAGCCAGGTTACTATCAAGAGCCATATTACTAGCTCCATCCCTCACCAATAAATTCCTTTTATTTGCATCAAGATCCCAACTATCCCACATAAAGCGAAACTTTTCAGATATATTCTGGCCAGTATGCAACCCTGAGAAATGAGAGGCATGTAGCACAGCATCATATCTTTCAAAATCTTCACCTAGACCCGATAATGATATAAAACTTTCTTGAGGCTGTGCATGTCCATATATCTGAAGAAAAGCTGACATGCTTTACTTCTTCCAGCTTCTGAGCAATTTTAGACTTGAACTCATTATAAAGACAAGGAATTATAGTATCAGAGAAGTACCTTCTGCTCGGTAAGAGATATCTGGGTTGGAGGTAGGCCATTAGATCAGGGGTTCCCAAATTGTGTTCCGCGGAACACTTCTCACGGTATACAAGTGTTCCGCGGAACACCAATTTGGGAACCCCTGCATTAGATCAATAAAACCATCTTCAACTAAAGTAAATGGCTGGTTGTCCAAAGCCATCATCATGCCAACTTTATGGTGAATCATCACAGACCTGGAGTCATTGATGTCCTGTATTCTTTTAGATGAAAAGCTTTCCTCTATTGAGATCTGCTTACTCATTTGGTCCATTTTCTTTACTTTCAGAGTACTACCAGTAGAAGTTGATGGTCTAGCCCATATTCTATTTATGCCTATTTTCTTTGATTCAGTCGCAGCTATTCTTTTTTTGTCATTTTCGTTTTTGGTTTCAGCATACTCTTTTGGGTGATTAATCTTCAAATGATTAAGAAGAGGTGTTGTGCTAAAAGACTTTTGGCCACCTTTCTCCATCCCACATTTGATAATCTTTTGGCAAATATTACACTTTGCAGTGATATCACTAGGATCATTTATTGTATACAGTGACCACACAAAACTTGTCATGATTAATACTTAATAGTTTAATACAACACAAGAACCTGTTAGAGAACAAAACAATTAAACATCTGAATATACTTAAATTATTATTTATCTTATATTTGGGGGGGGTGCTTGCCCCCAATGCAAAACATAGCAATATGAGTGTAAAAATAATACAGTACCTAATAATATATATCCAGCTGGATAGATATGGCCATATCCAGCATATCCAGTATTAAGCCAGATATGAAAAATTCATATCCGGTGTATCCCTAGTTTTAATGAAAATATCATGACTTAACCCAACTAATGAAAATATCACGACAACCTAACCAATCATCAAGTGCATACAGTTCACCTAACCAGGTACCTATTCAATTAACCTAAGGGGTCATTCAAAAACCACATGGTCCTTTTTCAGGTGGTTTTCAAACCCATCCCCCCCTTGTGGTCATTTGTGGCCAACGACAAACCCCTCTCCAAAACCACATAGTCTTCTGAGGTCACCCCACCCTTTCTTAATCTTGTGTAAATTAAAAATAATCAAATTAAAAGTATGGCAAATTTGTGTTTCATATAAGTTAAAGATTCAAATCCTCTAGAATTTTCCGAAATAAAGGTACAGCAAATTTGTGTTTATAAAGATTTGAGTCTTCTGGAATTTTCTGGAGTTTACGAAATATATATATATATGTTAACCCCTCCGTCTATGGCCCGGGATGGTTTGAAGTCGACGGGGGTTCTAGTTAGGTGGCAGCAACGGATGTGTGACTTGCAGTAGTTTTCTTCTATATTACTCTCCGAGTTCTTCTATAGTGGCTCGGAGGACTCTGATAGACTTACTAAAAATGCTGAAGGTTCTGGACTCTTCTTATAGTGTATCCGGAAAGGTTAGTGACTAAGTTCTTCTGAAGAGAGCAAGGCTCGAAGGGGAAAATAAAAAGTTTCTCTTACTGTAATTTACTGCTAAAATGTACAGGTAGTGCTCAGCCTCTGAATTAGCTTCTGAATGACAATGGAAGATTTTTAGTGGGTTTATATACCCAAAAACTGCTATCATCATCATTATTAAATGCTAAAAAGGCTGTATTATTTTTGCACAATATTCGAAAATAAAGTAAATTTTTAGCTGTGGTAAGGCTTGAACGAGTAAACAAAATATTTGAAGATGAAACCATATTTTTATCTTAAACCGTGACTTTTCAGATCTGATGTTATCATGATCTGCCAAGTTAAATAAAAGTGGAAATCGGACTATGCATCTTTACACTAAAATATGCAGATGAGTAAAATTTTAAGGTTTAAGATGTACAATTTTAATGCTTAGGCAAGACATGATCTCATCTTTTATAATGAAAGGAATGTATACAAAATATGAACATTGCAAAACTTAAGCACGATTCCTTATTAAGCGAAATCTAAAAAAATAATTGCGATTTTAAAAAAAACAACAGGTCACCAATTACACAGGCCTGCAAAATTGAGTCCTAAAAACTTTTTTGAAATTGTATGCTGGTTTTTTATAGGAATTTGGGGTGCTAAATCCAAAAACGGCCTCAGATTTGCTCCATCACGTATAGTTTTTTTCACAATTTGCTATGACGTTTTTAATGTTGTAATATGTTACTGAATAAAATAAGTAGTGAAGAATTACCACATGAAACCTATTTCCTGACCATTTCTGAATATATTTATTTTAAAAAACTATAAAACTTGGATACTTACATCTTTACTTAGTGGAATGGCTTAGTAGTCCCGTTTTCTTTTGCCAGTGAAGCTGCGCCTGTTGCATTTCCTTTTGTGCGCTGCTTCCGGATTTTCACGATGCAGCATCCAGCAATAATCCCCCATCATATTAACGTTCCACCGGCCTTGGTATCTCTTTTCCATCTCCTTAATGTCTTGATGGAAACATTCTCCCTGTTCCTCACTTATTCCTAGATTTTCTGGGAAAAAGTCTGAGTGTGCATTCAAGAAATGAATTTTGATACTCATTGAAGCATCCCAAAGCTTTGAATTTCTCCAGCATGTTTTCAACAATGAGTGCATATTCAGGGTCCTTATTATTCCCAAGGAACTTAGTAACCACACTTTTGAAGGAATTCCAAGCCTCTTTTTCTACTTCAGTCATCGTAGACAAAAAGTTTTCATCTGACAGCAGTCTTCTAATGTCTGGGCCTACAAAAATACCTTCTCTTAATTTTGCTTCTGATAGGTTAGGGAACTTCTTGCAGAGGTACTTAAAGCATTCTCCACTTTTTTCTAATGCCTTAACAAACTTTCATAAGGCCTAGTTTTATATGAAGAGGTGTAGAAGTACTTTCTTTGGGTCAACAAGATTTTTACGCAAAATATTCTTGCTTCCAGGTTCTAGAGATCATCTTTGTGGCCAGTGTTTTTGCTCCCAGTGTTGACTCTTTGCTCTGCTATCCCATTCACAAAGGAAACATGGGAACTTAGTATATCCTCCCTGCTGCCCCAGAAGCATGCACAATACCTTAAGGTCTCCACAAATCATCCAGTGATGATCATAATATTTTATCTTTGTAAGAACCAATTCCAAATTCTCATAACTTTCTTGGAGATGTACCGAGTGACCAACAGGTACAGAGGCATACTTGTTCCCATTGTGCAAAAGAACAGCTTTTAGACTTCTTTTAGAAGAGTCGATGAAAAGTCTCCATTCATCCGCTTTGTACTCAATGCCAATGCCTGTACCAAACCATCAATATCACTACAGTAAACTAAATTGCCCTCATGTGAAAAGTAGTGAATAAACTCCTTTTCTCTTCTTCTATACAAATATATCAATGTTCCAGCTGATGATAAATTTCTTTCTTTTAATCTGGAGCCTAAGAGTTCAGCAGATTCCTTGGATAATCCCAAATCTCTCACTAAATCGTTTAGTTCAGATTGAGTGAACAACTGGGGGTCTTGACTTCCTATATCACACTGAAATTCTTCATGATCAGTATCTGAACCAGAATTACTAGGCAAATCTTCCAATGTTTCTGGTGGAAGCGGAACTGGAACTTCTGGCCCATGAGGAACAGGTCAAAAAGCTGATGGAAGATTTGGATAGAATATGGCTTTCTTATTTTTTGAGTTATAGCCTTTAACATCACAAGAGCAAAAATAGCAGTCATCACAGTGATTTTTTGGCTCCCTCCATACCATTGGCACACCAAATCTGAATGCTTTCTTTTTGCCTTTACACCATTTCCTTAGATCCTCTACGCAAATAAAACAAACTTTGTGTGGTACCCATGGTTTGCTTGGTCTCCTAGTTTCATTCCAAAGTAGGCATAGTACACTTGCCTAATAAAATTTGTTACGTTTCTTTGATGTTTCTTGATCACAAATTCCCCGCATATGTAGCAGAAGCTGTCGGGACTGTTGACACATCCACGGCTAGCCATGATTCACAACTTACTACAGTACCCAGAACACAATAAGAGTCTTGAATTTAATTTAATAAAGGCTAAATAAGGCTTTCTTAACACTATCAAAACACGCTAGTTTACTGATATAAAACACAAAAAACAACTCAAAATCACTGAAAAAATTTGCTTCGGATGAATCATTGTGCGCACGTCATGAAATCTGAGTAACAACTGACTCATACGGCTTGGCAACCCAGTATTTATAGTCTCTTAGAAGTTTCTAGTAATTTCAGGAAATCTGGCATTTTCTCGAAGTCGCTTCACAAAAAAATCGAATTTGTGAAATAACTTTGTCGTATGACATTTTTATTGTGTTTTTCGAATTCAGCACACAAAAATACATTGTAAACAGCTAAAATTATGAAAAAAGTTTTTCTATCGCAGGCCTGTGTTATTTGGCAAAGTAGAAAGCAAATCAAAAATTTTATCCAAGCTCGCATTAGGCGATTTTGGTCCTTATGTAAAAATGAATACACACACGTACATACATATGAGTATAGGCATTATATAAAGTTAAATATATAAGAATATACAGGATTATATAAATACATGAACCATATAACACATGAATTTTTAAAATGGATACTTTTTCTTAAAATGGATACAAGAACTATATAAATGAATACAAGAATTACATGAAGAATAATGTTATAATGTTATAATGCTTCAGACCAACAAAGACCCCAGGATCCACTCATGGCCGGTCTACCTAACTGTATGTCCTCCATGGTGGTGGAGGGGACCTACAATTTTACGTGGGTTCCGAACCACAAGAATATAAGAAACTTATTTAAAAACTGCGGGTAAATTGGCAACGACCAATTTTTACGAAACTAAATAATTATCAATTGAAAAATAATTAATTATCGATTTAAAACTAAAGATAGAATCTCTCGATCCAGAGGATCAAGTCATAATAGACTACTATCTACAAATATGTTACACTCTATATCTATTATATAACGGACATGCAAATATATCAGATCCAAAGAATCCAGTCAATTTCATTATGGTATCCATTAAGTCACGGTTCATATCGATTGCGGACCAAGTCAAATTTACAACCATATACATTACAATATATACACTTACGAGGAAAAGTGTAGGTGTGGCTGTAAAGACTGTACAGTAATGTAGAAATGTGTGTGCACCCATTATGGGTCTCCCATTTAAAGGTGTTTGTGCGGCAAGTGAAGATCATGAGTTTTTCAATACCTCACAGTACTATGGGGGGCACCGCTCGGCAGAGGAATCTCTTTAAATGGGGTGTGTAAGGACAGAGAGTATCCCCTAACCCAAGACGCTGCCTCCCTATATCCCACAACACTTGTGTTGAGCTGTGGGATCTATCCCCACAAATCCTTAATTTTACTACCTTAAACTATACCCTTTCTATCAACATGCGCGTCCAATCGATTCTTAAACATGTTTATAGACGTGCTACTAATTACTTCTACCAGCAAACTATTCCAGCTATTTACTATTCTATGCGTAAAAAAGTTTTTCGCAACTGCTGTCTCGAACCTTCTACTTGTCAACTTACACCCGTTATTTCTAGTCCTATTATATTGAGATATTTCGAAAAAGCTATCTCTATCTACGTTATCAAACCCATTCATAATTTTGAAAACCTGGATTAGATCACCCCTTAACCTCCTAGTCTCGAGTGTAGTCAATTTTAACTCTTTAAGCCTATCCTCGTACGACTTTGACCTAAGAGACGGAATCATCTTAGTTGCTCGTCTTTGAACTCTTTCAATTTTGTCTATATCTTTGCGCATATGCGGATTCCAAAATTGGACCGCGTACTCGAAATGAGGTCTAACTAATGATTTATAAAGAGGAACTATAATATCGCGCGATTTGTACTCAAAATTTCGAGCTATAAAACCTAACACTTTGTTCGCCTTATTGACCGCCGCTGTACTTTGTTTCGCTACTTTTAAATCACCAGTGACTATAACTCCTAAATCTTTTTCCCGCTCCACGCTTGTCAAATCCCTCCCTGACACACTATACGCAAAATTACCGTTACGCGAACCTACATGCATAATTTTGCACTTATCCACGTTAAATCTCATTTGCCATGTGACTGATAGTATAGGAATATGGGAATTATTTATGGTTCATTTTTACATATATATATATATATATATACACATATACATATATACATATATATATATATATATAT
>JAJOZX010003896.1:280000-282500 GCA_023014485.1 Bathynomus jamesi
TCCGCACTGTGTACAGAAGACTAAAATGAGGTATTATACAGGGTGTAACACGAGTTTCCAAATATTGATACAGGCGAAAGAACATGTTATTCTAAGTAGAAAATGGGTTGGGCCGAGTTTGCCAACACTAACAGTGTTTCATTCTCTTTTTCAGTGATTCTGAAACGACGTGATGGCTTCGCAAAAGATCTAAAACAGCAGTCTATCTCTGTGGGACCGTGGACCACAGCATCACAGGAAGCATGCTGCCTACGGGAAAGCAGGCGCTTCAGTACTTTTTCCACCTTCACCTTGACGTCAAGAAGCCGATCAAGGAAGCAGCCGCTGAGACAGTGACCGCAGTCAAGGAATTCTGGGAGCGGTCCCGTATTCCTACGCAGAAAGACCAACGCGCAGGGACAAGGTTCTCCGAATGTACGAGAAGTGGCGGGCTCTGAACAAGAACTCGAAACGGCGCACTGTGACCCAAATCAGGAACGAGGCCGAGTTCCTCTCACTTGACCGCCTCTTCGACATCGCACACGAACAGGCGATGTCGATGATCACAATCGAAGAGGACAGGGAGTTCCTGATGGGACAAAGGGCCGAGGTGCGGCGCGGCCGCATCTCCTCCACACGTGACATGACGCTGCACACTGAGGAGGAGCGTGCGAGGAGACAGGAAGCGGAAAGGAGCCGCCGGCAAGATGATGAAAGGGCGAACAGAGAGAGCCGAGAAGAACTCGTCGAACTGGCATCGAGCTCCAGCTCAGGTGCAAGCAGCCCGACTCGGTCACCGACACGGCGTCGTCGCCGAGAAGAAGAGGAAGAGCCTCTCTCCCGGGCCCGTCCACGTCGAATGCAGAAGCATCTACGACCCCTTTACCACCCAAGCGATTCCGCGCATCGAAAAAGATGATCACCCCTGATCTCTCCGCAGCGATGGATCGGACGAAACTTACCGACCGAGGTGTTTTTTTGCTGTCGGCGGCTGCGAGGAGCTTGGGCCACGACCCTGAGGAGCTGGTCTTGAACCGCGAATCCTCCCGCCGCGACCGAGCAAAGTTCCGTGCTATGGCAGCAGCGGAATGAAGGCAGCCTTCCATCCTACTGTGCCGCTGACCGTTCACTGGGACGGGAAAATCGTACCAGCGGCTGACGGAGGCCCTGCTGAAGATCGCCTTCCAGTTCTGGTGTCTGGGGAGAACGTCGACAAGCTTCTGGCTGTGCCCAGCCACGCCATGGCGGAAGCCGTCCTCTCTGCCCTCGAGGATTGGGACATCAAGGGACGGATCTGTGCCCTCTCTTTTGACACCACCGCCTCAAACACAGGACTCTCAGGAGGAGCTTGCTATATCATTGAGCAGAAACTCGAGAAGACAGTGCTTCATTTGGCTTGCCGCCACCACATCCACGAACTGGTGTGCGAGAAGGCATTCACGGCGTGCCTCGGTCCCTCTACTGGTCCTGACATCCTCCTGTTCAAACGATTCGCCGCCCAGTGGGACTTCATCGATCAAACCAAAGCGAAGCCCTTCGAGGATGGAACCATGCCGCAGCACCTGAAGGACGCCCGCGACGACCTGCTGATCGAATTCAGCCGCCTCCTCGACGGTCAACATCCACGTGATGACTACAGGGAACTTCTGGAGCTCTCTGTAATTGTGCTGGCGGTCCGAACAAGCGGGGTGCCCGGTTCGCTCGTCCCGGCGCCTTCCATCGCGCGCGCTGGATGGCAAAAGTCATCTATGCCATCAAACTGTTCCTGTTCCGGGAACAGTTTCAGATGTCGTCAGGCGAAGCGGCTGGAATCCGGCGATTCACCATCTTCGCCGTGTCCATCTACGTGACGGCCTGGTACAAAGCGCCGCTCCCGGCAACGGCCCCAGCCGCGGACCTCGCGCTGCTCAAGGCCCTCGTCTATTATCCGGACTCAGCGGTGGCCAAGGCGACAGCGACAGTCTTCGCCAGGCACCTATGGTACTTGAGCGAGCGCCTCGTCACCCTGGCCATCTTCGACGAGGGTATCGACTTGGCGACAAAGCGGGAGATGATTAAAGCGATGGAAGAAGAGGAAGGATCGGAGGATCCCCCGCAGCGTATCAATGTGGACCTGTCCACCGCCTCAATCGCCAACAATACATTGGCCAAGTTCACAACGACTACATCAAAGGAGTTCTTCAAGGTTCTGGACATCAGCACCGCCTTCCTGCTCAAGGATCCGGAGGAGTGGCGGACGGACCCAGCCTTCATCGCCGCATCCCGCCGAGTCCAGGCCCTTCAAGTTGTCAATGACTTCGCGGAGCGCGGGGTGGCGTTGATGCAGTCTTTCAACCTGGCCCTTACCAAGAGTGAAGACCAAAGGCAGTTCCTCTTACAAGTGGTCGAGAAGCACCGCTGTGACTTCCCAACCGCCCGCAAGTCCACCGTGACCTCTGCAAAGTAGGCAACAATGAGAGGGAGATGGGCCCCCATGATACCCCCCCCCTTGAGGGGTTAATACTCGAGTTGAGGGGGACCT
>JAJOZX010003896.1:297500-432500 GCA_023014485.1 Bathynomus jamesi
CTGAGGTTCCAGTTCAATCCAGGGCTGCAGCAAAATTGGGATATTGGATGATCCTCCTTGCTGACACTTGGCCGTCCTTGGGAGTGGATCGAGGAGCCGAAGGACCAGGAGAGGAATGTTGGACATCATCATTGGATGCTTCAGCCATGGACTCCGAAGAAGAAGACCCACTTTTCACCATTCCTTTTGCTTGCAGTGAGTCCATCTCTTCGCGGCTTTTCTTCTTCCTCTTCTCTTCAGCTGCTTGGCATTTCTCCCGCTCTGCTGCCCTGCGAGCAAACTCCAGGTCCTCTCCTCCGATGTACATCTTCCGCACGGTTCGCTGGTCATTCAGAAAGTCTCGATCTTCGGAGACTTTGATGAGTTTCATGGCATTGGCATGAGCTGTTTTGAATAGTGTATTCAGGTTGGCTTGGAATCCCTTTTCCCGCTCCAGTTGCTTCTCTCCCCCCATGGTTTTGGTTTCTGGCAACCTTCTCGTAGTCCGTGGAGAGGGCCTTGATCCTCTTGACACACTTGGGCTTGTGGGAGGTCGGAATAGATGCCCGAGCCCACACTGCCATAACCTCATCAGCTACCACATTGGCAGCTTCCGCCGTGGACATTTTTTTCTTCCGAGTGAAGAACAACAGATCGAAGAACATCTCCCACTGTCGGAGTTGACACAGCATTTCCAGGGTTCATTTCGCAATACCCCCACCAACCACACAGTCTCCTGCTTTCTTGTATCCATAACCTGAAAAGAAATATGCTACAATTAGTATAAGGTAGAGAGTAGCCGTTCAGCAATAGTAACACATGGTTTGAGGGGACCCTTAAAATTAAAGAACACGAATGAAATTCATCTTGCTGGCATGTTTTCACGAGTGGAAGAAATTAGGGGGGTGTGCATGACAAACTTCAGGAACAAAAAATTGGGACACTCATATATATATATATATATATATATATAATATATATATATATATATATATATATTATACAGGGTGGGCCGTAAGTTTCCATACATAGGAAAAATAAACATTTTTTTATGGACAACCATTTTTATTTATATAATATGCTCTACATGGTTGCCATTGTTTTGAAAACACATTTCAATACGTGTTCCCCACTGTTGATGAACACGCATTAGCACAGTTGACATTATGCTTGTAATGGCGTTGGTGATACGTTCCTTTAGATGATTTATGTCTCATCTTTCCTGATACACCATGGCCTTCAAGTGCCCCCAAAGATAGAAATCAAGGGGGGTGAGATCTGGGGATCTGGGAGGCCACTCCACAGGACCACGCCGACCAATCCAAGCATCCGGAAACTGCTGATCCAAATACCGACGCACGTGAAGACCATAATGAGGTGGAGTTCCATCTTGCTGGAAGTAAACTGGGAAGTTACCTTCCTCGTTTAGCAGGGATGGGAAAATCTCTTCTTGCCAACTGTTAAGATACCTTTCGGCATTAAGATTTCCACTGACAAAAATTGGTCCAATAATTCTGTCACCCCATATCCCAGCCCACACCATCACTTTACCGGCACCTTGCATCTTCATCGGACTCAGCCAGTTAGGGTTAGCATTACTCCAATAATGTATGTTTTGCCGATTAACCTCTCCATTGACGTAAAAATTTGCTTCATCAGTAAACAAGATCTTACGTCAAACGCATATTCTTAGGGTATCTGAAACATAAAAACAAACGTTTAATTTTTCCTATGTATGGAAACTTACGGCCCACCCTGTATATATATATATATATATATATATATATATATATATATATATATATATATATATATATATACATATATATATATATATATATGTATATGCAGGGTGTTTTTTTTCCATAGGGCCAGGTGGTGAAGATTCACCCCCTGAACATGAGCCTTCACCCCCTGAAATTTTAGCCAAATACAAGTTTTCAAACACTACTAGTAAAATGAATTAAAAATTTAAAAAATGAAAAAGATTAAAAACTGCATATTAATGGTGACCAAGAATGTTACATACATTTTTTAATAAACTTTAGCTGTTTGCCTAATTCTATAATTATTATGTAGTCATTTAAATGAGCTTTTTCCAATATTCAATATGAAATATAATAAAAATGCATCATGTTTGTCTGTATATATATTGCTTCAAAACACAATGTACAACATCTACAGCAAAAGTCTTCTGTCATGCATTCCACGTCAGTGAAAATTTGATCAACTGGTTCCTCAGTTAGTTTTTCTGGACCTTCTATTGCTTCTAAAAAAATATGTTTTAGCGTGAAGTGGCTGCCAAGTTTTTCAGTCTGTCCTGTAAGGCTGTAACCTTCACCTCCT
Organism: Bathynomus jamesi; assembly: GCA_023014485.1. NCBI lineage: Eukaryota > Metazoa > Arthropoda > Malacostraca > Isopoda > Cirolanidae > Bathynomus > Bathynomus jamesi. Next base: position 299,826 of record JAJOZX010003896.1, read on the forward strand.
GACAAAAACCTGAAAAAAAAACCTGTATATATATATATATATATATATATGATAAACAATATTATAAACAGGATATTTTAATACTTAGTATTGGCACATGACAAGACCCTCCTACTAGGGGTGCACCGGATATTGCGAAATATCCGGTATCCAGCAGGATATAGGTCGACATATTAGAAAATTAACACCTGTATGAAAATCTGCCATAATATGACAACACATTACAAATAATATTTTATATACAAAAAAAATGGAAAGCCCTCCAGCAACTCTTTTGGGTGATTAATCTTCAAATGATTATGAAGAGGTGTTGTGCTAAAAGACTTTTGGCCACCTTTCTCCATCCCACGTAGTGATGCAAGTTATTTTTTATTGTGTCATTTTTTTTGTTTAAAACGTACTGTTTTTTTTGTTTTTTATTGTTTTAAACTTATTCCATATTTTTCTTCCTCTAATCTAATAAGTATATTAGTATTACCTATAATTTACTATACTACCATGCTTATACAGTTATACGGTACTTAGTATATATAGTCATCTTTTAGAAAAACTGAATCACGCAAAAAGTATATAATAGAAAGGAAAAACAAACCCTCATTTTTTATATGTATATATATTTTTTAGCTAGAACATAAAACATTCTTCCTCATTTCAAACAATATACATAATTGTGATTGGCAAGAGTACCAGTATATATATTCCAGATAGAAAAAAAAAGTATTCACCTTTTTTTGAACCTTTTTGATAACCTAATGTTGTTTAACCTTCATTTCCATGGAAGAATCATCACTAGATTGGGTAGAGCATATATGCTAGTTTCAATATCACAGGTAGCTACTGGTATAACATACTTAATAAAAAATACATAATACTGGTATAAAACAATATATATAATTGTGATTGGCAAGAATACCAGTATATATATATATATATATATATATATATATATATATATATATATATATATATATATTCCAAATAGAAAAATAAAAAAATAAAAATATTCATCTCTTTCTTAAACTTTGCGTTAACCTAATGCCGTTTAACTTTCATTATCTGATTCTATTTCCATTGAAGAATCATTATCACTAGATTGATTAGAGCATATAGTTTCAATATCACAGGTACTGGTACTTATTGCAGATTTGGATGTTGACGAAGCCAATGTAGAACCATGTTTTACTTCACTTTCTTGGAATTTTGCATTTTGGGATATAAATACTAGCTTTGCTGCTCTGTCTGTGCTTAATCGGTTTCTTTTGGCTATATGGATATTACTGTATGTGCTAAATGATCTCGGAGGTAATGAAAGGGTGAAATAGAGGTGTATGAGTTTGTGTAGGTATATATGTGAGTATGCGTGCGTATGTATCTGGAATTCTGGATGTATGCGTGTGTATGGGGTATATAATAGATATAAATATGTGTATATAAGTATTTATGTATATATTGGTATATATGTATATGGGTGTATGTGTATGTATATACTGTACAGTTACGATCAAAATTGTTCACACCCCTCTCAATTGTAATGAATTGTTATAATGTTATAATATAATGTTTCAGACCAACAAAGACCCTAGGATCCACTCATGGCTGGTCTACCTAACTGTGTTCGTAATCGTGTATTGTGTATACACATACGAGGAAAAGTGTAGGTGTGTGCTGTAAAGACTGTACAGTAATGTAGAAATGTGTGTGCACCCATTATGGGTCTCCCATTTAAAGGTGTTTGTGGGGCAAGTGAAGATCATGAGTTTTCAATACCTCACAGTACTATGGGGGGCACCACTCGGCAGAGGAATCTCTTTAAATGGGGTGTGTAAGGACAGAGAGTATCCCCTAACCCAAGACGCTGCCTCCCTATATCCCACAACACTTGTGTTGAGCTGTGGGATCTATCCCCACAAAGCCTTAATTTTACTACCTTAAACTATACCCTTTCTATCAACATGCGCGTCCAATCGATTCTTAAACATGTTTATAGACGTGCTACTAATTACTTCTACCAGCAAACTATTCCAGCTATTTACTATTCTATGCGTAAAAAAGTTTTTCGCAACTGCTGTCTCGAACCTTCTACTTGTCAATTTACACCCGTTATTTCTAGTCCTATTATATTGAGATATTTCGAAAAAGCTATCTCTATCTACGTTATCAAACCCATTCATAATTTGGAAAACCTGGATTAGATCACCCCTTAACCTCCTAGTCTCGAGTGTAGTCAATTTTAACTCCTTAAGCCTATCCTCGTACGACTTTGACCTAAGAGACGGAATCATCTTAGTTGCTCGTCTTTGAACTCTTTCGATTTTGTCTATATCTTTGCGCATATGCGGATTCCAAAATTGGACCGCGTACTCCAAATGGGGTCTAACTAATGATTTATAAAGAGGAACTATAATATCGCGCGATTTGTACTCAAAATTTCGAGCTATAAAACCTAACACTTTGTTCGCCTTATTGACCGCCGCTGTACTTTGTTTCGCTACTTTTAAATCACCAGTGACTATAACTCCTAAATCTTTTTCCTGCTCTACGCTTGTTAAATCTTTCCCTGACATACTATACGCAAAATTACCGTTACGCGAACCTATATGCATAATTTTGCACTTATCCACGTTAAATCTCATTTGCCATGTGACTGACCAATCAACGATTTTATTCAGATCTTCCTGAATTTTACCTCTATCTTCGTCATTAATCGCCCTACCACCCAGCTTCGTGTCATCCGCAAACTTTGAAACTGTACTGACTAGGCCACATCTAAATCGTTAATATATATAAGAAAAAGCAAGGGGCCCAATACAGAACCCTGAGGAACGCCACTCGCTACATTAGCCCAACACGACTCCGCTCCATCAACGACCACCCTCTGTTTCCTGCCTCGCAACCATTCTTCTAGCCAATTTATTACTACACCCCTGATTCCATGAGCCTTAGTTTTTTTCAATCAGTCTTTTGTGCGGCACGGTGTCAAACGCTTTTTGAAAATCTAAATACACTACATCAACCGCCCGATGTCTATCGTAAACGTTAACCACGCTTTGGAAAAATTCTAAAAGATTAGTTAAGCAAGATTTGTTTCGCCTAAAACCGTGCTGCGTATTTCTGACCAGATTATGCACTTCTAAGTGTTCGACTATACAATCCCTAATTATTGATTCCAGTAGCTTACCTACAACAGACGTTAAACTGATTGGCCTATAATTTCCCGCCGCACCTTTATCGCCTTTCTTAAAGATAGGTGTTACGTTCGCTAACTTGAAATTATCTGGTACGCAGTGATTTTATTTGAACTAAAGCCCATATACCAATTTTCTTAATTTCCCATAAATCAAAATTATTCACACCCCTGTAAGAAATTGCTCATTTTTGCCAGCTATTGAGTCAATATGACCATCACCGCATCCAAGGTGAACAATTCAAGGTAAACAGGTATCTGGCTAGTTTATTTGAGACCATATGATTTCCATACGTGCATTCAATACTCGTCATTCGTACAAACACGTCACTGAAGATGGCAAAGAGAACAGAGTTGCCCAAGAGGATTAGAGAAGACATTATTCGCTTACATAAGCAAGGAAATGGATACAAGAAAATAGCAAACAAGTTGAATATTTCGAAAAACACCATTGCAAGCATCGTACAGAAGTATAAAGCTACAGGTACAATGGAATCGCTACCTGGATGAGGGAGAAAGAGGCTGTTCTCCCCAGCTGCTATATGCTTCATGAGGAGAAAGGTGGAGAAAAACCCTCGCCTGACCACCAAAGAGCTACAGCATGACCTTTCAGCTGCCAGTAAGGAGGTTTCGCTCGCTATGATACGGCGTATGCTACACGGCGAAGGGCTCTACGCAAGAACTCCGAGACGCACTCCACTGCTGACTGCTAAGCACAAGCAGAATCGTTTACGGTATGCCACGGGCCATCTAGACAAGCCAATGAACTACTGGGAGAAGGTTCTCTGGACCGATGAGACGAAATTGGAGCTTTTCGGGGCAATGGACCAGCGCTACGTTTGGAGACAGAAGAATGAAGCGTATAAGGAAAAGAACACTCTGCCCACTGTGAAGCACGGCGGTGGATCAATCATGTTCGGAGGGTGTTTTGCTTCATCGGGAACTGGAAAACTTCACCGCGTAGATGGAACGATGGATTCGCTCCAGTACCAGCAAATACTGGCAAAAAACGTTGGGCCTTCAGTGAAGAAATTGAAGCTTAGACGCAATTGGACACTCCAGCAGGATAACGATCCGAAACACACGTCAAAATCCACAAAGGAGTGGCTGAGGATGAAGGCATGGAACGTGTTGGAATGGCCATCGCAGTCACCTGACCTAAATCCCATAGAAAATCTATGGTGGGATTTGAAAAAGGCCATTCCCCCATGCAAGCCCAAGAACCTAACCGAATTAGAAACCTATGCCCACGAGGAATGGGAAAAAATCCCAAAAGAACGCTGCCAAAAGCTTATAAATGGCTATAAATCACGGCTGCAGCAAGTTATTACGGCCAAGGGGTGTTGTACCAAGTATTAACCATGTCTGTTTAAAAGGGTGTGAACAATTTTGATTTATAGGAAATTAATAAAATTGGTATATGGGCTTTAGTTCAAATAAAACCAAACTGTTATTTGTCTTAATAAACTATTAAATGTCTTCTTTTGTGTTTATGTTATCTAAGAAAGTGATAGAATATATATTTCTTACCAATTCATTAAAATTGAGAGGGGTGTGAACAACTTTGATCGTAACTGTATATAGATGGTCTCAGGGGGTAAAATATGTTATCGCGGGTCTAAAGGATAATTAAGTGGGAGATTCAAAATCCGAGGCATGGATGGGAGAGTCCTGGAAAGGTTGGACAATGGGCAGTCAGCTCCCAGCCAGTGTTCTCGCAAGTTTAACGGATCTCAAGATACAAGACTTTCAGTGCAAGAAAGAGGCATTTTTTTCTGTAAATAGGCTGAAAAGGACATTCTATACTGGTACCATATGGCCTATTTTATTTATTTATTTTTATAATATATATCATTGCAAAAGTATACCTTATAATTGAATTGGCAATATCTATATAAATTATTTAAAAAAAACAAGAAAAAAAATAATAAAAAACAAAAAAAATTACAAAAAAAATATGGACATAAAAAAAAAATGTTTTTTAACATCACTAATCCCACGTTTGATAATCTTTTGGCAAATATTACACTTTGCAGTGATATTGCTAGGATCATTTATTGTGTACAGTGACCACACAAAACTTTTCATGATTAATACTTAATAGTTTAATACAACACAAGAACCTGAAAGAGAACAAAACAATTAAACATCTGAATATACTTAAATTATTATTTCTCTTATATTTGGGGGGGCACTTGCCCCCAATGCAAAACAAAACCTAGCAATATGAGTGTAAAAATAATATGGTACCTAATAATATATATCCAGCCAGATAGATATGGCCATATCTGGCTGAAAAATTCATATCTGGTACACCCCTACCCCATGTGGCCCTTGGTGGTCAAATAATGAACCCCCTTCCCCAGACATACCACCCCTATGCTAGAAAAAAAAACAGGAGTATAGCTTGAAAAAAATGAATTTAAAAAAAAAAAAAGTTCACGATTTTTATTCGCACACTTCAAATACGATATTTTAGGGGTATTATTCATTGCTTGAAGTGCTTGTATAATGCACCTTGAGCTTTCAACAATAAAGAATTACTGAATTGTGCTTCATAACATTTCTGTCCCTGGCTTTGGAGTGTCACTTTTTGGACCATGAGGTCTGACAATGTATGTATTGATGCCCATATTATCTTATTACATCTTATACACTTGAATTAAGTCGCCTCTCAAAACTCTTCTTTCTGGTTTCATCATAACTAGTTCATTTTTTTCAATATCAGGAAATTGGGTAAAAAAAAACAGGAGGTTTCTGACTCCAACCCAAAATTTTGAATTTGGTACAAAAACCAGGAGACTCCTGTTAAAAACAGGATGGTTGGCATGTCTACTTCCCCCCCCCCTTTAAGGACTGTGGTTTTTGAATGGCCCCTAACCAGGCATTCAATAATTCATTTGCGCCAGAAATGAAGGCCAGATTTGAATAAAACACTAAAATACAGCAGGAAAACTTATTCTCATATCAAAATCAACCCACAAGGGTAAAACAAATAATTACCACCATACAATTTCAATCAAGGTAAATATTTGGCTAGACACAGGGGCTACACATTTTTTATCAAAATTATATTTTTCTAGTGTAGTTTTCTCTGCTTTGTTTGAATCTGATACCCATTTCTTGTGCAAATGAATAGAAACTATTTTTTTTCCATTCCAAAATATGGAGTGTTTCTACTCATTTGCACAAGAAATGTGTGTCAAATTCCAACAAAGCAGAGAAAACCACCAGGAAAATGTAATTCTGATAAAAAACTAGCTAACCTAGCTAAATTAACTAACCTAACCAACCTAACAGGTTAGGTTGGGCAATATTAAGCCATGTGAAGATTACTAAAACTTACCTGGAATGGGTTTCACTGTTCTGGAAGATAGAGCTTTGCTACTTCCCTTAGGAAGGCGTGAAGGCACACTTCCATTCAATGTTCACTTATGAACATACAGTTGACCCTCGACTTACGTCATCACCATCTTACGTAATTTTGAGTTACGAGAAGCCCCCCATTGACTGTAATTGATTCATCTTACGTAATTATTTCGTGTTGCGTAATAGCTGCATAATCGCAAATGCAGTGCGTAACCACTCACTGGCAGGATGCCAGGTATTTCACGTTATTTCATTGTTATTTTTACTGTGCATTATATAACTCTTTCTCCAATGTAAGTAAATTAATTTTTTATTATTAATCTTTAATATGTATTTTCTTCTACAGATGGTGTTTCTTAATAATAATTATTAATTACCATTATAATTCTGTTTATATACACGGTTTTTACCAAAAAATTTAATTATTTTATTATTTTCAATACTTTTTTGGGGTCCTGGAACAGATTACTCAATTTACATGTATTTTGGGGTTTGACTTACGTCATTTTCGAGTTAAGTAACTCGATCTCAGAATGGATTAATTATGTAAGTCGAGGGTCAACTGTATATCAGGCTAGGTACTGCTAGTAGTGGATGTTTTTATTCCCAGGATGAAACACCCAATGTTTGGCATCTTTACTGTCTAACCAATGATTGGCTACTTCATTACAGTACGACTTCCAGTCAACACACGTTTCTGATGCTAAGTCTAACTGACACACAGCAAAATTTTGAGTGAAGTGTTTCTGCAGATATGCATTAATAAACAATAGGTTTTGCTATGGCTGAATGCGGGATTTCCCTAACCATGTCCCAGAATAGGCATTCACGGAGAAATTACACCAGGTTACATGCTTATTCTTGGGGTTTGTTTTCTGCCAGTGACAACAGTATATATGGGTATTATTATAGTTTCAACCACAACTTGATTACTGCATATTTGATGTGTTGTTTAGCTGTATCTCTTCATTTCAGACAACTTTTTCTAATACTACTTCCATCACAAATGGATAATAACGGAGATAATAAATACAATAATTTTTGGTCTGCCATATTGTCTCAGTCTAGCCATGGGTACAGTGTATGAAGGTTGTGCTCTTACTCCATTTGAAGTGATTCATAAATTTTTTAAGAATAACATTGACTTGTTAGGTTAATTGAATGCCTGGTTAGGGCAACTGTACACCCTTGATGAGTGGTTAGGTTAAGTCATGATATTTTCGTTAGTTTAACGATTCATTTTTTAAACTAATTTATGGCCAGATTCTGAAGGAATCATTTATCTTATCTCACTGTCATAACCAGGGATGGGGTCAAATACAATTGCCCAAATACAAATATAGATACAAATACACTATTTTTTTTACAGCCAAATTCAAACACAGATACAAATATTCAAATTTATAAATCCCCAAATACAAATATAAATACAAATATGAAGCTTCAAATGCAAATAAAATGCAAATACAATTTTTACTGTATTTGCAAATTTCATACCAATTTCATCCTAAATATAAACGGATAATATTTACTTGACTTCGGCTATCCCTCAAGTAAGACAATACTGGCATAGTACTTATTGTATAAAACTTAACATTGCAATACTTTGGCTCTTATCAAAGTAGACTTCATTTTCACACCAAGGCAAGAAAAGTAACAAATTCCTCCTCTATTATTATTTTTATTAGAGAAAATTATTTCACACTTCTTGATATTTCTGCACTTTTGCATAATTAAAGAAAATAAATTCATATTTCTCAATGTTTGATTTTTACTGTTCATATCAATTTGTAGTTATATGCACAGTTATATTACATTAGTGTATTTGACTGTATTTGAAGCAAATACAGCAAATAAAAGGCTCAAATACAAATATGCAGCTTTTTAAATTCTCAAATACAAATACAAATATCCATTTTTGTATATTTGTAAATACAAATACGTATTTGACCCCATCCCTGGTCATAACCCAACCCAACTCAATCCAGTGGATTGGATTGAATTGGGTTATGAAACTTATGTTTTTCCTGTTTTTTGAGGTGATTCACTCTAATTTGACATCCATTTCCACCGCAAATCACTCAGTTTTGGCTTTTGATGTGGGGGGGGGAAGGGGGGGATCTCAAAAACGAGTGATTTGCGATGGAAATGGATGCCAAATTCAAATGAATCGCATCAAAAAACATAGGAAAAACATAAGTTTCATGTTCAAAACGAATTATAGGTGAAACTGCAAATTTACCAGGTTTGGTTCCTAGGTTTTCTGTTGGTTTCTGGATTCATCTGAAAATGAGATTCATTTCCTTCTCAAATCATTCGTTTTTGATCCCCCCCAACCCAAAAACCCAAATTTCCCACGCATTCAGCCATTGTCCTCAAATTGCGTGAAGCAAAGGAAATTCCTATGGGGTCATTCTCTGTCAGATCAACCAAAAAAAATTGAAATTAACACCCTCATCTCTCATATTTTGCTGAAATTTGGTTTATAGGGAGTTTGTGAGCCCTGAATCCATTTCTGAAATTATAAGGTCAATCCGACCAACGGTTCAAGAGATATGACCTCGGGCAATTTGAGGTCACTCGCGAGGTTACTAACATTTGGCGAGCCATAACTTGGGTAATAATTGTCATAATTATATAAAGGTATATATATTTAGAATCAGAAAACGACAAGGAATCCAAATATGCAAGATTTAGAACTCTAGGTTGAAAAATAAAAAAGTTACACTGTAACCAAAATTTGAGGTCACGATTTGACCTCTGGGGTATCAAATGAGAATTTTTTTTTAAATGTAAAAAATGAAGGCATAGGCATTGGCTATTAGAATCAGCAAAAAAAAGTTTGTTTATGTTAGTATTTTTCATGTAACTAACATATAAGTGAACACCATATTCATAAGTTGTGCGTCAATTCTACCTATTTTTTCACACTTAAGCTCATAATTTGACCTATAGAAATTAAAATTACATTTTTTATAGATATAAAAAACAAAGTCAGAGTTCTTGACTAATAGAAACAATCATAAAAAGTTTGTTTATGTTGGTACTTTTCATGTAACTAACTTATAAGTGAACACCATATTTATAAATTGCTTGTCATTTCAAGGAATTTTTATATCTTAGCTATCAATTTGACCTCAAGCTCCAAGAATTTAATAAAAATTGTATTTCACTGCTAATCTACACTGGCAATAATAGTTATAATAGTGAAAGGGGAAGACTAAGCTCACATGTAGCCTAAACAAACCTGTTGAAACATGTTGCTACTTGTCTAAGTGCAGAATCAACACAGATAGTTGCAAAATTCCTTGTCTACAGGTTAGTACAGTTCCAGCCAGCACTGTGGGTGGCTGGTGGGTATGGTGTTTTAATGAGCCTCAGAGACTATCAAGGCCTAAAATATTAAGTGTGTATAGCTATATATTTCTAAAAAATATATATTACTAATTGTAAATCCTATATCTTTACAGATCAAAATACAATGGTTCGGCACTTGAAATACTGCCAGGACCCTATTCAAAAACACAAGAAACGCATAACAATCAATCTTAGAAAAGTGACTGATGTACTTGTTGAAAAATGTGCTGGAAGAGTGAAAAAAGACTCATTGTTGTGTGTGAACTGCTGGACACTGATAATGAAAAACCCCACTATACTTAGTACCACTGAAAACAACGAGTCTGAGCAGGATTCAAATGAATCATCTACTATCAGTGGCTTGAGTAACATCTCTTCAATTCAAGATCTGGACAATGACAGTGATTGCTTGATAAAGGAAAATCCTTCAACTTCAGTTGAACCAGTTCTAGCATTTCTGGACCAAACACCAGTTAAAAAAAGTAAGTAATAAATTAATATAATAACTTATACTTTACTACAAGGTCTGTTTGATCTACTATATAGCCAATTATATAGCATTTAAGGTACTATAATTAATATTTAATTACTAATATTCAGGTGTGTGAAACCTTTTTTTCTGTTCTTTTCAGAAGGGCTGTCATTAAGCCAGAAAAAGCGCAAGGCTCGTGGTAAGCTATCATCTGCTCAGAAACACCTGAAGGAGAGGCTAGAACTCAGTTATGGTGTTCAAATTACCGAGGAGGTAAGTGATACTTCAAAACCTGAAACTAAATCTGAAAAACATCTAGACAAATTAATGAATGAATTGAAACAGTCATTCCTGGAGAGCAAATGTCACCATCACAAACTACAAATATTGACACTCTCACCATACACAATTGAAAAAACAGCTAGTTTCTTTCAAACTACAACATACATGGTGAAAAGAAGCCGTTCACTTAAATCAGAACATGGAATCCTTCCGAAGATTCCACTAATGAGCAAAGGAAAAGTGATATCTGAAGAACACAAAGATATAGTTAGAAGATTCTATGAGTCAGAAGAGGTTAGTCGTATGTGTCCTGGCCAAAAGGATTGCGTGAAAGTTATCAGTGCTGAAGGTGCAATGAAGGTGCAAAAACGATTGGTCCTCGGGAATTTAAGAGAGATGTTTGAACTATATAAAAATGATGAAAAGAATCCCAAAATAGGATTTTCCACATTTGCAAAATTACGGCCATCATATTGTGTGCTTGCCGGTAGTGGTGGGACTCATTCTGTCTGTGTCTGCACATACCATCAAAATCCAAAATTGCAGCTGGCTGCATTGGGAGAAAGAGGTCTTTCATACAAGGATCTTATGGATTACAGTGTCTGCAGTACAGAAAGAGAGACTTGCATGATGCAACTTTGCAATGATTGCCCAAGAGAAGAGGGTGTCCTGATTTTCTTGAGTTACTTGACAGTGTGAAATCAGCTCCAAATGAAATATCTTACAAGCAATGGGTGACTGTTGACCGTTGTACAATGGTTGATAAGGTGGAGCCACTTCATGAATACTTATCATCCCTAAGCATGAAAATATCCCGCATGGTTAGTCATCACTTTGTTGCTCAGCAACAATCACAGTACTTCAAGCAGTTGAAAGAAACACTACCACCTCAGAGCGAGGTAGTTATAGTAGGTGATTTCTCTGAGAATTATTCTTTCATTGTCCAGGATGCTGCCCAAGGGTTTCACTGGGACAATTCACAGTGTACAGTTCACCCTTTTGTCATCTATTATAGATCATCTGCAGACCAGGAACTTAGCCATTTTAGTGTCTGTTTCTTATCTGCATCACTAAAACACAACACTATAATGGTTTACTCATTCATATTGAAGCTTATGACATATGTTAAATTCAGATGCCCACAATTGAAGAAGGTGCACTATTTCTCAGATGGATGTGCTGGCCAATATAAGAACAGATACAACTTCACAAATCTCTGTTACCATGAAGAGGATTTTGGTCTGTCTTGTGAATGGCACTTCTTTGCTACATCCCATGGCAAAAATGCATGTGATGGGATTGGAGGAACAGTGAAAAGAGCTACTGCTCGTGCCAGTTTGCAGAGAACTACAGAGAGGCAAATTCTTACACCAGAACACATGTTTCAGTTTTGTGAAGAAAACTTGAGCAAGAAGATAAATTTTTTCCCTGATGGTGTATCCCATTTCAAGTGGCATTGGAGAAAAGAAAAGAATAAGGAAAAGTCATTTTACTAATGAACCTGCAATGCTTGGTAACCTAAAATGTGTCAAACCAGGAGAGTATGTTGGCTGCATTTATGACATGCAAGTTTGGTATGGAATTGTGGAGGAATATTGTGAAGAGTTTGATGATTTCACTGTGAACTTTCTACATCCCTCTGGGTCATCAGGATCAAGTGCATATTATTATCCATCAAACAAGGATTCATGTGCAGTGCCAGGACATCATATATTAACTGTAATGAGTTGTCCTACCCTAAGAGGAGGCAGCAGAATTCAATACATTTTTCCACAAAAAGAAATTGATGAGAGCATCGAGCATGCAAAAATTGTATTAGGCTAGCACATGAATCCTCTAAGTAGGTCTTCCCCTTTCACTATTATAACTATTATTGCCAGTGTAGATTAGCAGTGAAATACAATTTTACATTTTTTGCCTTTGTTTTTATATCTATAAAAAAATGTAATTTTAATTTCTATAGGTCAAATTATGAGCTTAAGTGTGAAAAAATAGGTAGAATTGACGCACAACTTATGAATATGGTGTTCACTTATATGTTAGTTACATGAAAAATACTAACATAAACAAACTTTTTTTTGCTGATTCTAATAGCCAATGCCTATGCCTTCATTTTTTACATTTAAAAAAAAAATTCTCATTTGATACCCCAGAGGTCAAATCGTGACCTCAAATTTTGGTTACAGTGTAACTTTTTATTTTTCAACCTAGAGTTCTAAAACTTGCATATTTGGATTCCTTGTCATTTTCTGATTCTAAATATATATACTTTTATATAATTGTGACCATTATTACCCAAGTTATGGGTCGCCAAATGTTAGTGACCTCGCAAGTGACCTCAAATTTCCCGAGGTCATATCTCTTGAACCGTTGGTCGGATTGACCTTATAATTTCAGAAATGGATTCAGGGCCCACAAACTCCCTATAAACCAAATTTCAGCAAAATCTGAGAGATGAGGGTGTTAGGCACTGGTTGATCTGACAGAGAATGACCCTATGGTGCATGTCACAAAAAGTGTCTAATTGGCCAAATCTACACAAAAAGTGTCTAATTGGCCCAATCCAGCCATGTGACAATCTGAAAACAAGTGATACATCCACGAAACGCATTACCGTACATACACACACACACAGCGCTAGCATACATATATACCGTACATACACAGAGTCTCCACGTAAATATTATATATTAAATTAATTTTATAACTGTGCACTAACACAAAAAATAATTAGTACCATCGTAAAGAGCATGAAAAATAGTGCTAGTGAAACAACCTCTCATTTCTCATTAGCTCCTGCGTCCAGCCAAATATTAACCTCAATCAATTTTAACCTATCCAAAAATTGCTTATATTTCTGTTAATATCAATTTGCACAAGAAATACCATAGAAGAAAATACTCAGATTTAAATTCTACACAAGAAAAACCTATTGTCATTCCAAAGTCCAGGTCACATGCTAAAACCAATATTAACCAATTTTTTTTCTAAAGTCAGTCAGTCCAAACTTTGAAATAATTATGTGCAAGAATTCTTGGTTAATATTTGGCTGGCACTATTTTCCATGCTCTTTACGATGGTACGGTACTAATCATTTTTTGTGGAAATGCAAGATTATAGAAAAAATTACAAGTTACATTTTCATAGTGAATATTTCCTGTTTTGGCTATAATGTACAGTAAAACGCCTGTTAGCGATCACGCCTAAAAAGTGGCCAGAGCTTTCATTACAGCCAAAATGTTTAGTCCCAATTTACCTTCAATTGTTTGTATGCTAGGAAAAAGCGAGTAATACGCCCACGCCTATAGTCCGTATTGTGGTCAATTGGTTGGTCCCGCAATGACGTGATAGTACATCAAATATGGCCAATCACAGAAAGCCACGTGTGCAGTGTCGATGATAGAGTCTCTGCTAAGCTAAAGGTATCAATGCTTAGAGTGATACAGCATGAAACAGAAGTGCAAATTCATACACGTGTAACAAAAATGTCAACTCTCAATTGCCGTAATGAACTGTCTTTGAAGCAAAAGGTTGATCTGCTGAAAAATAGTGATGGCAAAAGTAGCAGATAGCTAGCTGACATTTATGGCATCAGCAGATCACAGGTACAAAATATTATAAAATGGAAACGTGAAATTTTGGATTCATTTGAAGAAAATGCTAACTCGAGCCGCAAAAGGCAATGTGTATCGACAGCAAACAATGATCTAAATGACTTAATGTGGCAGTGGTTCACCAAACAACGTTCTCAGCTTCTCCCTGTCAGTGGACCGATGCTGCAAGAGAAAGCCCTGATAGCCAAAGAACTCAATCTAACAGAGTTCAAAGCTTCCACTGGCTGGCTACATAACTTCAAACAAGAGCATAATATTTCTGGTGGACGCATTTGTGGAGAAGGTGAAAGTGTGGATAAAGGTGTTGCCACAGGCTGGAAGGAAAAACTCCCATCCATCGTGGAAGGATATTCCCCTCATGATGTCTTCAATATGGATGAAATGGGAGTTTTTTCCATCTGCTTCCAGACCATATACTGCGTATTCATGGTGAAGATTGCAAGGGCAGTAAGAAATCCAAGGATCGATTGACTGCTGCCCTGTGCTGCAACATGCTCGGAGAGTTTAAACCAGTCCTTGTCATCGGCAAACCCAAAAAACCTCAGTGCTTTAAAAACATCAATGTGAACACACTCCTTGTCACATGGAAGGCCAACAAGAAAGCATGGATGAACACACAACTCTATCGTGAGTGGTTGAAAGCTTTCGATAATAAAATGCAATGACAAAAGCGTAACATGCTACTTTTCGTGGATAATGCCCCTGGTCACCCTAAGGATACAACAACAAAAAATGTGAAAGCAGTCTACTTGCCCAGCAACACAACATCGGAACTCCAACCTCTGGACCAGGAAATCATTCATTGTTTCAAACAACACTATCGTAAGCAACTTCTCCAATCGGTCATCGCAAAAGCCGACATCGAGACCGAAAAAGCTTCTGGAAAGTATGTTAGTGTGCTCGATGCAATCCAGTGGATATCATCTTCTATCAAAGACATCAAGCCCACCACTGTCCAGTCATGTTTTAAAAAAGCTGGTTTTCCTACTGATGCACCAGAAGAAGACCCAGAGGTCATCCCCCTCAACCAACTCATCATTACGGCATCCAAAGAACTTAATATTAATGAAGCGATGACAGCTAGGGAAATCAATTTTGCTAAAGATATTACAGGGACTGAAGAACTTGAGGATGACTGGGAGAATAAACTCATCAACAATTTCATGGATGCCAAAAGCTCAAATGAAATCAATCCTGACCAAGCACAAGAACCAGAACCTGATCCAGAACCCGGGTGCCTAATCAAAGACATCTCTGAAGCACTCAAATGGGCCAATCAGCTAAAACTGTTCTCAATGGAAAAAGGATTGGCAAAAAGCTACACATCAGCTATACAGGTGGAGGCAGCTTATGAAAGTAAAATTGTGGATACCAAGCTAGGCTATACAGCAAACAATCTTATATAACTAATTTCTTTAAAGCATCGCAGTAACGTGACTATGTGACTATGTATTTTAATAGATTTTCCTAAATAAATTAGTTTCATATATAAATAGATTTCCATAAATAAATTATTTTTATGTATAAATAGATTTTCAGAGTTCCATTCCTGTGTAGTACTGCCTCTATTAAGGTCAGTCTTTAATTACGGCCAGAGCCACCAGGTCCCAAGGGTGACCGCAACGATAGTTTTACTATACTTTTTTTCATAAAATATTTTTCCTGATTGGGCTATTTTTTCACTACTCTATGACTTAATTAGTTGGTTGGTTTCTGTTTATTTTTTTTTTCTAATTGGATTCAGTTTGGTCATGTTTATGATAGAATTATGACGTGCTGTTCGTGTGGTTTCCAACTTTGAGAACTTGATTCAGCATGTGCCCTAGATGAAGAGAAAGCATTGGATATTTTTATCAATTACGGCATTATTATCTCATCCTTAACTTGCCCGAAATGTGACTGAGTGCCTAATATGAAAAGATCAGAAGATATTTATGTGAAATAACCAATATTAACCTGTTAGGCCAACTGAATGCCCAGTTAAGTCAACTGTACACCCTTGATGATTGGTTGTTGTTGTTTAGCCGATCAGCCCACCCTGATCGAGCAAGCCGGCGGCACGCAGGTAACCGATCGCCCTCTCCGGAGTGGACCAGAGGTTCAGCGCACTCGTGATGTTGTGTTGTGTTCGTTGTTGTGCTAGAGCGGTACAGTCCGTCATAATGTGTTCAATTGTTTGTGGTGTGTCTTGGCACAGGTGGCAGGTGTCGTCTATGGAGTTGTCTAGTCTGTGTTTATATGTCCATAAGTTGGGGTGATGTCCACATCGGAATCGTGCTAAGTTAACTCGATCCGATCTGCTCAGGCTGATCTCTGACCTGTTAATGGGCGGCGGCTTCGCACCTAGGACCGCATTCGGACCGAGTCGTGTCAGTGCTTTGTGGGTTAGGTGTGTGTGTGTGTGTTTTCTGTACTGTGTGATGTCTGTGGGGCGTGGTATGGAATGGAGTATTTGGTTATAATGTCTCTCTGGTGTTACCTTAATGGTGCGAGGTGTTGGTGCATGATTGTACATGTAGTGGCAAGGGTGTTGTGGGTTAGTTGTCGCTGCTGCCATGAATTGTGTTCCCCTCATGTCTAAATGTTCCCTAACTTTTAGTATTTTTGTTTCTGTGTGCAGGTGTTCTATTGGTGTTGTTTGAGTGCATCCTGTAATGATACGAAGTGCGTTGTTTTGTATTGTTTGTAAGGTGTTTATGTGTGTGTTTGAGATAATGGGTGCCCAGCATGGGCTAGCATAGTCCATAACTGAGCGAATATATTGTTTGTAGATGAGTGATGTTGTTTCCTGCTGGTGTCCAAAGTTTGTGCCTGTTAGTACCCTAAGCGTGTTAAGTCTTGACATACATTTGTTTTTAATGTCCTGAATGTGGTTTGCAAAAGATAATGATGTGTTGTATGTGACACCTAGTATTTTGGTTCTGTGAATGTGTGGAATGTTGATGTTGTTTAGTGTAAGTTGTGGAATTACCTGGTGTTCTTTTGTGTTGCTTGTAAGCAAGGTGATGGTTGATTTTGTGGGCGCTACTTTGAGTCTATTGTGTGTGAGCCAGTCTTGTATACTGTTTATGTATGTTTGTAGGTTATTTGTAGCGGTGTCGATGTTGTTGTGGGTGGATGTTAGAGTGATATCATCTGCATATGATGATAAGGTAAGCTTGTTATCTATGGGTGTTGGAATGTCATGCATGTATAAGTTGAAGAGTGTTGGTGAGAGAACAGAGCCTTGAGGGACCCATTCGGAAAAAGCTTGCTTTTGGATGACTTGCCATTAAATGTGACATGTGAGTATCTTCCTGAGAGATAGTTGCTCAGCCACCTTTTGGTGTTATTGTGCATGTTTGTGTTGAGTATTTTGTTTATGAGAGGGAAGCGTGGGATAGCATCAAATGCTTTACTAATGTCTATTGTTGTTAATAGTGTACGTTGAGCTGGTCTTCTAGAGTTGATGCCATCCATGATGTGCTGCGTCAGGTTAGTGAGTAATGTCGTGGTTGAGTGGTGAGGTCTGAATCCATGTTGAGTAGGCGATAGTGGTATGTGTGGGTTGGTGATTTGTAAGATTAGTCTTTCTGTTACTTTGGAAGGTGTGCATAGTAAAGTAATGGGTCTATAGGAAGCTGGTTCTGTTGGATTTTTGTTTGGTTTGAGTAGTAATAATTTTACCTTGTTTCCATATGTCAGGAATAATACAGTGTTGGTATGAATATGTGCTGATATTTGTGAGAGCTAGTATTCCTTGTGGGCCCAAGTGTTTAAGGTGTATGTTAGATATGTTGTCTGGTCCAGTAGCCTTCGAATTTTTAATGTTTTTGATGATCTTGGTGGTCTGGTCTGTATTGAAGGGTGTAATGGTCGTGTCGAGTCTGTAGGTTTTCTTGTGTCTGGCTGTTTGTTTGTCTGCGTGTTTCTGGTTGTTGTCTCTGTTTAAGTGACTTATCTTTGCGTAGTGATTAACTAGAATGTTAGCTTGTTGTGTGTATGTTGGGATATTATTTTGGCTGCGACAGATAGCCGCGTGTGAGGTGTGAATGCCGCTGTTAGAGTGGGTAATGCTGTTTATAGTCTTGTATAGCCTGTATGTATCTGTGGAGTGGTTTAGTGTTGTTATGAATTCCCTGAATGTTTCTGTTTGTTTTTCTTTGAGTTTGTTGTTTATTTCTGTGTTGAGCTGTTGTATCTGCTGCTTTATGGCTTCTGTGTGTGGTGTTTGTGTGTTATGTTTGAGATTGTTACGTTGCCTTATGAGGTGGGCTATTTCTCTAGTGTAATTTGGGTTGTATTTCCTAATGTTGCCCTTGGGTATATATTTGTTTGCATTATTGATAATCTGATTAAATGTCTTGAGTGTTGTATCGATGTTTATGATGGGTGTGCTGTTTAATGTGGTGAATTGTTCCTCAGTCTGTATTTTGAACTGTTCCCAATCAGCTTTCTTGTAATTTCTGTAAGTGTGCCTAAGGCTGTTGCGGCAGAGTGTAAAATGTGTTGTAATGATGATGGGCAGGTGGTCTGATGACAGTTGTTTTTCTGTTCTCCATTGTGTATGTGTTGCTAGTGAGGGGGAACAGAACGTTATGTCTGGGGAGGAGTTTGAGTATCCTGCTTGATGTGGTATGTGTGTATGTTCTTCTGTATTGTTAAGAATGAAGAGGCTGTTTAGTTGTGTGGCTATGTTAGCGCCTCTGGTGTTGTTTTGGTTGTGCAGGTACCAACTAGTGTCTTTGGCGTTGAAGTCTCCTCCTAAGATGACATTAGTGAGAGAGGCAAGATTGTGTAACTGTGGATTGTAATTGGCTGGCACCTGAGGTGAACTATCTGGTGGGATGTAAATGTTGATTAGTGTGGTGGTGTGTTTTGCGCGTGTTTTAATGTTAACTGCCTGTATTTCTATCGTGTTATCTGCTTGGATTGTGTTTGTAATGTTTTGGGTAGCATCAGTGTAGCTAATGCTTTTACGTATGTAAGTGATGAGTCCACCCCCGTTACCCCCAGTACGATCTTGACGGATCGCCGTGAAGTCAGGGATGGTGGGTGTTTTGTGTGTGCGTTTTAGTTTTGTTTCTTGTATAAGTGCTATGTGAATGTTTTGTTTGTGTACGAATTCCCTAAGCTGCATGATTTTGTTTGTGAGGCCATCTACGTTGTACTGTAATATGTTAATATTATACTTCTGTATGTGTCTCATGGTGCTATTGTGTCTATGTCTTTGTGTATGGTGACATGTGTAAGTTGTAGTGGGGCCTGGATTAGTTTTAATGTCGCCAGAGAGTAAGAGTAGTTCGGGGAGCACGCAATTGTTCCCTGTAATTAAAAAAATAGCACGCTGAGAATAGGTCCGGCCCCGGGAGCCGATCGGCACTCTGACCGTGCCACGCAACAGGCCGTCGACTGCCAGTCTGGCCAACCGTAATGATATTTTCGTTAGTTTAAACGAAAATGACGAAAACAAAAATGACATGGCCTGAAGTTAAAATAAAAAATATATTTTTCTAGTATATTTTGGTGTGCTCTGTGGTTAGGTTAGGTTAGTTAGGTTAGTTAATTTAGTTAGGTTAGCTAGTTTTTTATCAGAATTACATTTTCCTGGTGTAGTTTTCTCCGCTTTGTTGGAATTTGACACACATTTCTTGTGCAAATGAGAAGAACCAAACACTCCGTATTTTGAAATGGAAAAAAAAATAGTTTCTATTCATTTGCACAAGAAATGGGTATCAGATTCAAACAAAGCAGAGAAAACTACACTAGAAAAATGTAATTTTGATAACAAATGTAGCCCCTGTGTCCAGCCAAATATTTACCAAATTTTTCATACTGCAAAAGACTTTCGTATTTTGAAATGGCCTCACGCGAAAATTTTGCAGTCTGGATATAGGGCTATGTGATAGTAATTATCACATCTTTTACATGTTATAACTTTATCTCTAGCCTAGTTAACCCCTGACAAACCTTACAATGTTGCGAGGGACAAGCGTAGGTGTCCTTCCACCTGCTCCGCAATAGTAGCCCATGCTGTGAAGATAGCGTCTGATAGTTCTAGAGCTAACCTTAACATGAACAGCTAATTCAGCAGCGGTTTGGCGAGGGTTCGTTTCTGCACGTCTTCTGACAGCACGAAGCGTCCTCTCAGACGGACCTGGACGGCCAGGACGATAAGCAACTGTTGTTTTCTTATTATTTTTGAACTGTACAATGACTCTGTTAATTGTTGATAATGGAATACAAAGCCTTCGAGAAATTCCCCTCTGACTTTGCTCCGTTTCCCAAAGCCCAATAATTCGACCTCTTGTGAAATCTGTCAAATCCAGAGAACCCCTACCTCTTGGCATCGTGAAATACATACTAATTTATTGTTGAATCAGTAACGAGTGGAACAGAATCTATTAGAAAATTTGAAGTCGAGTCTTTCCTAAGAAATTGGTAACCATATTGGCATTCATGACGTCACACTTACTTCTCGTATTAAGAAGCGGCCATCCTTTATTAATGTATTATTACTGTTGCGCAATCTATCGTTATTTATCATCAAGATCAAATAAGTACCTTATATTTCTTTTAGTACTATATAATATATATATATATATAATATATATATATATATATATATATATATATATATATATATATATGTAAAGAACGACGCTTGTATAGAAGAACGTTCTGCACAAGATGAGGAGGGAGAACGAACAAATGAAAAATGAGGTAACCACCCGGGAATCGAACCCAGGATCTTCCGATTGCCGGTCAGATATGCTAACTACTACACCATGGGCCTCGATTAATCAGAAGTCGTAATTCTCCTACATACGAGCAGAAACCAATGCCCTGAGGGGGCACCTTCCGCATGCCGCACATATATACATTAATGTAAAGAACGAAGCTTGTATAGAAGAACGTTCCGCACAAGATGAGGTGGGAGAATTACGACTTCTGATTAATCGAGGCCCATGGTGTAGTGGTTAGCATATCTGACCGGCAATCGGAAGATCCCGGGTTCGATTCCCGGGTGGTTACCTCATTTTTCATTTGTTCGTTCTCCCTCCTCATCTTGTGCGGAACGTTCTTCTATACAAGCGTCGTTCTTTACATTAATTATACTGTGTGTTGTTTGCAGTTAAAATGTGTATATGTATATATATATATATATATACGAGGTAGAATCAAAAAGTTCGTGAACTTTTTTAACAGCCGCCAAACAACTCAGTACTTGTGTGAGTCTTCATGTCTCCGCATGCGCGGATATGTGGGGAAGGTATGGAAAAACTATACACGCTTACATGGTATCGTATGTGGTACCTTTACTTCATAATTAAATATAAATTATTAATTAATTGAATTAAATATCTACAAAATTGCCTCGGGATTGGCGACATAGCCTATTGGGAATGAAAATAATTGCCATACATACATAGAATCCAATATGGAAGCATTGGGCCCACTCAACCACAAGAAAAATTTATTATTTCGTGTTCAAAATTTTCTACTAATGACTCATGAAAATTACATCGAGAGAAGAGACAAGAGTCAACGAACTTTGAAGAATCAGCAGATTCCTAACGATTATATTATAGTGGCGGCACTCTGAGCCGCTTATGCTACAGCGATGCTTTAAGCAAGGAAGATGTACTTTACCTTTCTATAAGTTCTCATTGAAATCCTCATAATAAAAAACCTAATAACTATAAAAAGGATAGGCCTATTCATTCAGGTATTTAAATACAGTGACTGCCTATATTAGTTCCATCAAATCAACTCGCTGTGTAACTCCATCGTACCACGGCCCTACATCGAAAAAGATCGTCGCGCCCTACATCGAAACAGAAGCGAGGCCCAACGAAATAATAAGGTAAGGCAATTCCTTTCGTTACCATTAAGCAGCGCAAATACCGAAGGCAAATAAACATAAAGAGGTCCTTTGAAGACCTAACGAAAAAGCGTAGGGCTTTTGTCGTTAACTTTCCACTGTAATCTGCTGGAAATTTCCAACGGTTGAGGGTATCAGGCAATCAACCCAAAGCCCTATATAGTTTTTCACAGGAGGTGTGGGCAGAAACTCCGTCTGGCAGGCGCACTCAGTCAGTGTGCAGAGAGCGTGGAAAGCACTAATGTCTGCATACCTAATTTTAGTGTGCCGTGATAACCAATTTGCGCAGTAAAAATTTAAATTTGTGCAGTGATAAATTGAAAGTCTGTGCAGTGATAAATTAGGTTCTATATCCGATATAGAACCTAATTTATCACTGCACATATTTTCAATTTATCACTGCACAAATTTAAATTATTACTGCGCAAATTGGTTATCACTGCACACTAAAATTAGGTATGATTATCTGTTCAGTTCGGTGAATTTGGTTATTTTCAGAACTCGGCGCTCCAGGATGTCGCAATTTGAGGAGTGAGCGAACATTAAGTTTTATGTAAGACTGGACAAGACATTCTCACGAACTTATGACATGATCAGGGAAACCTACGGGAACGAAGCCATGTGTTGGGTGCAGTGTACATATGATTTAGGCGTTTCAAGGACGGCCGACAATCGCTGGAGGATGACCCGCGGGAGGGAAGGCCAGTGGTAACTCGTAATGAGGAGTCCATTGCCCGTATTTGCGAGGTCACCCGACAGAATCGTAGACGAACTATTGACGAAGTCGCCGAAGTCGTTGGTGTGTCACATGGCACATGCCATCAAATTCTGCACGATGACCTTAACATGCATCGTGTGTGTGGCCACATTGCCCCACGAAATCTCATAGAGGATCAACGTGAAGAAAGGTCCCTCATTAGCGGGGACATGATTGACTAAACCGATAGTGAGCCAGGTATTCTGAACAGGGTTATCACGGGCAATGAAACGTAGTGCTACCTTTACGATCCACAATCCAAACGTCAAGCCTCGTACAGGAAGTCACCTTCATCACCTAGAAAGCAGACGTTTCGTGCAGACCGCTCAAAGGGAAAGGTGATACTGGAGGTGTTCTTCGATATCCTGGGCGTCGTTCACCAGGAGTTCATACCGGAAGGGCGCTAAGGGCCATACTGATTTAGTCGCCCTTCGGACACATACCAACTTACCATTCAGCAATAAATGGTTATTTGATATAAGGGTTTTCAGTAAAATGCAGTCAAATGGTTTAGACATTTAGCAAAATATATCTTAACATATAAGATATTTTTATATCAATCATAATATATATATGTGCACAGTATGTATATAACCTTACCTTACAACCTTACAAAGGTTTCGCGCGATGATTTCTCATTTCGCGAAGGTCAAGCTTGTCGCCCCTCCTCTCGAGTTGTTGGCCTGGTGAAGTAGTGAGTTGGATTCTTGTGCTCTCCACCTCACATAGCCAGGTACACCCGGCTCATCGGGGATTGTTCTGAGCCAGGCGTCTAGTCTTCTTTTGAAAATTTCCACTGCAACTCCCTTCGTGTTTCTTAGGTCTTTGGGCAACTGATTAAACAGTTTTGGTCCTCTCACTACAAAGCTATTTTCTTTCAGGGTTAAGGATGTTCCCTGTCTCGCCTTCAATTTGGGAATACGACACAGTCTACCGCTTCTACTTTCCACCGTTATTTGGGGAGTTATAGGATTCAGAGTAAGATTAGGGACTAGTTTCTCCACTATTTTCCAAGTGTAAATAATGGTGTATCTCTCTCTTCTCCTTTCCAGTGAATATAGGTCTAGTTCTCGTAACCTTTCCCAGTAATTTAGTTCTTTGCACCCATTGATCTTGGCTGTGAAGCTTCTTTGGATCCCTTCCAGCTGTCTAATGTCTTCTTTTTTATATGGGGATGTTAGGACCGAGCAGTATTCCAATTTGGGTATTATCAGGGTTTTCAGTAGAGGAATCATTACATTCTATCCCTTCGTTTAAAGGTTCTCAATATTTGACCCGTTATTCTCTTTGCTCTGTTTACTGCTATCTTATTTTGTGTTTCAAATTTCGCATCATCTGTCATTACAACCCCTAAATCTTTTGCTCTGGAATTTCTCTGAATTTCCTGTCCATTTGGGGTATAATATTCCATGGATTTTAGGTCTTCTCTTTTTCCGTACCGTAATAGCTGAAATTTCTCGGTGTTAAACTTCATATTGTTGTTTTCCGTCCATTTGTAGATTCTGTTTATGTCGGTTTGTAGAGATCCTATGTCTTCTGGGCTTCTTATTTTTCTACTGATCTTTGTGTCATCAGCAAAGGATGTTACTGTGCTGTATCTGGTAACGTCCTCATCTATGTCAGTTGGCATGATTATGAAGAGTAGTGGAGCTAATACTGTTCATTGTGGTACCGAGCTGAGGACCTCTGATTCTGATGAAGATACTCCTTTTACTGTAACGACTTGCCTCCGCTCACTAAGGAAATTATATATCCATTTCCCTACTTTTCCTGTCATTCCCATATATTTCAGTTTATGTATTATGATTCCGTGGTCACATTTGTCGAACGCTTTAGCAAAGTCTGTGTATAGTACATCATAGTTTTCATTACTTTCAAGTGAATCAATAATGTTGTAGTGTTCCATTAGTTGTGATAGGCATGATCTGCCTGACCAAAACCCGTGTTGGTTATCATTGAATTTTTTCTGAGTTTCCAAAAAGTCATAGATTTTCTGTCTAACTATTATTTTAGTGAGATGGGATGTAAGCAATACTGGCCTATAGTTTTTGGCCTCGGATCGATCTCCTCTATATATTGGGACTATGTTCGCGCTCTTCAGGATGGCCCGGTATTTCTCCCGTGTCTAGTGATCGTCTCCATATCCAGTATAGGGGCTCAGCGATTGCATTCTTGCAGTTTTTGATCAGTGTGGCATTCTATTTATCCGGTCCTGCCGCTGAGTGTGTTTTTAGTTTCCCTATGGCTTGTGTAATATCATTCGTCGTAAAGTCGAAATCCGTTATACTTTCCCCTTGTGGTTCTTCTTCAAAGAACGCGTGTCTATCGCATATCAATTTGTCAGTTTTTGGGATACTGAAAGATGATTCATACTGAGCTCTTAATATTTCAGATACTTCTGTTAGATCATCAGATAAATCACTGTTCTCATTTTTTAAAGGTCCGATAGTCGCATGGTTTTTCGACTTTCTTTTTGCGAAATTATAGAAGTACTTTGAGTTAGCCTTTATCGCTTCTATAGCGTCATCTTCTTCTTTTTCTGTATGCTTCTCGATTAGTTCCTGTATGACGACATCGATACTTTGTAGTTTATCATTTAATATTTTTCTGATGTTGTTATCTTTACAATTACTTAATTTTGCAGTCACTCTTTTTCTCTTTCGGAACAATGCCCTCTTTTGTCTTTCGAACCTGCTTCTCTTTCCTCTTTGTTGTATCTTTGGGACATGTTTTTCCACAATTTCTAACGTCTTCTCCTCTAACGTCATTAGCATCTCTTCCGTTGTCTTGGCCTCGAAAATGGTTTTCCAATCTATTACTTCCATGCTGGATGTCACATCTTCCCAGTTTATAGCTTTGGAGTGAAAATTAAAAATTTCGAATTTGCTTCTTTCTGTTGTGCGTGTTCTTTCCTTTCCTGTTGCCTTTATATTAGTTGTTATTTCAATGATGTTGTGGTCTGATATCATAGTTGGGGATATTTCTACATTATCAATTAGATTACTGTTGTTTGTGAATACCAAATCTAGGCAGTTGTTTTTTCTTGTGTTTTCTGTTATTTCTTGCGTTAACATAAATTCATCAGCTAAAGCTAGTAGCATTTTTACCTGCTCCTGGTCTTCTCGTGTGCCCCCCTTGTCCTGGTGTATACATATATTTTTCCTATCCTTTTATATTTCATGAATGGGAAATTAAAATCACCACAGAGAAAAATATTTGGGGTTGGAGAGTGTAGATCTTTTACAAGTTTCTTACCTCTGTAATGGAATCTGAAAATTTTGAGGTTGGCGTGTTTGGGGGTCTGTACATTACAATTAGTACCATATTTAATTTTTCAATTTTTGCTGCTACACATTCTACGTAGTTGTTTGAGGTACTTATAGCCATTTCTGCTATGTGCCTTTCGCGTGTGTAAATAGCACATCCTCCTTTACGTCTCACTGTTCTGTCGGCTCGGAGGATGTTATAGTTGTCAATTTGTATTTCTTTTTTGTCAATACAGGACTCACAATTTTCACAGTTCGCCTGGCAGTCCTTTAGATGAGTTTCCGTGAGGCATGCAAAGTCTGCTCCGGCTTCTTGCATGAGTCCTTTCAGGTATACAACTTTGTTCGTGGAATGGTTTGATTTAAGGCCCTGTATGTTGGCTAGGATTATTTTTATTTTTTCTCTTTCTTTTTCGCATACAGGTGGTTCCGATTTGTTTTCCAATGGGGGTGCCGGTTTCGTTGCCTTGTGGTCCTCCGAGAATTTACCTCTTTTTATCTTTGTCGGTACCTGTTGTCCCGATAACGCATGAAGTGCCTTTGTTCGTACCTTCTGTCCGGCTCTCGGATTTCTATATTTATATTTGTCAGCTGGTTTTGTAATTGCTGGAGAGTATTTAGCAGCTGAAATGTGTTGGCTGCGTCTAAAAAATTCCACTCTTCTTTGATGTTCTTTTTTCTGTTCCCTCGTTGCGTTCCTTTGAGGGTGGTGGTATCGGCATTTTTTTTCGTATTTGCAACTCCCATATCTTTCATAAGTGTTGCAGACCGTAAGATGGTGGAACATGCATTTCTTATCAAATTTGCAGTATCCACTTGTGTAATGCGTTTTGCATAATGTGGGATGTGCATATATGCATTGCCCATCCCGATATCTGCAGTTTCCTTTCGCGTAGTATTTACATACGATATTTTCTGCGCTTCTGCTTTCTTTCTTATTATTTTCAAGTTCTTATTTTGGCATTATCATTATTTTTCTTTGGATGTTTATTTTCTACGTTTTTAGTTATTATCTTTTCATCATTTCGCTCGTTGGACCGTTTGTTTACTTCGCAACTTTTACTTATTTCTTTTCTTTTATCTGTCTTCCTTCCGTATTATATTGTTTATATCGCTATTTCTTATTAAATTGTTGTTCGTTATTCTGCTGTTATTCGTTATTTCGTCTTCTCTCTCATCCACCCGGTTTTTCGTTGGAACCATTCCGGACCCATGTGTCCCCATTATTTCATTCTTTTTTGTAACTTTCGAGTCTGCCATCTCCATTTTTTTAAAGACCGCAAAAGAATTTACGGTCTGCGAACATGCGCCACATAGAAATTTGATCACCACGACGTGTTTCGCGTTCGAGACAAGAGTTATTTCCCTATCATTCCAATTCATGCAGATAGTCGTTGGCAGAAATCACATCTAATCGCTAAGTTTTCCGTTGTTACTAGATTGCACAAATTACAGATTAAGTGAGAATTTGGACCCATATCCATGATATTCCTTAATTAGCGTAAAAAGAAATACCCACACAAATTCTTTATTTATTTATTTTTATTTTTATTTATGTTTCTTTCGTTTCGATGGTCGAGGGTATTTCGAGGGTTTTCTGACCTTTGCGTTTTATGACCTTTTTCCTGCTTTATTTCAAACTTTCTCGAATGCCAACCGTACTTCGTTTTGAATATATACGTTAAAATTGGTGATAAATTATGTAAACTGTATTGCACTTTCTTAATTTTAATGAATTTCACTTTATAATTTATGGTGCTAGGACCGTTCGCTACTGGACAATTCGTTACCGGACATTTCGCTACCGGACATTTCGCTACTGGACGTTTCGCTACTAGGACATTTCGCTACCGGACATTTCGCTACCGGCATCTAACTTCGCTGTCGTTAAAGAATTTTCTCCTATAAGAGAACATGCCCAATCCTGCAATCTTGCCCTTTTGGATAAACATTTTAAAATTTTAGCCTCATCATCTGATGACACTTCTCTTAAAATTTTTAGAATTTTAGAATCTCTTTTTATAAAAACCGACATTTAACAGTGATCCCTCTGCCTCTCCCCTTTTGGTTACTAACCTAACCTAACCTAACCTAACCTAACCTAAACGCAACTCAGAAGAAGAAAAAGTATAGGGACTGTGAGCAGAGGATCCATAATTTACTAAGATACGATTCTGGAAATAAACTGGAATTCCTTCGCGCTATTGCGCATAATCTTAAATATTTTTAGATATTTTATTGTATCAAATGTTTTATGCATTCTTTTATTCTTTTTAAAACATAAAATTCTTTTAATAATTCATGTAATCATGCGTAATAATTTATGTAATTCATGTAATCATTTAATAATCCTTGTATTCATTTAATAATTCTCGTAAATTTTTAATAAATTGTATTACTTTTTTAATTTTACTTACTGGTAAATTTATATGTGGTAGCGAAATGTCCGGTAGCGAAATGTCCTAGTAGCGAAACGTCCAGTAGCGAAATGTCCGGTAGCGAAGTGTCCGGTAGCGAAATGTCCAGTAGCGAACTGCCCGGGCACCATAATTTATATGCACGGATTCACTGATACTTTATACACTTTCGGGTGCAAACAGAATAAACCGCCGAGTAGATTATTCCCTTCTAATTTGGGTGTTAAATAGAGAGAGCAAAACAGCACGTCCATTCACCACAGGGTACAAGCAACTTATATATATATATATATATATATATATATATATATATATATATATATATATATATATAATATAATATATTATTGAAAAAACTGATTGAAAAAACTAAGGCTCATGCAATCAGGGGTGTAGTAATAAATTGGCTAGAAGAATGGTTGCGAGGCAGGAAACAGAGGGTGGTCGTTGATGGAGCGGAGTCGTGTTGGGCTAATGTAGCGAGTGGCGTTCCTCAGGGTTCTGTATTGGGCCCCTTGCTTTTTCTTATATATATTAACGATTTAGATGTCGGCCTAGTCAGTACAGTTTCAAAGTTTGCGGATGACACGAAGCTGGGTGGTAGGGCGATTAATGACGAAGATAGAGGTAAAATTCAGGAAGATCTGAATAAAATCGTTGATTGGTCAGTCACATGGCAAATGAGATTTAACGTTGATAAGTGCAAAATTTTGCATATAGGTTCGCGTAACGGTAATTTTGCGTATAGTATGTCAGGGAAAGATTTAACAAGCGTAGAGCAGGAATTTGATTTAGGAGTTATAGTCACTGGTGATTTAAAAGTAGCGAAACAAAGTACAGCGGCGGTCAATAAGGCGAACAAAGTGTTAGGTTTTATAGCTCGAAATTTTGAGTACAAATCGCGCGATATTATAGTTCCTCTTTATAAATCATTAGTTAGACCCCATTTGGAGTACGCGGTCCAATTTTGGAATCCGCATATGCGCAAAGATATAGACAAAATCGAAAGAGTTCAAAGACGAGCAACTAAGATGATTCCGTCTCTTAGGTCAAAGTCGTACGAGGATAGGCTTAAAGAGTTAAAATTGACTACACTCGAGACTAGGAGGTTAAGGGGTGATCTAATCCAGGTTTTCAAAATTATGAATGGGTTTGATAACGTAGATAGAGATAGCTTTTTCGAAATATCTCAATATAATAGGACTAGAAATAACGGGTGTAAGTTGACAAGTAGAAGGTTCGAGACAGCAGTTGCGAAAAACTTTTTACGCATAGAATAGTAAATAGGTGGAATAGTTTGCCGGTAGAAGTAATTAGTAGCACGTCTATAAACATGTTTAAGAATCGATTGGACGCGCATATTGATAGAAAGGGTATAGTTTAAGGTAGTAAAATTAAGGCTTTGTGGGGATAGATCCCACAGCTCAACACAAGTGTTGTGGGATATAGGGAGGCAGCGTCTTGGGTTAGGGGATACTCTCTGTCCTTACACACCCCATTTAAAGAGATTCCTCTGCTGAGCGGTGCCCCCCATAGTACTGTGAGGTATTGAAAAACTCATGATCTTCACTTGCCCCACAAACACCTTTAAATGGGAGACCAATAATGGGTGCACACACATTTCTACATTACTGTACAG
Source organism: Bathynomus jamesi (assembly GCA_023014485.1). Classification (NCBI taxonomy): domain Eukaryota; kingdom Metazoa; phylum Arthropoda; class Malacostraca; order Isopoda; family Cirolanidae; genus Bathynomus; species Bathynomus jamesi. The sequence goes on from JAJOZX010003896.1 coordinate 330,047, forward strand.
TCTTTACAGCCACACCTACACTTTTCCTCGTAAGTGTATATTACAATGTATATGGTTGTAAATTTGACTTGGTCCGCAATCGATATGAACCGTGACTTGATGGATACCGTAATGAAATTGACTGGATTCTTTGGATCTGATATATTTGCATGTCCGTTATATAATAGATATAGAGTGTAACATATTTGTGGATAGTAGTCTATTATGACTTGATCCTCTGGATCGAGAGATTCTATCTTTAGTTTTAAATCGATAATTAATTATTTTTAAATTGATAATGTATATGGTTGTAAATTTTGACTTGGTCCGCAATCGATATGGACCGTGACTTGATGGATACCGTAATGAAATTGACTGGATTCTTTGGATCTGATATATTTGCATGTCCGTTATAAATAGATGTAGAATGTAACATATTTGTGGATAGTAGTCTATTATGACTTACTCCTCTGGACCGAGAGATTCTATCTTTAGTTTTAAACCGATAATTAATTATTTTTAAATTGATAATTATTTAGTTTCGTAAAAATTGGTCGTTGCCAATTTACCGGCAGTTTTTAAATAAGTTTCTTATGTTCTTGTGGTTCGGAACCCACGTAAAATTGTAGGTCCCCTCCGCCACCACGGAGGACATATACAATACACGATTACGAACACAGTTAGGTAGACCAGCCATGAGTGGATCCTAGGGTCTTTGTTGGTCTGAAACATTATAACATTATAACATTATATATATATATATATATATATATATATAATATATATATCTATTTAACACCCAAATTAGAAGGGAATAATCTACTCGGCGGTTTATTCTGTTTGCACCCGAAAGTGTATAAAGTATCAGTGAATCCGTGCATATAAATTATGGTGCCCGGGCAGTTCGCTACTGGCCATTTCGCTACCGGACACTTCGCTACCGGACATTTCGCTACTGGACGTTTCGCTACTAGGACATTTCGCTACCGGACATTTCGCTACCACATATAAATTTACCAGTAAGTAAAATTAAAAAAGTAATACAATTTATTAAAAATTTACGAGATTACGAACACAGTTAGGTAGACCAGCCATGAGTGGATCCTAGGGTCTTTGTTGGTCTGAAACATTATAACATTACATTATATATATTTATATATAAATTGCTTGTACCCTGTGGTGAATGGACTTGCTGTTTTGCTCTCTATTTAACATCCAAATTAGAAGGGAATAATCTACTCGGCTGTTTATATATATATATATATATATATATATATATATATATATATATACACTACCAGTCAAAAGTTTAAGTACACCTATTAATTTCCAATGTTTTGCTGCTTAGCTCATAACAAACTTCAAATATAAACTTAGGTACTGGAGATGACTTTGCTTACCTGGCTTTCATATTGTATGCTTCAGTGCATCTGCCCTGTGCAGTGTGTTGTAACACAGAAGCTTCTTCAAAATAGCCTTCGAAATGTGTTAATTTACGTCTAGCATGCAACATAAAATTAATGCCATTAGCTCTGCACAAAGGTCCAAAAACAGTTTAAGTCTTTACTGGGGTAGTGTGTTACTTCAGGAATATGTTAATACACGTGTTCAGTTATTAACATGCGCTGCAGGTCTTTACATATAAAATCCTTGCAGAGGAGCTAACTGTGTAGTTTGAGGTATATTTCTGTGTTTCAGAAAGCAAAACTGGGTGCGAAAGCCCAGTTAACAACAGAAAAAAGATAGTCGATTGTAACTTTGAGAAATGAGGGCCAATCACTGAGGCACACTGCAAAAAAATTAAAAGTTTCTGTGAATGCGGTTGCTTGTGCCATTAAACGGTACGAAGAAACTGGTCAAAATAGGGACAGAAAAAAGTCAGGGCGACCAAGAACCACAACAGACTCAGAGGACAAGTATATCCGAGTCACCAGTCTGCACAACAGACGCCTCGCAGCACCTGAAATCAAAGCCCAGCTGAACAACTCCAGAAGTACAACAGTTTCAACATCAACTGTTCAGAGAAGACTAAGAGATGCAGGATTAAAAGGACGAACTGCAGCAAAGAAACCAATGCTGAGACTCCAGAACAAAAAGAAAAGGCTAGCCTGGGCTAAAAAACACCAAAAATGGACTGTTGAGCAGTGGAAATTTGCCCTTTGGACTGACGAATCAAAGTTCGAAGTTTTTGGATCCAAACGCAGAGTATTTGTGCGGCGCAGAGCGGGTGAAAAAATGACACAGCAGTGTGTTGTGCCAACAGTGAAGCACGGTGGAGAAAGTGTGATGGTCTGGGGATGTTTTGCAGAGGAGCAAGTTGGAGATCTCCACAAAGTCACTGGAATACTGAACCAACGTGGCTATCACTACATTCTACAGCGCCATGCCATCCCATCTGGACTGCGACTAGTTGGCCAACAGTTCATAATGCAGCAAGTCAACGATCCTAAACACACTTCCAAGCTGTGTCAAAATTACCTGAAGCAGAAAGAACGGCAACGTCAGCTCACAGTTATGGAATGGCCAGCACAGTCCCGGATCTGAACCCCATCGAGCTAGTGTGGGATGAAATGGATCGACGAGTGAAAGCCAAGCAGCCATCCAGTGCTCAGAAGCTCTGGGAACTCTTACAAGAGTGGTGGCAGCAGCTTTCATCAGACTATCTTATTTCTCTTGTTGAGCGCATGCCTCGAATTTGTTCTGCTGTAATTGCTACTGGAGGAGGCTATTTTGATGAATCTAAAATTTAGACTTTGCTTTTGGTAAATTGTCCTGATTTGTTGTTATTTAAGTTCCCATGTTTGTACTTTTGAATATGTGTCATGATAACTTAGTTAATAAATCAAAAACTTTAAACAAAATTTGAAATTTATGAATATTTCAGGGTGTACTTAAACTTTTGATTGGTAGTGTGTGTGTGTGTGTGTGTGTGTGTGTATATATATGGGATGAATTTCACAATTAGACACGTGAAATGAATGAATGATGCAAACCAACAAGGAAAAAGAAAAAAAAAGATTCCAAGGCCTTTCGTGTATTCACAAGTACACCTCGTCAAGGAATGAAGGGTGGAGGCACGATAACCAAAAATAAATACAACGGGACAGAAAAACAAAAAGATTAACACCAGATTAACAAGAGTTGATTAGAAGCAAAAGGTATTTTAACAAGATATTGTCAATTTTATACATTCCCATAATGTTGCTGAAATTATTTTTAAAATGTATCCCATTTAATACTATGATTACAGCTATACATATGGTTAAACAATGCATTAGAATTATTTGCTGTTCTACACGCATATTTATGCTGTTTTTCCCTAATATCTAATGTTTTACCTGTTTGGCCTATATATACTAAGTCACATTGTGTACATCCGATCGAATACACACAACCAACTAGATTATCCGGGCTATTCTTTATTAAGCGTGATTTTACAGTATTATTATACTTAAAGACTATATTGATACCATACCCATAACCACGTTGAGGCAGACGAGGCGGCCGCCTCGTCTGGCTTAACAGACATTTTGGATCAATGAGGAAATTGAATTTCAAGGCTTGGGATGCTAGCCTGCACAGAAGAGTGGCACTGGCCTTCAGCCATCAGTCAAGTAGCAAATGATAAGAACTGGTTTCTGGTCAGATCAATGTAATGCACTCAAACCACAAATAACATGAATAAAAACATAGAGTTGCAACATTCAAGTGAAGTTATTATTGTCCAATTCACTCTCAGTTACCATACGCTCAAAGTGCATGATTTTGTGCTAGGATTAAAAAAATCTTCTGAAGGAGCATGGCCCCGGACCCCCTAGTAGGGCTATTTTCGCCTCGTCTGTTTTTAAGCTCTGGCTACGGCCTTGGATACCAATTGCTTTTAGTAAAGTCGGAAGGTATTGAAAATTTACATGGTAAGGTAGGCTAAGGATATTTTTACGCTCAAATTCCTTCAGTTACACTATTATAATACCTATTCTTGGCTTTCCTTAGGCAGTTATCTAAAAATGAAATAGGGTGACATAATTTAATACGGTAATTTTGCGTATAGTATGTCAGGGAAAGAGTTAACAAGCGTAGAGCAGGAAAAAGATTTAGGAGTTATAGTCAATGGTGATTTAAAAGTAGCGAAACAAAGTACAGCAGCGGTCAATAAGGCGAACAAAGTGTTAGGTTTTATAGCTCGGAATTTTGAGTACAAATCGCGCGATATTATAGTTCCTCTTTATAAATCATTAGTTAGACCCCATTTGGAGTACGCAGTCCAATTTTGGAATCCGCATATGCGCAAAGATATAGACAAAATCGAAAAAGTTCAAAGACGAGCAACTAAGATGATTCCGTCGCTTAGGTCGAAGTCGTACGAGGATAGGCTTAAAGAGTTAAAATTGACTGCACTCGAGACTCTGAGGCTAAGGGGTGATCTAATCCAGGTTTTCAAAATTATGAATGGGTTCGATAACGTAGATAGAGATAGCTTTTTCGAAATATCTCAATGTAATAGGACTAGAAATAATGGGTGTAAGTTGACAAGCAGGAGGTTCGAGACAACAGTTGCCAAAAACGTTTTTACACATAGAATAGTAAATAGCTGGAATAGTTTGCCGGTAGAAGTAATTAGTAGCACGTCTATAAACATGTTTAAAAATCGATTAGACGCATATGTTGATAGATTGGGTATAGTTTAAGGTAGTAAAATTAAGGCTTTGTGGAGATAGATCCCACAGCTCAACACAAGTGTTGTGGGATATAGGGAGGCAGCATCTTGGGTTAGAGGATACTCTCTATCCTTACATACCCCATTTAATGAGATTCCTCTGCCGAGCGGCGCCCCCCATAGTACTGTGAGGTATTGAAAAACTCATGATCTTCACTTGCCCCACAAACACCTTTAAATGGGAGACCCAAAATGGGTGCACACACACATTTCTACATTACTGTGCAGTCTTTATAGCCACACCTACACTTTTCCTCCTAAGTATATATATTGTAATGTATATGGTTGTAAATTGTGACTTGGTCCGCAAGTGATATGGACCGTGACTTATTTTTGGTTGGCAAGGTACTGGTATTGATGGATACCGTAATGAAATTGACTGGATTCTTTGGATCTGATATATTTGCATGTCGGTTATAAATAGATATAAAGTGTAACATATTTGTGGATAGTAGTCTATTATGGCTTGATCCTCTGGATCGAGAGATTCTATCTTTAGTCTTTAATTGATAATTAATTAGTTTTAAATTGATAATTATTTAGTTTTGTAAAAATTAGTCGTTGCCAATGTACAGTCAGTTTTTACATAGTGGAGCCGCCTCGATGGGCCGAAGTGGCCCCTAGTGTGCCCACTATAAAAATTTCTTATGTTCTTATGGTTCGGAACCCACGTAAAATTGTAGGTCCCCTCCGCCGCCACGGAGGACATGCACAATACACAATTACGAACACAGTTAGGTAGACCAGCCACGAGTGGATCCTAGGGTCTTTGTTGGTCTGAAACATTATAACATTCTAACATTATAACTCGGAATCTATAAATTCAGGACTGACAACTCTCAATGCTCTAAGAAACATAGCAGAGAAAATAGAAAATTTTATCGCGGGATGATGGTCGGAATAAAAATGCACATAAGAGTTATTATTAGTGGGCTTACGATAAACTTCAAATTTGAACTGATTAAAACATCTCGAATTTTTAGATCCAGAAAAGATAAGCTTCCGTCATTTTCTTTTTCAACCGTGAACTTAATAGATGGAACTAAACTATTGAGCCTACCAAGAAATAAGTCAACATCCAAATTATTAGGCTAAAGGCATAAAATATCATCCATATAGCTGTACCAAACAAGGTTAAAATTAACAATAGTAGGCAAAATTCTGCTTTCAAAAAAATTCCATATATAAGTTAGTCAATACCGGTGAAAGGGGATTTCCCATCGCTAATCCAAACGACATAGCATAAAACTTATTTTCAAACTGAAATTTACAATCTTTGACGCAAACGATCTTTATGTTTAGTTACGAAATCGACCGTTATAGAATACTCAAAGCAGTTTCCGCCGAGATTGCTGAGCAGCGGAGGAGTCAATAAGATCTGTATAGCTAAGAGCCCTCGTGAGTTTCGATTCAATACTAAGGATAGCTAAAGAGTTGAGACGATTTTCTGACATCACTGACCGTAGGCAGAGCTGGGCAATAAATACATTGAATGTATTTAAATACTAAATACATGGGAGAAATGTATTTAAATACTAAATACTAAATACATTTTACGAATGTATTTAGATACTAAATACAAAATACATCAATTGTATTTAAATACATTTGTAAATACATTTTAAATACATACAAATTTTAACATATGCATTCACTAATTCATGAGTAACAACAATATAAAATGCTTGATAAAGGATAAAGAAATAGTACAATCTAATTTCCGATTATATAGTTCCCTTTTTAGAACAAAACAAAAACAAAAGAACTTAGAACTTACGATGTTCAACCAGTGACATATTATACTCAACTTTTGCACAGTTTGAATCATGCCAGGGTGGACACGCTGTGAAAAAAATAAACATGAATTACCTAATGAATAATGATCGATAATAATTAATGAATCAATAATCATTGATATCAATTTTTGATAAATTTCTACTTTAGGGGACACGGTGAATTTCGAAATAAATACACCACTCGATAGATCAGATGATTTTAAAAGCTTTTTCATCAATGAATTTTCCATCGCAAATTGGATTGATTGCAACGAGTTAGTTACACAGGCCCACTTAAGGCAGAGCCGTTTTGTACGATTATTCGGTCAATTTCAAGATATTTTTTGATGTCTAAAAAAACACTTACCCTCAGATGAGTGTACAGATTCATTGTAGCATTGCTTGCAGCAGAGACTTCGTGTTTACACAGCAAGCAGGTGCACTTTACCTTATTACCGTCTTTAGATTTAATTTTAAAGTATTTTCCATCAAACAGAGGGTGCACTAAATTGTTATCTGCAGATATATCACTGTTTGATTCACCGGATTTGCTTGTTGAAGCCATGACACGCACACGATAAAGAAATCAACCGCTTTCGACTAAGAGTGGCACACAACTGATTGAACAGACACGTTGAAACATGAACCATGCTGTACTACACTGTCGACGCGTCGTACTGTGCTAGTACAGAACGTGTATTAAACCAGTAAAAGTATTTACATTTTTATATTTTGAGTATTTAAATACATTGTATTTAAATACTCATTAAAGTATTTAAATACTATATTTAAATACATGAAAAACAATGTATTTATAAATACAGTTCTAAATACACAAATGTATTTAAATACAAATGTATTTAAATACTGCCCAGCTCTGACCGTAGGTAGTTCTTTAGTCGTCGCAGTAGAGAAAAAGATCTTTCGGCAGAACAGTTGGAAGCCGGCGTACATAGGAAGATCCTGAGCGCAATATCACCATATGGGTAAACTTCTTTTAATCCTTTTGCTTAGATCATCTCACTCATTTCAAGAATGCTCGTAGGAGGTTTTTCCAAATTCAGAAGAAACCCACGGAAATGAAGACACTCATTAACAAATGCTTTCGCCAAGTCATCCTTGTAAAATTCCCAAAGCTTAATAGCATTGGCAGCTATATCTGTCGGATTCATCATTCAAGGTGGTGACTTTTGTAAAAAATGCAAACCGTGCATGGAGGTTTTCATACACATTCTTGCGACGGTTTAATTCCGACAATAATCTGTCAAGTACCACAAGATAAGTATTAATGAAGAAGTTCCTCCGTCCATCTAATTCTACCTCGCCTTCGCGAGTTTCGTCGACTCGAAGTTTTCTTTTCTTTTTTTCCTTTTCATTGTAACTTCATATTCGCGGATAAATGATTTCTTAATTGCTGCTTCTTCATAAAAGTCGAAGTTGTCTCTTGCATCTTTTACATAGAATGTCAATGATGCATACAGTTCTGCTACGACACCAAGATCACTTAACTGCTTGGAGCTGTTTACTAGTAGCATTGAAAATTTCCAGAATGTCACCCCACATTAAAGAAAGAATTGTAGTTTCAAGGCGTTGCAGTTATAATGTTATAATGTTCCAGACCAACAAAGACCCTAGGGTCCACTCATGGCCAATGTTCCCTCTAATTTTTTTTAGTCCGTGTGCGCAAGAAATTTTCGTTGTGCATACATTTAGATTCATGGTGAAAAATTGTGCAAACTTTTCTGAGCGCTATTATCTTCAAAATTAAATATATATACATATTAAATACTTAATAAATATTATTTCCATAAGGTGATAGCTTGATCATTACGGTACTATTAAATGGATATTAAAAAACTGTTTACAATATTATATATTCTTAAAAAAGAAAACATTTTATTCATTCTAAAAATATGAATAAAATAAAAAATAGTAAAATAAAATTCAACAAAATAAAGAAATAAAATAAAAATAACATTAATTGAAAATGACTATTTTAGTTATCATTTCTCAAAACAATTTTTAGCATTTAGCAATTTAAAATAGACTATCAAGATTAATACATGATTTTATCCATTCACAAAATAGGAATAAAATAAAAAATAATAAAATTCAATAAAATAAAATATGATCAAAATAACATTAAATGAAAGTGCCTTTCATTTAAGGGAGCACCGACAATTCAGCGCAGGACAATTCAGCGCCGACAATTCAGCGCCGACAATTCAGCGCAAAGACAATTCAGCGCAAGACAATTCAGCGCCGACAATTCAGCGCAAGTCAGTACAGTTAAAAGTTTAGTTAAAAATAATAAAAATAAATCGCAATAAATAAAAAAGAGAAAAATTTGTATATTTATATATATGCTAAATTGGGTCTGTATCGAAGGAGTGACATTTCAAAGGAGTGACATAACAAAGGAGTGACATAAATACCGTAACGAAGGAATGACATAACGAAGGAGTGACAAATCGGCGATAAAATTCAGAGGAGTATAATTAAAATTTTATTTAAAAAAACAAAATTTGTTAGAATTGTTAAAATTAAGATTTTATTTCAAAAACTAGAAACCTAACCTAACCTAACCTAACAGTTGCAAGCCTCTCTTCCCTCTGGATTTGTTCTTTCTTCTTCTTTGTTGGTATTTTCGCGCTGAATTGTCTTGCGCTGAATTGTCGGCGCTGAATTGTCGGCGCTGAATTGTCCTGCGCTGAATTGTCGGGTCACGTCATTTAAGTATGATTATGATTTCTCCCTACGATCTTTAGCATTTGCCCATTCCAAATAAACTCTATGGAGATTAATACATCCGTCATCATTCAGGTAACTTTTAATTCGCATGAGCATGTCCAAATGATTTTCTTTCAAGCGGTTTCTTAATTTGTTCTTTATAGAATTCATTAAACTGAAATTTTTGAAATTACTTCATTTACTGTCGTGACTCATGATACGCTTGAGCCTGTGCGCATTTTATTTTGCTGTGGGCGCGGGTTTCACGACGCGTGTGCGCGCGCACACGCGCCCACCTTAGAGGGAACATTGCTCATGGCTGGTCTACGTCCTCCGTGGTGGCGGAGGGGACCTACAATTTTATGTGGGTTCCGAACCACAAGAGCATAAGAAATTTATGTAACAACTGTCTGTACATTGGCAACGACCAATTTTTGCAAAACTAAATAATTATCAATTTAAAACTAATTAATTATCGATTTAAAACTAAAGATAGTCTCTGGATCCAGAGGATCAAGTCATAATAGACTACTATCCACAAATATGTTACACTCTATATTTATTTATAACCGACATGCAAATATATCAGATCCAAAGAATCCAGTCAATTTCATTACGGTATCCATCAATACTGGTACCTTGCCAACGAAAAATAAGTCACGGTCCATATCGATTGCGGACCAAGTCAAAATTTACAACCATATACATTACAATATATATACTTAGGAGGAAAAGTGTAGGTGTGGCTATAAAGACTGCACAGTAATGTAGAAATGTGTGTGCACCCATTCTGGGTCTCCCATTTAAAGGTGTTTGTGGGGCAAGTGAAGATCATGAGTTTTTCAATACCTCACAGTACTATGGGGGGCACCGCTCGGCAGAGGAATCTCTTTAAATGGGGTGTGTAAGGACAGAGAGTATCCGCTAACCCAAGATGCTGCCTCCCTATATCCCACAACACTTGTGTTGAGCTGTGGGATCTATCACCACAAAGCCTTAATTTTCATACCTTAAACTATACGGAGTCTATCAAGATGCGCGTCTAATCGATTTTTAAACATGTTTATAGACGTGCTACTAATTACTTCTACCGGCAAACTATTCCAGCTATTTACTATTCTATGCGTAAAAAAGTTTTTGGCAACTGCTGTCTCGAACCTTCTACTTGTCAACTTACACCTGTTATTTCTTGTCCTATTATATTGAGATATTTCGAAAAAGTTATCTCTATCTACGTTATCGAACCCATTCATAATTTTGAAAACCTGGATTAGATCACCCCTTAGCCTCCTAGTCTCGAGTGTTGTCAATTTTAACTCCTTAAGCCTATCCTCGTATGACTTTGACCTAAGCGACGGAATCATCTTAGTTGCTAGTCTTTGAACTCTTTCGATTTTGTCTATATCTTTGCGCATATGCGGATTCCAAAATTGGACCGCGTACTCCAAATGGGGTCTAACTAATGATTTATAAAGAGGAACTATAATATCGCGCGATTTGTACTCAAAATTTCGAGCTATGAAACCTAACACTTTGTTCGCCTTATTGACCGCTGCTGTACTTTATTTCGCTACTTTTAAATCACCAGTGACTATAACTCCTAAATCTTTTTCCTGCTCTACACTTGTTAAATCTTTCCCTGACATACTATACGCAAAATTACCGTTACGCGAACCTATATGCAAAATTTTGCACTTATCAACGTTAAATCTCATTTGCCATGTGGCTGACCAATCAACGATTTTATTCAGATCTTCCTGAATTTTACCTCTATCTTCGTATTAATCGCCCTACCACCCAGCTTCGTGTCATCCGCAAACTTTGAAACTGTACTGACTAGGCCGACATCTAAATCGTTAATATATATAAGAAAAAGCAAGGGGCCCAATACAGAACCCTGAGGAACGCCACTCGCTACATTAGCCCAACACGACTCCGCTCCATCGACGACCACCCTCTGTTTCCTACCTCGCAACCACTCTTCTAGCCAATTTATTACTACACCCCTGATTCCATGAGCCTTAGTTTTTTCAATGAGTCTTTTGTGCGGCACGGTGTCAAACGTTTTTTGAAAATCTAAATACACTACATCAACTGCCCGATGTCTATCGTAAACGTCAACCACGCTTTGGAAAAATTCTAAAAGATTAGTTAAGCAAGATTTGTTTCGCCTAAAACCGTGCTGCGTATTTCTAACAAGTTTATGCACTTCTAAGTGTTCGACTATACGATCCCTAATTATTGATTCCAGTAGCTTACCTAGAACAGACGTTAAACTTGAAACTATCTGGTACGGACCCCTTAGAAATAGACGCATTAAAAATCTTTGTCAGCGGCACAACAATGCTATCTTTTAATTCTTTTAGTTGTATGGGATATATGGAATCCGGCCCCGGTGATTTACGCGTTTTCATTTTATCAATATAGCGCATTACCTCCGCTTCACTAACCACGATATTATCCAAAATATTACCATTATCAAAAGGTATTATGTCTATGACCGTAGGGATATTCGTTACATCTTCTATAGTAAAAACTGACGTAAAAAATTCGTTTAGCAAGGTAGCCATTTCCTTGTTTTCAGAAACTAGATCTCCGTTTACATTTTCCAAAGGCCCCAAGACACTTTTTACTGGATTTCTATTATTGACGTATTGAAAGAATCGCTTGGGGTTTTCTTTACCGTCACGAGCTGAGATTTCAAGCGCTTGGACTTTTTTATTACACTTTTCCTTCACGCCTCAGTGATATGTAGTTGTTTCGTAACAACAAATTGTCTTTATCGCACTTATGTTGCCTATAAGCCCTATCTCTACTCTTTATAATGTTTCCTACTCTAGAAGTAAACCACAAGGGCTTGTTGTTTACTTTCGCACGCTTAATTTTGTACGGTACACATTCCTCATTTATAGTCCTAAATACCGTTTCGAACGATTCCCACATTAGTTTTGCGTTGGAGTTCCCCATTACGTTTTCCCAATTGACGTGTGACAATTTATTTCGAAATTTACTAAAGTCTGCGTGCTGGAAGTTAGGAATTTTAGTCGAGTTAGTTGGTTTCGAGTGACTTACTGAGAGGACAAACTCTACCATATTGTGATCGCTATTGCTTAACGGTTCTATTACTTGAAGATCAGTAATTAGCCTCTCATCCGTAGTTATTACTAAATCTAAAATACTGTCCAACCTCGTAGGTTCCCCAACCTTTTGAATAAGAAAGCTATCCTCGAGAAAATTAACTAAACGATTACCTTCCGCGTCTCCCTGCATTGTATCGTAATTCACGTTGGCGCAATTAAAGTCACCCATAACTAAAGCCTGCTCACTACCGATTATTCTCTTTAGTTCACGATATAACGCCTCGTCCGAATCAGCTGTTTGATTAGGGGGCCTATATACAGTATAACCGCAACAAGAAGTTTGAAATCGTTCAATTTAAGTTCTGCTATAGTCGAATCTATCGGTTCTGGAATTGTGTGCTTTACTTCTATAACGTTCGCAATATTATCTTTGATATACAACATAACACCGCCTCCTCGCCTACCTATTCTGTTTTTAACAAAAAGTCTATAACCTTTAATTTGATTGAGGTAGCCCGATGCTTTACTGCGTGTGTAAGGCTTTTCTGATTCATCTTCTTTAATGGACGTAAATGCCTCTATAACTTCTTCCCAGTCTTTACTGAGACTCCTCCTACACGCTTCTTCACGGGCTGACCATCGAGCGCTTGATAAGCTCTTTAGCGTTACATTTTCAGATTTGGTAAAATGATTTTGTAGTATTTCCCAACGGTGAATGGAGGCAGTGAAGAACACGTAAAGATTTTGGAGAAGTGCGAAAAAATCAATGGCTTCCTTACAGCAACTTGCTGCACACTGTCCAGTCAAATTTAATGAGTGTGCAGAGCAGGGTACGTAAACTGCTACTGGGGACGCTTCTTTTATTCTGGTTTGTAATCCCTGACATGTTGGGAGCGTTATCATACGACTGTCCTCTGCAGTTTGCAATGTCGAGGTCATGCATTTTTAATATGCTGGAAACAGGGTTGAAAAGCTGTTCTGATTTGTGGCCTACGCTGGGAAGGAATGCCAAAAATCGCTCTACTGGATGTCCATCTTCTTTTACGTATCTCAGAATAACTGCAAGTTCATCGACATGTGATATGTCTAGGGTGGAGTCCACAATAATGGAATAGTACTTCGCACATTTCACTTCCTCACTTATTTGTTTGGTAACTTTGTCAGCCATTAGTTTTATGAAATGCTCACATGTAAACGAAGACAAGTATGAGGTATGACCTATTCCTGGATTTTTGTATTTTTCAATATGTTCTGCCAGAAAAGGATCAAATTCAGTAATAAGTTCCAAAGCCATTATAAAGTTTCCACTGTGGACAGAACCAAATTTCTCAATGTGGCCCCTAAAAGGTAAACCATGAGATGCCAGTGACCGGACCACTGCAACAACTCGTTGCAAAACATTCCTCCAATACTTCTCCTCATCAATTTGATAGAAAAGTTGTGTGTCAATTCTTTCGAGAGTTGAACTTCTCATTTTCATAGCTAACACACATGACTTATGTTCAGAGAAATTTTTATGGCTGTTAATGCGTCACTGCCATGCTTCCAGTCATCATTCCAGTCAACATTTTTGCTCTTTATATCAGATTTCTTGAAGAAAGTATCAATTTTCGCAGTTTTGTCAATGACATCTCATTGTTTTTCATTTTTCTCCAGAGCTCTCTTCTTATACGCTAAGCCGCTTAGTCTTTTTCTCCCATCACTCATCTGAAAAAACAAATACATCTGAAATTAATTAAAAATATAAATAATATATTTTAAAATAGAAATATATTATAATTATATATTTAAAAAAATAGCTCAGCCAGGCTGAGTAGGTCTCTAACAGCTAACTATGATACATATAGGCAGGGCCTGGTTAAGGCATACGCCAGTTACGCCATGGAGAAGAGCACCCCCGGATTTTGGCCCCCCCAAAATTTCTCCTCCCCCTCTAATTTTATCGCTCGCCGTACTCAACTTAAAAACAAATAAAATAAAATCTTTTAACATCTGTAAATACAAGATTGTTTAGAAACTGAAAAAAAGACAATCATTATGACCACATAAAACAAACTTGTGTTAAGTATAATAGTACAGGTGTCCATAAATGATTACCCTGATTAAAGCATGCTATAACTTTTAAATAAACACTCTTATTCAAACACAGTTTTAATCATAAGTAGATAAACATACAAAGTTTTGATACATAGTTAATGAACTTAATAAGCTTCCACATGTGCACCCCTACTGGCACGTAAAATGTCTAAACGGTATTCACACTCACGCCACGCATTTTCCAACATTTGTGGGTTTAACTGTTGCAATTGCATCCGTAATGCGTTCTCGCAATGTTCTGATATCTGGAACAACTGTTGCATAAACCAAATATTTAACATGAACCCAGAGAAAGAAATCCAGCGGGGTAATGTCTGGTGATATTGGGGGCCATGGGATTGGCCCGTCCCTGCCAATCCATCGATTTGGAAATGTTGCGTCGAGAGTTTCACGAACAACATGCGCCCAATGAGGGGGTGCCCCATCTTGTTGGAAGATGACAGTTGGCTGCCTGTCCTGCAGCTGGGGGATGGCGTAATTGGTGAGCATATCCAGGTACACAGTTGTGGAAACAGTGTTCTCAGCGAAGAAGAAAGGACCAATTATCTGGTCATGCATTAGTCCACACCAGACATTGATCTTCGGACTGCCCCGAATATGCTCCCTTACGGCACGTGGGTTTTCCGATCCCCAAATACGCACATTGTGTCTGTTGACTCTACCACTAAGATGAAACGTAGCCTCGTCTGAAAAGCAGACACGTAACAAGAAGTCATTATCCTCGTCAATGCTGTTCAAAATGTCAATAGCGAATTGTTCACGTTTTGGACGGTCATCAGGCTTCAGTTCTTGAACAATTTGTACCTTGTAGGCATGTAACTTCAAACGTTTGTGTAACACATTGTGCACCGTAGACTTCGGTATCTTTAGTTGGCATGAAGCTTGTCTCACCGATTTCCTTGGTGACCGTGTGAAAGCAGTTTGAATGTTTTCCACCGTCCCATCGGAAACTGATGGTCTACCACTGCTCTTTCCCTTTTCCACTTTTCCAGTTTCCAAGAATTTTTTCATCCACGACTTAATTAACTTCACATCAGGTGGATTCTTTCCATACTTTGTTCTGAACCTTCGCTGAACACTGACAGGAGATTTTGTTTCTGCAAACCACACAACACATTGCGCCTTCTCTGTCACAGACGCCATCTTAACTGAACAGCTACTACAGCGCTCCTAGCGGCGAATGCGGTAGACGAAACACACCAGCACAGAAACTCTATGCGTGTACGAGATCACCTGTAAAAAGAAAACGGATGTAAGATTCGTCATTAAAACATGAGAGCATACTGTTTTCAGGGTAAACATTTATGGACACCCTGTATATTGTTTTTTTTTATTGTGATAGCCATGTTTCTACTATAAGCGTCTGCAGCAATCCAGCAACTGCTAAGGGGAACTACCCAGTTCGTCGAGACATTAGACAACCAGTTATTTTGTAGTGCAGCAAAATCTGACTATATATTTTGTTTTACGACTTAACTAAAAGCTTATGCCCATTTCGCAACTATGACGTCACAACCGTGTTAAATTTTAACATGGAAAGCGTTATTTGAGACTGCATTAATGCAAATGACAAAATTTTATAAGATTTTAGTTGTTAGAATAATATATATATATATATATATATATATATATATATATATATACAGAGATGGGCAAGATCACCAACTTTGGTGATCTTGAAGATCAAGATCAGATCACCAGAAAAATGTGATCTTGAAGATCAAGATCAGATCACCAGAAAAATGTGATCTTGAAGATCCAGATCAAGATCGTGATCTTGAAGATCACTTTTCAAGATCACTTTTTAAGATCACTTTTATATGAATTGAAAAAAGTTGTACTCTTGTAGAGTAAACAAAAACAAATTATTTTGTTAATCACTCCTGAAAAGTATCACTCCTAATACTCCCCTGAGGGCTGAGGCAATACAAGCATCGCATCCTACCCATGTCACCTGATCTAAACCACGGGGATTGACGATTCCCCTTTCAGTTTTTCAGGTGGTAAACTTAAAACTTAGTATTATCATAACTTATCAGCAAAGAAAAAACTATTAAATGACCTACATATAGTTTTTAGTTCTATTTTTCTCAATTCTCATTTCACCAGGTCCATAACCCATATCAATGAATGGTCAGCATATATAAGTAAACATTTTTTACATAGAATTTAATTTTACAGTTTTACTGCAGTACGCAATTACTGACAATATAAGGGTAAAAACCGCAAGTTAAGAGTGTTAATTTAATGTTCAACCGCTGTAAACATTTGCTTTCAGCAAAACCAATTGTTCAAAGTTACCATCCGAGAGACGACTTCGTTTGGGGCTATGAACCATGCCAGCAAACGAAAACAACCGTTCCACTGGTGCAGAGGAAGGTAGCGTGGTGTTATACCTCTTGAAGATCTTCTTTATAGCAGGATACCTATCTAAAGAGTCGAGTGCCTTACTGGTGTCCTGCAAATAATTGAGGACTTCCAAGTCTTCCTTGTTGTTAGGAGCAGAGAATGAGCCGTCCATAGTTCTGAAGAAATCGTCTTCAGATGATGAGTCTGAGTTCACCGAACTATTACCACTGCTGTCAGAATTACAATTTCTTACAGCCATTTGCAGCTTGTCTTTTACTTGAGACTTGATTGCTTCATGATCGCCGAAATTAGGCCCTTGCAACAATGATATCCATCTAAGTTTGAAATACGGATGAGATACTGAGGCCAAAACGGCATCAGTTACCTCGGGGCTCAACGACAAAAAATGACCAAATCTGGCATTGAAGCCAGAGACGACTGCTGCCAGTAATGGCATGCAGTGTCTCAAGCGCAGGTCGTTTGGTTGGATAGGCTCCAATCTTGCGAGGGCATCTTGAGTCACTAGGACTGTTGGAAGAAGACAACCGTAGTAGCATTCTTTCTCTGCCTGTAATTTGTTGAGGGCTGCTGCAATTGGTTTTAGAACAGACAAATATTCTGAAATAAATTCCAATTCATTGTCTTTGAGGATGGGTAGATTCAGTTCTTCAAGAGCTACATTCACGTCGTTCTTATGTTTATATATTTGGCTTAATGAGTCGTACATTGAGTTCCATCGGGTGACGCATGGGTACCTAAATTGGACGCCAGTTATTTCCTGTATTTTTTCTGCTGACTTGGGTTTACCAGCAGCATTCCACAGCGCCGAACATTTTCCCATTGCAGAATGCTTTATCTTCTTTAGTCCAGGTGAATTCAGTCCTTTATCTGCATCAGTTGTTGCCAGTGGCGGTTCCTCATATGGGCAATATGGGCAGCCGCACAGGGCGGCATTTGTGGAGGGGCGGCATGAGCGCCTGCAAAAAAAATAAAAATAAAAATAAGAATAAATAAATAAAGAAATAAATAAAAATAAAAAATAAAATAAAATAAATAATAAAAGATCAATAAATATATTTTTATTAATAAAAAACCATCTATTGCATTTTCCATAAACCTTCCCATAAAAGACCTAAACAATGCAAAATGCTTCCAGATTAATATTATTGGGAATAAAGGCCCATACTTTAACATATGTAATGTTATTTTTCTGGGTTTGGTTAAATAGTGAAATGTATATTATTTATTACAGAACGAATCTTCACAATAAGCCACTAAGGTCTGTCAAATAACCGCAAATGGATAAGAAGAGGTCAAAGCTATCAGGTGCTCAGTTTAGAAAAAAGAGGAAAGAAGAAGAGGAGAAACGAGCAAAAGATAAAGGTATAGAGCTATGTCATCTACTCTTCACTGCTATATTGCACTGCTATTTTGTGATATAGCTTTCTGAGTCATTTGAAGTGTACTATTATGTATATAATTAGCCATTAACCAAGGAGGTTGTATTATTCATTTGTTTCCTATTCTAAAAGTTTAATAAATTGTGCTTAATAACATGTTAAATTAATTGTACTAGCCTATTCATGCATTGGTCTGTTATGTTCTATTTTACTATTTGCAGGGGCACTTTTGAAATATTTTGGAACACCCTCTGCCACTAGCCAGGATGAGAAGCCGTCTACTTCTGCCATTATTGAGGCTGAGGAGCCATCTACCTCCTCAGCCTCACATATGTTTCCACAAATGCAGTCTGATCCTGAGGATGAAGACCCATTTGCTTCTACTTCTCCCCGGCAGGACTCTTCAGGTGAGTTTGTGTGCACATATGTCTGTGAGTGTGTGCGTGTGTGTGTATGTGTATGTGTTTGCATCCCTGCAAAGCATTTTGCAAACAGTTATAAATTATAATGTTATTATCACTGGGTCTGGGTTACTGGGTATGTGTGGTGTTTCACCACCATAATTCCATAACACCACCACCATAACAAAGTGCTGTGAATAATGTGTTATCTAACTTAGGTGTGTATACTAATGAGTAATGCTCTTGTTCTTTCTATTAGAAAGGCCTGGAGCAGAATCGCCTCCTGAGGATGAGTCTCTGTCCACCGGACCCTGCTAACTGGCCTTCAGTTCTGACTGAGAGAATTCGGACACAACTGGTTTCCAGGGGACCAAGTCAAGTACCATCTGACTTTGTATTCCCTAGAAACGACAGTGACGGAAGAAGTTTCCACCATCAATACTTCAGGAAGTCATTGGTTAGTGGGGAAAATATAACCAGAAGTTGGTTGGTCTATTCCTTAAAAAACAACAGCCTTTTCTGTTTCTGTTGTACATTATTTTCCAAGAGGAAAATAAATTTAACAAGTTTGGGACTCTCGGACTGGAAGCATGCAAGCTCATTGCTCACATCACATGACAACAGTTCAGAACACCTAAATTCTATGAAAATCTGGAAAGAACTGGCAGTGAGGATGAGAAAGGGGGAGACCATTGACAAGCAGGAGATGGCACTTCTGGAGGCTGAGAAGTTGAGATGGAGAGCGGTGCTGACACGTCTCACTGCTATTGTGCATTCTCTGGCAGTTAGGAATTTGGCACTAAGGGGACATACAGAAAAATTGTTCTCACCATCAAATGGCAATTTTCTGAAAGAAGTTGAACTGATGGCACAATTTGATCCTATAATGCAAGAGCACATTAACCGTGTCCAAAAAGGGACCTCCAGTCACACCAGCTACCTCGGCCACCACATACAAAACGAACTCATTGATTTGTCGAGCAGCAAGACCATTTCAGCAATGGTGAGCGACATCAAACAATCAAAGTTTTTTTCAATAATTCTAGATTGCACTCCAGATATCAGCCACACTGAACAGTTGTCAGTTGTGATTCGGGTTGTGTCACTGGAGGGGAAGCCCCATATAAAGGAACATTTCATGGGGTTTTTGGAGGCAGAGGAGTCCACTGGTCAACATTTGGCATCTCTGATTCTGAAGAGACTGGAGGAGCTAAAAGTTCCTTTCATGGACTGTAGAGGACAATCATACGACAACGGGGCCAACATGAGGGGAAAAAACAAGGGTGTTCAATCCAGGCTCCTAGAAATTAATCCCAGAGCTCTGTTTGTTCCATGTGGGGCTCATTCTCTGAATTTGCTTGTGGCCGATGCTGCTAAGGGATCTATTGATGCCACAAGTTACTTTGGCATCTTGCAGAAGCTTTACAACTTGTTTTCAGCCTCCACACAACGATGGGCCATTTTGAAAAAACATGTGAACATCACATTGAAGATGTGGTCTGATACAAGGTGGGAAAGCAAGATCAAGAGTGTGGAGCCCCTGAGATATCAGGCAGCTGCAGTGAGAGATGCACTGATCGAGGTGAGGGACCACACCAAAGACTCTGTAATAAAGGTCGAGGCTCAATCTCTGTCAGAGGAGGTTGGGTCATACCGCTTCGCCATTTGTTCAGTGGTGTGGCATGACCTGTTGTGCCAAATTCAGCATGTGAGCAAGCAGATGCAGTCTCCTAGCATGCACGTTGATGTTGCAGTAAATCTCCTAAAAAAAACAGAGAGAGGTCTCCGCAATTACAGGGCAACAGGTTTTGTGGCTGCACAAATGGCAGCCACAGATATCTGTGAACAAATGAATGTGGAGGCTGTGTTAAAACAAAAACGGCTGAGGTCCACAAAGCGGCACTTCTCCTATGAAGCATCTGATGAGCCCTTGATTGATGCTTTGAAGAAGCTGGAGGTGACATTTTTCAATGCAGTGGTTGATGCTGCAACATCAGCCATTCAGGAAAGATTTTCCACGTTGGAAATTGTGGGAGAGAAGTTTGGAGTGCTGACACATTTCCAAAATCTCACATTTGAGGAGCTGACAGAACAATGTGTGAACCTTAGTACTACACTACACTTTAAGGGACAATCTGACTTGGATGGCAGAGAGTTTGCACAGGAGCTGAAGAACTTGCCTGACTTGCCATCAAAGACCATATCCTTACTTGAACTGCTGACATTTATCCATGAAAGGGAGCTCTCTGAAATATATCCAAATTTGTGGACTGCTCTCAGAATTGGTCTTACTCTTCCAGTCACTGTTGCTGAAGCAGAGAGGAGCTTTTCAAAGCTGAAGCTCATCAAATCCTACCTGAGGTCAACTATGTCACAGGAACGCCTTACCGGTCTGGCCATCATCAGTATAAATCATACAATTGCTGAGCAGATTTCATATGATGATTTAATTCATGACTTTGCATCAAGGAAGGTAAGAAGAGTCAGGCTTTAGATGGCAGTTGTGCTGTGGTGCAATTTATTTTGTTTCTTGTTCAAAGTGTAGCATAATAATTACCCTCTCTTAAGTGTCTTATTCTATTTATGTGATAGAGCATTTGTACAATTTAGAAATTTGATTCTCTAGTTTATTTATGGCAGTTGTGCAATTTAATTTGTATTTTTCCTGTTCATAGTATCATAATTACATTCTCTTAAGTGAGTTATTCTATTTACGTGATGAAGGATTTGTAAAATTCAGAAATTTGAGTCTTTGTTTTGGTTCTGAAGTTCCAACAATTAGTCCAATAAAAAGTTATTTTGTGAAAGAGTTATGTCTGTCCTTTATTTTGGGGGGATTCGAATGTGTGTGTGTTGGCGAACAGGGGGGGGGCGCTGAAGGTGAGGTTCGCCCAGGGCGTCATGTAAGCTAGGACCGCCACTGGTTGTTGCTACCAAGTTCAATGTGTGGGAGGCACATCGAATATGGGATGATAGTTTCACTGACTCCTCTCCATGCTCTCCTGAATGTTCAGGAAAGTTGCTGATGATAACCTCTTCATCTGAATCTTTTTCATCATCATCTTCATCTGCATCATCTTCATCAATGTCGTCAGTACGATTCTGAACACGAACACCGAACTCTTTAAAGCATTTCACCATGTTCGATGCATTGTCGGTGACTGTAGATACAACTTTTCTATAAGATAAACCATGCTCCGAGTTGATCCTGTCCAATATTCCAGCAATTTTATCAAAGCTATGTGTTCCACGAAATCTTCGGCATGCCAGTGCAGCTGATCCTCGCGACAAGTCATCATTGATCTGTAATGTAAGAATATAAAATCAATGTTTGTATGAACATTTTTTTAAGCTTAATTTAATAATATTGGTTAGACACGCACCAGCTAAACTGCGCCACCAAACATTGAAGAGAAGAACTATGTGATATAAAGGAGGCAATTCAGCGATGAGTCGCCTACCATACCACCACATCAGTGACCCATCCCATAAGAGCAAAATGTGGAAGAGTCCATATTCACAGCCTGTGAATATGGACTCTTCCACATTTTGCTGTGAATCAGACACAATGACAGATGACAGAATCAGTGAATTAGTGTGAAATTACTGTGAATCACAGCAAAATGAAGACTCACCAAATTAATGAATGAGGAACACATGTCGAATAATTGAAAAGATTATACTATAAGTCTATCAGACTATCAGTCTATCACCAATGGTCAATTTATCAATTATATAAAAATAATACACTAAATCAATAGCATACCCAATGCGCAGTGACTCCCATGAAACTGCGGTGATTAGTTGACCATATGTCGCATGTAACACACACATGGTCAACTGCTGCCAGTTTTGCTTGTATGTCTTCCTTCATTGTACTGGTTGTTGTTGCAAGAGATCTAGCCAGGGTGCGTCTAGATGGCACCTGAACAGCCGGGTTGACGTCTGAAAAAAATATTTAAAAATTAAAACAAATACAATAGATTAGCTATGGAAAAAATATCAAAATATTTAGCTAGGCTAGCGATAGTCTAATGTTCATACAAATAATATGATTAATTATTTTAATCAGATATTAGCTATGGAAAAAATAGCAAAATATTTGAGTTATACTAACATGAAAGAAGATCCTTAAATTCATGTAGTTCAACTAGGCTCAATGGTAGGAGCCCATTAGCCACAAGCGAGAGAATCTTCTTTTCAAGGATATCCTTGCATATTGGTGGTCCTGGTTTTTGCTTGGAAATGTGGAACATGCTTAGTGTTGACTGCTTGGCAATTTTGGCAGGGCCAGCATTGCTGCCGCTGGCATCTTCTTCTTTAGCTGGACGCTTGCGAGATTTCTTCTCCGATTCATATTCACCCAAAAGATCCGAATGTAGTTTCTGCACAAGAAAATAAATTATTATCATGCGGAGAGACTTCTTGAACACCCTGTATAATATTTATCAGAGTATCAAACTTCTAGTTGAAATTATACTTAACAAGATTCTAAAATTTTGTTATCTTTAACTAAAATTATTTTCACCATGATCAGTGCATTTTTATCCTATGTTAAATTGAAAGCCGAATTTCGTCCTTCAGTAACTAAATAGGAGAAATTACAGACATGGATCAGACAGAGAGAAAGACAGATACACCTGGCGTTTTATTATAGTTGGATATCGGCAGTTTTTAATGTAGTTACTAGTCCATAATCTATTAATATCTGAAGTGCACAATATATTCAAATGGACGTCTATGTAAATGTAGCATTAGTCTTGTATGGCACCAGTCACTTAAAATATGACTTGAACCATTATGTTAATGTTGCTACTTACTACTTAGTTACTAAGTAGTACTAACCCTGAGGTGCCTCAGAAGATTGCTTGTTGAGTCGAGGCCAGCAGACAGAATTGTAGTTTTCTTTGTACACTGCCTACAAATAACTTTGATACTGTTTCCAGTTTTTTCGACAATTTGAAAATATTTTCCGTTCAATAGCACAGATTGATCCTTATTACCAACATTGTTATCTAAATATATTGAATACTGTTCTGGTGACAACCTAGAATATTTGGTTCCCTTGGGAGCCTGTTGAAGTTGTAAAATTGCACTCATTATTAAAAATTCAATCTGTAAATAAAATATGTTTAGAATTAATTTATTATGAATACGGACCTATAGGCTATATTTTATGCCTATATATAATAATATATTAATAGAACACTTTTAACATAATTGCACAGTAAATTACACTTTTTACGAGCCTAAATTCCACAGCAACTACACCTTCCATGAGCCCACGCATGACGCAAGTCACCCAACAAACAGAAAACATAAACAGTCGGTGTTGAACAAAGTTGCCACCAGATGTCGCTTGGACAAAAAACAAATGACATTCGCATAGCGGCATATTTAAGAATCTGAAATTAAAAGTGATCTTGAAGTCTAAAGTGATCTTCAAGATCAAGATCACAAGAAATAAAGTGATCTTAGATCAAGATCAAGATCACCATAATAAAAGTGATCTTCAAGATCAAGATCAGATCACGATCTTGATCTTCAAGATCACGATCTGATCTTGAAGATCAAGATCGTGCCAATCTCTGTGTATATATATATATATATATATATATACAGTATATGGAATGAATTTCACAATTAAACACGTGAAATGAATGAATGCTGCAAACTCACAAGGAAAAAGAAAAACGATTGCAAGGTCTTTCGTGTATTCAGAGCTACACCTCGTCAGGGAATGAAGAGAGAAGGCCAGATGCCCATAAATATATACAACGTAGCGGAAACCAAGGTAATCAGCATCAGCACATACTTAACAAGAGTCAGTGAGAGGCAAAAAGGAATTTTAACAAGATATTGTCAATTTTATACATTCCCGCACTGTTATTGAAATTGTTTTTAAAATGAATAAATGCACAGTCTAGAATATTTCTTTCTATTATATCTCTGTTTTCAACAAGCGCTTTAGAACTATCCCACTTGATGCTATGATCACATCTATGCATATGGTTAAACAAACCATTGGAATTATTAGCTGTTCTACACGCATATTTATGCTGTTTTACCCTAATATCTAACGTTTTACCCGTTTGGCCTATATATACTGAGTTACATTGTGTACATCCGATCGAATACACACAACCAACAACATTTTCCAGGCTATTCTTTATTTGGCGTGATTTAACAGTATTATTATACTTAAAGACTACATTAATGCCAATTGCTTTAAGTAAAATCGGAAGATATTGAAAATTAACATAGTAAGGTAGGCTAAGGATATTTTTACGCTCAAATTCCTTTACAGTTACATTATTATAATACCTATTCTTGGCTTTCATAAGACAGTTATCTAAAAATGAAATAGGATAACATAATTTAGTACCAATATTCATGATATTGCATAACTCGGAATCTAAAAATTCAGGATTGACAACTCTCAATGCTCTAAAAAACATAGCAGAGAAAATAGAGGATTTAATCGAGGAACGATGGTCAGAATAAAAATGCACATAAGAGCTATTATTAGTAGGCTTGCGATAGACTTCAAATTTGAGCTGATTAGAGCATCTCCAAATTTTTAGATCCAGAAAAGATAGGCTTCCATCATTTTCTTTTTCAGCTGTGAACTTAACAAATGGGATTAAATTGTTGAGCCTACCAAGAAATAAGTCAACATCCAAATTATTAGGCCAAACGCATAAAATATCATCTATATACCTGTACCAAACCAGGTTAAACTTAACAATCGAAGGCAAAATTCTACTTTCAAAAAATTCCATATATAAATTAGTTAGTACAGGTGAAAGGGGATTTCCCATCGCCAATCCAAACGACACAGCATAAAACTTATTTTCAAACTGAAATTTACAATCTTTGACACAAAGCTTAATTAACTCAATAAGAGTGTTGTGTTGAACAGGGAAAAAATATTCAGAGATCTTATCTTTTAAAAAATCAAGTAGGCCATCAACAGGGACTTTTGTGAATAACGAGCATACATCAAAGCTTACCAATTTGAAGTTAGGGTCATTAGGAAACTTCAGTTTATCAATAAGATCCATGCTATTTACAATATGTGACTTAGAAATAGAACCAACTAACGGCGTTAATAAACTAACTAACCATTTAGATAGCATATAGGTTACGGAGCCTACTGAGCTAACAATAGGTCATGGGATTACTAACTTTGTGTGTTTTTACTAAGCCGTACAGATATGGTAGTGACGGATTAATACTAAGAAACTGCTGCGAAAGCCCATTATAGTTATTTTTTAATATTTCTCTTAATTTTCTATTAAACATTTTATTAAAATCCTCCAATGTGTCTCGATTTAGAGGTTTGTACGTGTCGCGATCATTCAATAACTTATTCATCTTTTCAACATAACTGTTTTTGTCCATGATGACGATCGAATTAGATTTGTCCGCTTTAGTAATATGTAATGAATCATTATTTTTAAATGTTTTTAGGGCTTTTTCAAACTTCAAAGGATAATTCGATTCATACCTCGTATTAAAAGCACTATACACACAACCTTTGGCTAAAGTCACCTCACTTTCGGATATATTACTATTTTTTTCAAAATTAATAAAAGACAGCAATCAGTAAACTGCTGGGCTTTTTTGGGACTGAGAAACCTAACCCCATGTAAAGCTCTAGGTCCACTCCGTCATACTTAGATGTTGCGGAGGAGGTTAAACAGCTCCATCATTATATATATATATATATATATATATATATGCACTAAAATCACAAAATAACACGTGACCTTATTAATAAGCAAACAACCACAAGGAAAAGAAAACACAAAGTCCGAGCGCTTTCGTGATATATTCACATTATCAAAGAGGAACAGAAAATAGACGGAGATTACAAAGTACATGAGTTAAATAGACAAGCAAAAAATTCACAATTGGCACCTCAAATTAAAGGCCTTAAAGCCCTCTAAAGATTTTTTTTTTTTTTTTTCAATTGATAACATAATCTGTAAGCAGCTAAATTACTGAATATAAAAATATATACTGTATAGATGAAATTAGACAAAAAGAAAACCAATACAGAGAAAAAAAATTATTATAATGGTTATTAACACTAATATTTAATTAAAACAGGCAATTAATTGGCAAGAATTTAATGAAAAACAAATAGATAACGTAGATAACAAATAGAAAACATAATCTGTAGGCTGCTTAATTACTATACAGGTGAAATTAGACAAAACACCAGTACAGAAAACCAAAAAATTATTATAATGGTTATTAACACTAATATTTAATTGAAGTAGGAAAAATTAAGAGGCCCGAAATTAATGAAAACAAAGGGAAAGTTGCCATCGTCTTACAGATTATTACAAAATTTCCACAAACAATCTGGAAAAAATTGTTTTCCCAACAGCAACCCACTTCAAAAATCTAATAAACCACCCAGCAACCAAAGATTATACACGAAAGAAATATTACAATTAAAATAGACACATAAGAATGTTAACAGTTCTTACAATAATATTTATTTATTTAACCAGGGCAAACCATTAAGAGGCAAAAAATGCAGTTAAGAAAACAGTAGGCCCATCGCCAGCTTACTGACAATGTACGAATCTAATTTGTACAACCCAGGGCTAATATTAAGGACCAAATCCGCATTATTCTTGATCACACTTGATTCCAATATATTTCTGCTAACAATAGATTTACTAAACCTTAATTTGGAAGCATTTTTCCAATCAATGGGATGATTAGAATCTCTTACGTGAATGAAAATGGCGTTAGATTCCTGGCCACTTCTTATACTGTATTGATGCTGTTTAATACGTAACTCAAGGGTCTTACCAGTTTGGCCAATGTAAAATTTATTACATATTGTGCAAGGGATTTTATATACACAACCATGTTCACTTAAAGGGGAGTTCTTAATCAATGAATTCTTAATTACATCTAAATTTTTTTGAACGCAATATTTACGTTAAAAGTCCTCAGCAGATTCGGCAGCTCAAGGAAATTTTCTCTGAATGGTAACACTAAAACATTTTTTGTGTTATAACTAGGGCGGTCAAAAGTCAATAAAGTCAAATTGTTTCCTATGGGGCACTTTTCGCTGAAACGACTGAAAATGCAATAAAAACACCTGTAGGGGGTATATTACCAAAGTTAATAGGTCAACCAAAAGTCAACTTTTACCTGTTAGGTCAAAAAATAGCAATGAGGTAAATAAAGTCAATTTTTTGGAATAAATAATTAAAATAACTAAAAATTGGCATCTTTTTGGTTAACTGGCAACTTCGCTGCTCGTATTTGTCTTATTCAGTTATGTCCGTTCTGGTTTTGGATGTGGTTGTGTTGTATGTATTGTGGTTACTGGTTACCATTTTTGATTTGTGATTTTTTCTGATTTGTGATTTCACTGATTTCGATTTCTTTTGATTTCAGATATTTAAAATGCCAAAAGTTGCAGTTAGTTCTATTGCTAAAGTGCGCGCTATAATTGCAAAATATCCTAATGAATTCATTTGTTCAGGAAAAAATGAGCTATACTGTCAGATTTGTTGTGTTGTGGTCAAGCATGACAAATCCTTTTTTGTGGATAAACATCGCTCTACCCAAAAGCACCAGCGTGGTATAGACCAAAATGTGGGAAATGAAAAGACGCAAACCCTTTTAAAGTACAAGTCTTCAGATTTTTCGGAAAAACTTGTGACTACATTTCTGTCAGCCAACATACCTCTTCATAAGTTGAGCAACCCTCATGTGAAACAATTGTTCTCTGAATTAGGTGTAGCAGTGCCTTGCGTGTCAACTTGCAGATCAATAGCAATGAAACAGGCAGAAAGCGAGTTAAGTAGAATAAAACATTTGCTAGAGGGTAAATTAGTTTTCCTAATTGTTGATGAAAGTGAAGTAAGGGGCTCAAAATATTTAAACATACTTGCTGGATTATTGATGTTCCCAAGAAAACATATTCAATCAGGTGCGATGTTCTTCTTGGAAATGTTAATGCACGAACTGTCATACACAAGATTGACGATACCGTAAAAGAATTCGAGATACCAAGAGAAAATTTCTGTTTACTTCTGTCTGATGCAGCTTGTTACATGGTGTCAGCTGGAACGACACTCAAGCAACTTTTTCCAAGACTTTTCCATGTAACGTGTCTTGCGCATCTGTTACATAATTGTGCGATGCAAATAAGAGCATTTTATAGTGATGTTGACACTTTAATTGCATGTGTCAAGGCTTCTACTCTTAAAAACAAAAGAAGGAAGGAATTGTTTGCTGAAATAGGAACTCCTCCAGAACCGATTGTAACACGTTGGGCAAGCTGGCTGAACGCTGCTTTTTATTATGCAGACAATTTTCCAAATGTGAAGACAATTGTGGAAAATTTTGAAGATGAAGGAATCATTGTTCAGAAGGCTAAAGTGTGTGTTGCTAATGAAAAACTGCCAAAGCAACTAATGTCAATCAAAATGAATTATAGTTTGATTGCTAGCTTAGTGACTAGGATGGAAGCATCTGATTGCACCATTAGAGAGGCATATGAAACCATTTCTTCTATCAACCTTGGCGAAGATATGTGTTCAGTCAAACAATACATTGAAATAAGACTCAAGACAAATGGTATTTGTGAAATAATTAACCTCAGTAGACCTGAAATCTCACCAACAGTTTATGGTCAGCTTTTGCAATGTCAACCAACAACTGCCGCTGTAGAGAGATCTTTCTCCATGCTTAATAAATTATTAAGTAAGGATCGCAATTTTTTGCCAGAAAATGTCGGCTAATACTTCATAATTTACCACAATCGGTCAACTGATGTAGAAGAGCAAGAATAAGTAATTAAAGTATCGTTTTTATTATTGAAAGTAAAGGCAACTTTATAAGTCAATTTTTTCAATTCGTAAGGTCAACTTTCTTAATTTTTCGGTCAACTTTTGACTGCCCTAATAACTAAAATAGTCGAAACGAATGGATTTTTTGAAGTCTTTCCATACCGGTACAAAATTTTCATTTCATTAGAATCGAGCGAATAAAAATGCATTTAATGAAATGTTTGAAAGCCCCTTTAATTACAACCCTCTGCCGCCTAAATTGTTAATTTGGCCAAATTTCCAAAATTGAAATTTTAGGGCAGTCAAAAGTTGACCGAAAAAATTAAGAAAGTTGACCTTACGAATTGAAAAAAATGACTTATAAAGTTGCCTTTACTTTCAATAATAAAAATGATACTTTAATTACTTATTCTTGACCGATTGTGGTAAATTATGAAGTATTTGCCGACATTTTCTGGCAAAAAATTGCGATCCTTACTTAATAATTTATTAAGCATGGAGAAAGATCTCTCTACAGCGGCAGTTGTTGGTTGACATTGCAAAAGCTGACCATAAACTGTTGGTGAGATTTCAGGTCTACTGAGGTTAATTATTTCACAAATACCATTTGTCTTGAGTCTTGTTTCAATGTATTGTTTGACTGAACACATATCTTCGCCAAGGTTGATAGAAGAAATGGTTTCATATGCCTCTCTAATGGTGCAATCAGATGCTTCCATCCTAGTCACTAAGCTAGCAATCAAACTATAATTCATTTTGATTGACATTAGTTGCTTTGGCAGTTTTTCATTAGCAACACTCTCTTTAGCCTTCTGAACAATGATTCCTTCATCTTCAAAATTTTCCACAATTGTCTTCACATTTGGAAAATTGTCTGCATAATAAAAAGCAGCGTTCAGCCAGCTTGCCCAACGTGTTACAATCGGTTCTGGAGGAGTTCCTATTTCAGCAAACAATTCCTTCCTTCCTTTTGTTTTTAAGAGTAGAAGCCTTGACACATGCAATTAAAGTGTCAACATCACTATAAAATGCTCTTATTTGCATCGCACAATTATGTAACAGATGCGCAAGACACGTTACATGGAAAAGTCTTGGAAAAAGTTGCTTGAGTGTCGCTCCAGCTGACACCATGTAACAAGCTGCATCAGACAGAAGTAAACAGAAATTTTCTCTTGGTATCTCGAATTCTTTTACAGTATCGTCAATCTTGTGTATGACAGTTCGTGCATTAACATTTCCAAGAAGAACATCGCACCTGATTAAATATGTTTTCTTGGGAACATCAATAGATCCAGCAAGTATGTTCAAATATTTTGAGCCCCTTACTTCACTTTCATCAACAATTAGGAAAACTAATTTACCCTCTAGCAAATGTTTTATTCTACTTAACTCGCTTTCTGCCTGTTTCATTGCTATTGATCTGCAAGTTGACACGCAAGGCACTGCTACACCTAATTCAGAGAACAATTGTTTCACATGAGGGTTGCTCAACTTATGAAGAGGTATGTTGGCTGACAGAAATGTAGTCACAAGTTTTTCCGAAAAATCTGAAGACTTGTACTTTAAAAGGGTTTGCGTCTTTTCATTTCCCACATTTTGGTCTATACCACGCTGGTGCTTTTGGGTAGAGCGATGTTTATCCACAAAAAAGGATTTGTCATGCTTGACCACAACACAACAAATCTGACAGTATAGCTCATTTTTTCCTGAACAAATGAATTCATTAGGATATTTTGCAATTATAGCGCGCACTTTAGCAATAGAACTAACTGCAACTTTTGGCATTTTAAATATCTGAAATCAAAAGAAATCGAAATCAGTGAAATCACAAATCAGAAAAAATCACAAATCAAAAATGGTAACCAGTAACCACAATACATACAACACAACCACATCCAAAACCAGAACGGACATAACTGAATAAGACAAATACGAGCAGCGAAGTTGCCAGTTAACCAAAAAGATGCCAATTTTTAGTTATTTTAATTATTTATTCCAAAAAATTGACTTTATTTACCTCATTGCTATTTTTTGACCTAACAGGTAAAAGTTGACTTTTGGTTGACCTATTAACTTTGGTAATATACCCCCTACAGGTGTTTTTATTGCATTTTCAGTCGTTTCAGCGAAAAGTGCCCCATAGGAAACAATTTGACTTTATTGACTTTTGACTGCCCTAGTTATAAGGAATCTTATCCTTTACTTCGTAGAAGGTTTTCTTTGCCATTTTTAAGGACTTATCTATGCAGTTCTTTGGGTATTTTAAATCAAAAGCAATTTTGTATATTTTACTAATTTCATCGTCAATAAACTCAGGGCTACAAATTCGTAGGCCTCTTAGAAACAAAGTAGAAAGAACGGATCGTTTTACATTAATGTGGTGATCAGAATAATAATGTATATAGGAACAATTATTAGTGGGTTTTCTGTAAATATTGTACTTAAACTTTTTTCCAGACCTATATATTAAAACATCTAAAAAAGGGATCGAAGAATCTTTTTCTATTTCAACTGTAAAATTGATAGAGGGAATTAAATTATTAAGTTTGGGTAGGAATTCATTGAGATTTAAAGTCACTGGCCAAAGACAAAGAACATCATCTACATATCTAAACCATGGAACATAATTTGGCAGAATCTTCCTTAATAACTTACTTTCAAAAAACTCTTTAGAGGGCTTTAAGGCCTTTAATTTGAGGTGCCAATTGTGAATTTTTTGCTTGTCTATTTAACTCATGTACTTTGTAATCTCCGTCTATTTTCTGTTCCTCCTTGATAATGTGAATATATCACGAAAGCGCTCGGACTTTGTTTCCTTTTCCTTGTGGTTTTTGCTTATTAATAAGGTCACGTGTTATTTTGTGATTTTAGTGCATAATGGATACCACGCGCCACTTCGAGACCTTCTCTTTGCTCTTCCCTGGCCTAGCACTGTTTGTTTCTACTTTTTGTTCTTCTTTAGTTAAGTCACACAAGCGAAAGGTTCACCTGATATTTCTAAGAAGATGTCTAATTGAACAAGTTCTCCCCACCTCTTTACTCCCTAATAGACTTTTGAATCTGAGAGAACGCCCCTTCGATGAATTCCAGAGAATAGTGTTGCAGAAGCATATAGAAATTACTAAGATTGAAGTCGAAGAAACTTTTAAAGTTACTAGGGCGAGAAGATATAGTTTTGATATGGCAATTCCACCTGAATGGAAACAACGGTTACTGGACTATTGTTATAACAAACTTAGAAGAGAATGTAGTGTAGTGGAAAGGAAACTGGATATTAAATTACAAATTCTAATTGAAAGAAGTGATTGGACTAAGGATGCTAACCCCGGTTTTGTGATAAATCTATCAGATAAAGTGTTAAATAAAAATATGGTTACGGCTCTTGGATATGGAATAAATTTTTCAGCAGCTAAAAAGGAGGTGGACTATGTAGAAATAGCTAAGGCTTTCTGTAATTTAGAAAAATATAATGATTTACCTATAGAGGATGTGAATATTTGTAAAGGTATAATATATAGTGCTATGTCTAAACCCTCTATTCCAAATTGTCCACAGAGGTTTTTCGACTCTTATGTAGCTTTAAGAAAAGATCAGAATCTACATATAACCAAAGCTGATAAATCAAATGCCTTAGTGATCCTCAATAAAGACGTTTATCTAGGAAAAATGTATGATCTGTTGAATGATGCGGACACTTACGTGAAATTAAGGAACAATCCCATTGAAACTGTGAACAGTGCATTCAACAAGAAAATTAAACAACTTTTGAAGGGGAATGAAATGTTACTTAAACAGTTTCTGAGTACTTCACCGTCATTACCTTATATGTATGGCCTGATTAAAACTCATAAGCCAAATAATCCGGCAAGGCCTATTGTTAGTTCTATAGGATCTATCTCATATAAGGTATCCAAATGGCTGGTCTCCATTCTTAATCCTCTCCTTGGCACAATTTCACAATCACATAAATAATAATGTAGACCTTGTGGAAAAATTAAATAGTATCAGTGTCAATTACAATTTTAGATTGGTAAGCTTTGATGTTACCGCTTTATTTACAAGAGTCCCGGTGGAGGATCTTTTAGTTTCTTTCGGAAGAATTGGTTAAGCATAATTTGCCTTTACCTGTGGCCACAATTATAGAATTAATTAAGCTGTGCATAGTAGACTCAAAATTTGTGTTCAATAATGAATATTTTAGACAGAAATTTGTATGGCGATGGGAAACCCTCTCTCCCCCATTTTGAGTAACTTATATATGGAGTTTTTTTGAAAGTAAGTTATTAAGGAAGATTCTGCCAAATTATGTTCCATGGTTTAGATATGTAGATGATGTTCTTTGTCTTTGGCCAGTGACTTTAAATCTCAATGAATTTCTACCCAAACTTAATAATTTAATTCCCTCTATCAATTTTACAGTTGAAATAGAAAAAGATTCTTCGATCCCTTTTTTAGATGTTTTAATATATAGGTCTGGAAAAAAGTTTAAGTACAATATTTACAGAAAACCCACTAATAATTGTTCCTATATACATTATTATTCTGATCACCACATTAATGTAAAACGATCCTATGAGAAAACTATATAGGGCTATGGGTTGATTGCCTGTGCCCTCATCCGTTGGAAATTTCCAGCAGACTTCAGTGGAGGGTTACCGACAAAAGCCCTATGTTTTTTCGTTAGAGAGTTATGAATATGTAGGTCTTTAAAGGACCTCTTTATATTTATATTGATTACGGTAATTCTAGCGTCGGGATTTGCGCGACCTACAGTATATTAGAATGAAAATAATTTGCCTCACCTTATTTTTGCTGGGTCTTTGTTTGTTTCGATGTAGGGCGTGACGGTCTTCTTAGATGTAGGGCTGTTACGATGGAGTTACGCGGCGAATTTACTTAAGGTAATTAATATAGGCAGTCACTATATAAGCCCCTGAAGGAATAGGCCTATCCTTTTATAGTCATTAGGTTTTATATTATAAGGAATTCACTCAGAACTTGAGGGAAAACTTAAACACGTCTTCCCTGTTTAAAGCGTTCGCTGTAACATAAACAGCCCTGAGAGCAGTTCCTTGGTTCGCTTGTATTTTCATTATTATTTGCCGATCTAGCAAAATTTTGTTTGGTCTACTTCTCTGTGGTAGACTAAACAATAAATTGAGTTTTCTTGTTGCTATGTGAGGCTGATTCATACATACAGGTTCTTTGTACGTATGGCAATTATTTCATTCCCAATAGGCTATGTCGCCAATCCCGTGGCAACTTTGTATAGATATTTAATTCAATTAATTAATAATTTATATTTAATTATGAAATAAAGGTATCACATACAATACCATGTTGTAAGCGCGTATAGTTTTTCCATAGATCCGTTCTTTCTACTTTGTTTCTAAGAGGCCTACGAATTTGTAGCCCTGAGTTTATTGACGATGAAATTAGTAAAATATACAAAATTGCTTTTGATTTAAAATACCCAAAGAACTGCATAGATAAGTCCTTAAAAATGGCAAAGAAAACCTTCTACGAAGTAAAGGATAAGATTCCTTATAACACAAAAAATGTTTTAGTGTTACCATTCAGAGAAAATTTCCTTGAGCTGCCGAATCTGCTGAGGACTTTTAACGTAAATATTGCGTTCAAAAAAATTTAGATGTAATTAAGAATTCATTGATTAAGAACTCCCCTTTAAGTGAACATGGTTGTGTATATAAAATCCCTTGCACAATATGTAATAAATTTTACATTGGCCAAACTGGTAAGACCCTTGAGTTACGTATTAAACAGCATCAATACAGTATAAGAAGTGGCCAGGAATCTAACGCCATTTTCATTCACGTAAGAGATTCTAATCATCCCATTGATTGGAAAAATGCTTCCAAATTAAGGTTTAGTAAATCTATTGTTAGCAGAAATATATTGGAATCAAGTGTGATTGCGAAAAATGCTCTGTATGAATTGGTCCACAATTAACCCACCCCTTATATCTCCAGTCTAACTATAGAGTAGATCAAGTCTAGCCTAGAGGGGTCAGCCTAGAGATTCCGGAAATGGTCCAGAGCGGGCAGATAAATTGAGGTCCACAGTAGGATTCCTCACAAGATTAGGTTAGGGCAATCTACCTTCACCTTTGTTAAGCTATGAGTTGATGCTGGGTCTTAGGCCACAATGTAGGCCTAACTTGTCTGACCCAGCTTAATTTAATGTGATTAACTTACTGGTGTAAAAACTCAATTAGTCACTTACTTTTAGTTATTGGAGTCTCTCCCTTCTCCGGTTGTGTAATTGTCGAGAGCGTACTTGCTGGTACGTCTTCTCGCCCCGTTCTTCGTTTTCGTTCCCCCTTTGTTCTCCTCTTCGCGGGGCTTCTTGCACCAGCGTTGTCTTGGTTTTTTCCTCGGTTGGTTGAGCGGTAATGTATCTCCATTACCGAGCACGCTCCTCCCACACAGTATATAAATACTAGTGTGGAGAATAACTCTGGTGAGCAACCAATTGGTTTCATCCACCCAGTTATTGACATAAAAGGAGTTTAATAATTGTTAGATTAACTACCTACCTACTCAGTGAACCATTTTCGTTACCTCCCAACTACCCACTCATCAGTTTTCCATATACTGGGGGCCCCGGGAGATAAAAATTTTGGTGTCATTGTCACCAATTTTTGTCTGAGTGTAGACTAGCTAACTATTTAACTGTAAATGCCTGTTAATCTGATTAACAGTGCCTATCCTCACCTTCTCATGGAGAAGGTGTAGCATTTAATTAGAAGAGAAAATATACATCCATAGGATGAAACTGTCTATGGTCTTTACCATAAGAAAAGAAAAAATGAAAGTTAGAAGATATAATTACAATTCCCCAGCATCTATTTTTTGTTGTAAAAATAGTCGCGCCTTTAATGCTGTTTGTCGCTGAGGTCTTGTGTCTGTCAATGTTGTAGTAGGATGCGTTACCACTCCTACTGTCAAAGGAATAGTTACTGGAAGTTCAGTGTCTCCAGTTGTTACTGTCAGTGGAGAAGGTTCTCCAAAGTCCATTGTTTTGGGTCCAGACTCTAAAGGGTACAAAAGAGAAATGTCTCTTGTTGTGTCACCCGTTGAAGTCCTTAATTTGACCACTCTTGTTACCCCGTCTGCCCCTGGTCTGAGTTCTGAAACTCTAGCCAGAGGCCAGTATTGTCTTGGAGTACTGTCATGTATGAGAACAAGGTCCCCTACCTTAATTGTGTCAGACCAATCCTTCTTAGTCATTTGTTTATGTCTCTCCCTTAGACCCATCAAGTACTCAGTTTTCCACTGTTTAATGAAATGAGCTTTAACTCTAGTTAAATGTTGTAACTTAGTCTGGAGCTCATCATGTCGTTGAGTCCAGTTTGGGTCTTCTGAAGAGTCTATATTGTAGTCCGGCAGGAGACTAACTTGTTCTCCCCGAATCAAATGATTTGGAGTTAATGGTTCTGGGTCATTAATGTTGTCACTCACATAAGTGAGTGGTCTATTGTTAATGATGTTCTCAATCTCAGCCAGGAGAGTGAGTAACCCAAATAAGTGTATCTGTTTTTTGCCAATTGCTTTCTTCAAGCAATTCTTTACTGTTTGTATATTCCTCTCCCAGATAGAACCATACCAAGGAGAGGCAACCGGAATATACTTCCACTTTATGTTTGAATTTTGTATATATAATTGTGTGATTTCATTGCTTAACAAGTCGTGGATGACTTGTTCACCAGCTTTGAAATATGTAGCATTGTCAGTCCAAACTGTCTTTGGTACTGAATGTCGTGCACAGAATCTCTTAAAGACAGCAACAAAAGATTCTGCTGTAAGGTCCTCCACAACATCCAAATAAACAGCTCGTGAGGCAGCACATGTAAACAGTACAATGTACATTTTTTGTTCAGTGTCACCCACCCCTACAGTCAATGCTCCTGTATAGTCAATGCCTACAGTCTCAAAGGGTCTGTTGAGAGTAACTCTCTCCTCTGGCAAAGCAGGAGGATTTGGTTTCCTATAGGGCCTAGCATGAATACGCCTACATGTGACACACTCACTCAGGACTGTTTTAACAGTGATCCTTCCCTTGGGTATCCAATAAGTTTTTCTTAATGTAGTTAGTGTCTGTGGTACCCCCATATGATATACATCATTGTGTGTTTTTCTGATGATTAATGTTGTCAAATAGCTAAATCTAGGTAAAAGGATTGGATTTTTGCTTTTGTATGACAGTTTTGATTTGTCTAATCTCCCTTTACACCTTAGAAGGCCTTCCTCATCTCTGAACAAGTTTAGATCCACAACTACTGATGGTACAGGTTCTTTTGTTTGTTTCCCATTAGTTAAGAATTCTAACTCTTTATTGTACTCTTTTTGTTGTGCTTGGCCTATCCAGTATTTGGTTGCAACTTCTGTATAATTATGATTATTTTTATTTAGCTGTTTGTTAATTGTAGCTAAACAGTTGTGAGCAAACCTCAAACAGTAGGCTGTCACCCTGACAAGTTTGTTGAAATCAGAATACTGTTCATAATTAGTGATTTTCAACCTTTTCATTTGAAAAGATTAAATTTAATGTCAAGTTAACTTGTTCCACAGGCCATTGGTCTGTATTACAGAGCCACTTAGGTCCCATAAACCAAGTTTTGTTTGACTTCAACAATTTGTAGGATAAACCTCTGGTCAGAAAGTCTGCTGGATTCTGTTTAGTTGGAACATAGTGAAAGTTTACTTGTAGGCTTTCATTAGCGTCAGCTATTTCTTTTAGCCTATTTCTTACAAAGATATTCTTACTATTAATGCTATCATTCCGTATCCAGGCAAGACAAATCTGACTGTCAAGCCAGACGTGGATATGAGTTAAAAACACATCATAGTAAGCATCCTTAAGCAATGAAATGGTTTTAATGGCTAATGTAGCAGCCAATAGTTCCAATTGAGGTATGGTTCGGGTAGGTTTGAGAGGTGCAACTTTCCCTTTTGCATAAATTAGATGACTTTCTGTAGGGCTTACAAGATACGCACAGCACCCATAAGCTTGTGTGCTTGCATCAGCAAACACATGAAGTCTCTGGGGCTTATCCCTAAACCCACAGCACCTTTGAATTTTAATGTTCTGCACTTTTGTTAAATCAGTAGCTAACTTCTTCCAAGATTTTTGATTTTCATTTGTTATTGGATCATCCCACCCAACATTTGTCCTCCAAATTTCTTGGAGGAGAATCTTTGATTTTATTGTTGAAGGCAGGAATAGACCCATAGGATCAAAAATTTTGGAAGCCTCTGATAATATTTGTCTTTTAGTATTTGCTTCCTCATCAAGTTTAAAACCTTTAGTACAGATTGAATCATGACTGTTAGAAGTTGCATCCAAATACCAGTTCATACCTAAAGTTTTAACTCTGTCTGATGGCTCAGTAAGACCATTATTATCCTTTAAAATCTTTTTGTTTAAATCCTCATCATTTGAAATCCACTCTCTAAGTTCAAAGTTACCTTGTTGCATAATGTTTTGAGAGTGTTCATAGACTTCAGATAATTCAGATTTTGTTGTCGTTGAGCCTATTAGATTGTCTACGTAAAAATGTTCCTTAAGGAAGTTCAATGTTAGAGAGTTATTAAACTGGTTTAAATGATGTCTAATTGTCAATGCTAATAGGCTAGGTGAGCAATTGGCTCCAAACAACACAACATTAAATCTATAGGTTATGAACCCTTTATTCAAATCAAATGGATCCTTGAACCATAAGAACCTAAGTTGGTTCTTATCATATTCATTTTTAAGATTTATTCTCAAAAATGCCTTTGAAATGTCACTTTGTACGGCATATTTGTCTAACCTGAACCTCAGTAAGATCTTCACAAGGTCAGAAATGAGATTAGGACCCTCAATCAAGCAATCATTCAAACTGTGTTTATCACTGTCTTTGAGGCTACAGTTATATACTACTCTGAGTTTTGTTGTTGGGGCATCTTGTCGATAAACCCCCCTGTGGGTTAAATAATGACAACCATCTTTTTTAAAAGGGTTATTTGTTACTTCTTCAATGAAGCCTTTCTGTAGCTGTTCTTTGAAGACATTATTATATATTTTTACATTATTATCTTGTTTGAGTTTTTTCATTACTTTATATAAATGTCCTTTAGCTACTTTGAGATTGTCTCTTAAAGTTGGACAATTTATTTTCCAAGGTAACTCAATAAAATAACTATTGTCTTTGCACTGAATGGTGTCTTCAAATCTTTCTACCATTAACTGATCTTCTGAAGTTTGATTTGTGTCATGTATACCCACAGATTCTAGCAACCATAAAGTTTGAATTGCCTCATCCAAAGTTTCATTTGATAATGATGAATTAATGTTCTCAGTTGAGATAATATTATTCAAAGTGTAGCTATTCTTACAGGTGTTATGTAGGACTGAGTTGAGGCACATAGTATTTGTTGGTCATGAACTGTTTTGGTTTAGGTCTAGGTTGTATTCTGATAGGTCACCCAAAGGGGCTATCCCTGATGGAGTCTGAATAGCTATACCATTACCTATCTCTACTATGCCCTTATGAATAAGATTAATATAATCTGCTCCTATTAGCATTTCAATGTTAGCTACTGTGTTGTTAGTGATATGTCTATCAGCTATTTTGTAGTGTTTTCCCAAATGATTTATGGTTTGTTCTAGTTTGGGTATAACCAGTTTGTTTTGTCCTACTTTAGAAATAATAACTGCTTCAATTTTCTTGAATTTACTTTCTAAATGTAGTTCCAGGTCAATTGTCTTATAGCTATTTTTGTCCGAGTTATCCTTAACAAAGGATGCAATATTGAGGTTTTGTTCATTCGGGTTTGGTGTCAAACCCAATTTATTAACTACATTTTTTGAAACAAATGTTTGTTGAGAACAACAGTCTATAAGACATCTCACTGGAGTGGTACTACCCTCACTATTCACTAAGTCCAAAGTAATAGTTGGTAAAAGAATCTCAGTGTTTCTTGTTACATTGTTTGAACAAGCAGAATGTCCCATGAAAGTGGCATTTTCTTGATTACCTTTGTTTGGGGGAGGTATCTTTTGAGTTTGAGTACTATTGTTTGGACACTTTGGTGAATCACACATTGATGAGACATGTCGTAAACTTTTACAAAACTTACACTTGAATCTTAACCTAGATTTACAGTCTTTCTTATAATGTCCCTGACCAGTACACTTTTTACACAGGTTCAACTGTTCACATCTTTTAGCCCTTTGGTTAAAGTCTGAATATTTGTCACACCCAGTACTACTGTGTTCATTACTTGCACAAAATTTGCAATGTGGTGTGTAAGTTGAGGCAGCAGTTACTGTTATTTTATTTATTTGTCGGGTTCGAAATCCCAGCTGAGCCGTGAACGGCCAAATTCTAAAGGGCAAGTTCTACCTAAAGCCCAAGTTAAGCTAAATTAAACTTTACGGATTTGAGATCCTATTAGGTCCTACCTCAGGGTAACCTCAGGGTTGCTGACTCGATGCGGGCCTACCTTAGACCTTAAATTACATGAACTTAAAAGGTAAACAAAAGGGTACTATTTGTGGTCTTCTTTCTGAACCTTGCAACAACAACGCAACCTGGACTATTGCACGATGCAACAATCATGTATCTAAACAACCAAACTGAATTGCAAGAGAGCTCTCTATCAAACCACACCTTTACGTACGACCTTCCACAAACGAGTAGAA
Source organism: Bathynomus jamesi (assembly GCA_023014485.1). NCBI lineage: Eukaryota > Metazoa > Arthropoda > Malacostraca > Isopoda > Cirolanidae > Bathynomus > Bathynomus jamesi. The sequence goes on from JAJOZX010003896.1 coordinate 371,110, forward strand.
AAGACGCGCAGCGTCTCAAAATGATGCCAACAGTGTGACCAAACAATGATGCCACAAGAGCTCAAAAATGCTAGCTCTAAATTAATTTAATTTTTCACTAACCTTACAATTATGAGATGGATATATATACACACCTTAACTTAATATATATACAAGCAATGCTGCATCAATCAGCTTAGTCATCGTATCGCCTTGGGACAACAATGGTTCTTCCTCTTCTAGATTTTCTAACACTCCCCACCGAAGAGGCATTGTTGTCATTACCTTCTGCAAGGTTAGCCAAGCCTTCTTCATGAGGCTGTAACTCAAATGTTTCATCTTGACTATCTGTGTTTTTGCTGATTTCTAAAGCATAGAGTTTTTGTATAGGTCTCTTTAACTTTCCTCCTGAAGTCTTTACCAGTGCAGACCTAACTAAATTGTCTTTGCCAACAAACAACTCTTCAATTATGCCAAGCTTCCAGCATTGCCTTGGTCTTTCATCCCCAATCATTACCACTTCTCCCACCTTGATACAATTTGCATTGGAGCCCTTTACCTTGCCTGATGGGTAATAATTGAGTTCTGGCAAGTATTCCATCTGCCACCTCTTCCATAACTGATCTTGTAGCTCTTCAAGGTACCTGAACCGTCTGGTTAACTCTCCTTGAGTGCTCTGGATGGGCTGCAAGTCTTCTGGCACACTGGGGTTTGATGTTAATCGTTTACCACAAAGAAAATGATTTGGTGTCAATGGCTCTGCATCCTGCCTACTATTGTAAACAAAAGTGATAGGCCTACTGTTCACCATTGCTTCTACTTCACATAAAACAGTAGAGAATTCTTCTTTGCTCAAATGAGCATTAGCTAAAAGTTTCTTTAATGGACACTTTACACTTCTCACTAGCCTTTCCCAAAATCCTCCCCACCATGGTGCTCTCTCAACAATAAACTCCCACTGTACCCCTTGGTGTGAAAAGTAGGATTGGAATCCTTCCTCTTTAGCAAGGACCAAATTTCTTGGAGTTCCTTTGCAGCCTTTTTGAAGGTTTTTGCATATCCGATATGATTTTATTTGGGAAACCCCTTCTGTTCACAAACCGTTTAAAGGCCAAAAGAAATACATCACTACTTAAGTTGCTTACCAACTCCAAATGGATTGCTCTGGTGGTAGCACAGGTGAAAAGACATATATAACCTTTGTTAGACTCCCCTCGCTCATACACATAGACTGGCCCTGCAAAGTCTACTCCCACTACATCAAATGGGGCAGTATAGACACACCGTTCTCTTGGAAGTGGAGCCACCTTTTCATAATAAGGCTTTGCACTCCAACGCTTGCAAACCACACATTTATGCAAGACCTTTTTCACTACTTGTCTAATTTTGAGAATCCAAAATTGTTGTCTAATCTCTATTATCACTTCTCTAACTCCAGCATGTAACAGCTTATGATGAGTATCCAGGATCAAAAGGTCCACAAAGTGCCCCCCAGAAGGTAGCAAAATTGGATGTCTTTCTCCTCTGGAAGCCCAGAAAACTGTAGTCTACCTCCTACTCTCAATAAATCCTGATCCAAAAACACATCCAAACCCTTGAGCGCAGAATGTGTTGGTAGAACCTGTAATGGATGGCTGGTGAGCAATTCTCTCTCTTCACCAAATTTTTTCTTCTGCATATATACCACCCAGTATTTCCTGGCTTGCTGAATCTCATTACTGTTCAGAATTCCTTCCCTTCTTGTTTCTCCCTTAATGTTGTTGGTAAATCTATATACCCATGCTGTCACTCTTAACAATCTTTTCAGACTGCTAATGTCCTCAAGCCTCAATATGGGGTCCTGCTGCATAACTTGACAACTGTTCACAGCGCATTTTCTCACCTCACTCACCCATGCTTCTTCAGCCTGGCATTCTCCTACAATAGGCTGATTAGAAGGCCAGTTTTCACTTCCAAGTTTTAGCCACTCTGGCCCATTCCACCACAAACTTGATTGTGAAAGATCTTTCACCGAAATTCCTCGTGTTGGTAAATCAGCGGGGTTTTGGATGCCTGGACAATGCTTCCATTGCTTGGGATCTGTGTGCGCTTGAATTTCCTCCACCCTATTGGCAACAAATGGTTTCCATTTCCTTGCAATAACTACCATGTAGCATCCAGCCTAGCTTACTTTCAATAGCTACTGGGCCTTGAGATGTACGGACAATATTACCAGTGATGAAGTCCCAATAATAGTCAGCTCCAATCAAAAGACTAATATCTTCTGTTCCCTCAAACTTATTATTGCCCAAATTAATTCCTTTAACTTGCAATTCTTGGACACATGCCATATCTAAACAAGTAGTGACTGGAGCACAAAGTTCCTCAATCTCTACAGCTTGGACCTTGATAGTGGGACTTTGCGGTAACAACCCTTTAACCAGAACTTCTACCTTCTTAAATTTGGTTCGGTTTTGAACGGAACCCCCAAACCCAGAAATTCTTAAATTTTCCCTCTTAAGTTCTTTAAACTTCAATTTTCTGGAAATTCTGGTCTTAATAAAACTACACTGGCTACCACTATCAAACAACACTCTTACAGTAGCTTCTCCCTCATTCCCAATTAATAAGGCTGCAGTTGTTTGCAATAATCCCCCTTTACTTTTACTCCCTTGCATAGCAGTGGCATGTGCCACTGATGTCTCTACTTCTGGGGTAGGCCTACTAAGAGTGTTTTCACACAATAATGGCTGATGCCTACCATGACATTTTTTGCACAAAATTTTAAACTTACAAAACCTTGCTCTATGACCTTTCAAAAAACATTTAAAACATGCTGTGGACTTAGTTACCCTGTCCTTTCTCTCCTCAAAGGGTAAGGCCTCAGCCACCTCACATTTATATGACTTGTGGTTGCCTTCGCAAAATATACATTCCTTGATTCCCTTTAATTTATTCTCAGAGGAGGCATGTAGAGCTGACACTGTACCTGGGCTATTCCTTTTTGTGGAAACTTTGGTGCTGTGCCTGCCTTTGTCCTCTTGTTTACCATCCCACTGTGCAAACTCAACTCCCTCTCGTCTTGCTAATTCTGTGCCTAAAAGACTTAACATCTGCTGAAGGGGGATGTACACATGTTCTGCAGAGTGTCCCCTACTTAATTCAAGCAAAATTGAGCTAGGCAATTTAGACTCCAGTGTAGGAACCAACATTATACCATACTTTTCCATTCCTACACCCAAGTTGTCCAGGGACCTAGTTCTAATTTCAAATTCATCATATAACTGCCGTAACTCCTTGACACTATTAGGATTATTAACAGGAGGTATAGTTAAAAGTGCACGGAGGTGGCTTTTAATTAAGATCTCTGGCTTACCAAACCGTTTCTTTAATATATCCCAAGCCACATTATAATTAGCCTCTGTTAATGCTAATCCTGCTATAGTCTTTGCTGCCTCCCCTTCCAAGAGGGACCGCAAATAATTAAACTTCTCCACGGCACTTAACACTTGACTAGAATGAACTGCTGATTGAAAACTGTCTGCCCATCCTTGCCATTCCTGAATACTCCCAGAAAATGTTTTGAGTACAAGCCTCGGTAATTGAACTACAGATCTGTTAACCTTAACTTCACAAGCATCATTTGTTGAGTGTTGTGTTTCATTATTAGACCTGGTCTCTAACTGTACTGAGCTGCTAAACTCTTTTGCTCGGAGGCCTACGTTAATCATATCATCAATAATCTCTTCAAAGTAAATTATGTTATTTTCTATTTCATCCTCTTCTATAAGAGCCTCAATTTTAACATTTACCTCACTTAGAGCAACCTTTTTAGTTTCTAATATGGCAAGCTTCGCAGTCACTAAGCGTAAATCCTCTTGCTCTATGGCAGAATCTATAGTGGCAATGACCTTTGTAATTAGACCTTTGTAGGCACTTCTCCTTTTTATAAATTTGTTCAATTCAGATGCACTCATCTTCAATGTAAAAACCCTTGGGCTCAATACCAAATGAGCTGAATTGGCAGAAATACTTAACCAAACTGATCAAACGCAAATTTTACTTTCAAATAAACTGAATTGCTGAGTGGGTACTAACCAAACACCAGTATGGAATACCAAATTTTCCACCCCAGGACCTTAATTCAATAATGACCCAAAATTAACCAAACCGGAAAAAAAGTAGGCCAAAAAACGACAGACGACTGGCCAAGTTTCGCAATTGGGCGACCAAACTTTACCCTGGGACCTTAATTCAATAATAACCCAAATTAACCAAACCGGAAAAAAAGTAGGCCAAAAAACGACAGACGACTGGCCAAGTTTCGCAATTGGGCGACCAAACTTTACCCTGGACCTTAACTCAATAATACTCAACCCGTCTAGGCCTAACTTGGGATACAATTTGCACAATCAGAACTTTGCCGAAAAATGGTCACTGACTCAGTCTTGGGGTAGAAATCCGGTTCTGAAGGACCATGTTATTTTATTTATTTGTCGGGTTCGAAATCCCAGCTGAGCCGTGAACGGCCAAATTCTAAAGGGCAAGTTCTACCTAAAGCCCAAGTTAAGCTAAATTAAACTTTACGGATTTGAGATCCTATTAGGTCCTACCTCAGGGTAACCTCAGGGTTGCTGACTCGATGCGGGCCTACCTTAGACCTTAAATTACATGAACTTAAAAGGTAAACAAAAGGGTACTATTTGTGGTCTTCTTTATGAACCTTGCAACAACAACGCAACCTGGACTATTGCACGATGCAACAATCATGTATCTAAACAACCAAACTGAATTGCAAGAGAGCTCTCTATCAAACCACACCTTTACGTACGACCTTCCACAAACGAGTAGAAAGACGCGCAGCGTCTCAAAATGATGCCAACAGTGTGACCAAACAATGATGCCACAAGAGCTCAAAAATGCTAGCTCTAAATTAATTTAATTTTTCACTAACCTTACAATTATGAGATGGATATATATACACACCTTAACTTAATATATATACAAGCAATGCTGCATCAATCAGCTTAGTCATCGTATCGCCTTGGGACAACAATGGTTCTTCCTCTTCTAGATTTTCTAACAGTTACATTAAAGTTCTGTAATGTAGGTGTTCGTGTATTATAGTTGGTCACATTTGATTCTACAGTATCAAGTTTTGTCTGTTTGGCTGTAGCTAGTTGGTCTCTGGGAACAGTCTTTGGTTTATCCATAGTCTGGGTCTTATGTGTTGGAAAATCTCTCAATTTGTAATTAGTTAGGATATTGGGGAAGTGTTTTCTTATTTGTTCTAAATTAGGATAATTTTCTCCCGTCTTTAGAATTAAAATATCTTTAACCCTCGAAGGAAGGCACCTAAGTACTATGCTTTGTATAATCCAAGATGAAGTTTTAATATCTATCTCATTGCTAACCAGTTGTCCTATAATAGCTTCTAATTTTGTATAAAAAATTTCCATATCACTATGGTTATCTTTTATGGGTGCAAATTCAAAAATTTGTTGAGATAATTCATATACAATCAAATCTTTATTAATGTAATTACGTTTTAAAAGATCAATAGCTACTTCATATGAATCCCCTACGGCTGGTAAATAGGCTATTAGGTTATAGGCTGGGCCTTTAAGGGAACTAGTTAAGTAACTAAACTTTTCAACAGTTGAAATATAAGGTTTATTACCTATTAAATTCTCAAATTTGTCAATGAAAGATGGGAATTGTACCGTGTCCCCTTCAAATGTTGGTACTAGCAAAATGGGTAACTGAGCCCTCAATTCTTGTGACTCAGGATTTAGCATGCCACTTAAATTTTGTTGAAGGTTAGCCCTACTTTGATTAAAATCAGAATTAGGTTTTTTTGGTGTTAAATCAGTCAAACGAGACCGTAGTCTCCTTATTTGCTGTTCAATTGAGCTTACCTGATCATCATCATCAGCGTAAAGGTCTATCAATTGTTCTTCAGCCATTTCGGATTCAACTAACTCTGAAATACTCTCATTAATGGCTATTATTTCCTTCTTTTTAATTTCCAATTTAATAATTACACTCTCTAAATTTTCCTTACCTGGTTGTGTAATATTGTTAAAAGTGTTCACAGCCTTTGTAACAGCTCCCAACTTTGCCCCCCTTTTCTTTTTTAACTTTTTCAATTCCGCACTGTCCATGTCTAAGTCAAAATTGTTTAACTGGGGATCGTAATGAAATAGAGGACAAGAAGAAATTACCAGAGAAGAGAGAGCACAGACAAAACAGTCGAGTTTAAATTTGGTTTAATCCCCCCCAAGTACTTATGTCACTCAGGTCTAAGCTTATAAGAGAATGAGACTCCTTAAATGTAAATGTTTCCTAGTTAGGCCCTAGGTTGTAGACCTAATTAGGCTTGATTAGGTTAGGCTTAGGCTTAGGCTTAGGCTAGACCATTTAGCCTAATTCTGCAATTTTTGTCAAGTTAGGTTAAGGTTTGTAAATTCCCCACACACGGACCACCAATGCGAAAAATGCTCTGTATGAATTGGTCCACAATTAACCCACCCCTTATATCTCCAGTCTAACTATAGAGTAGATCAAGTCTAGCCTAGAGGGGTCAGCCTAGAGATTCCGGAAATGGTCCAGAGCGGGCAGATAAATTGAGGTCCACAGTAGGATTCCTCACAAGATTAGGTTACTGGTGTAAAAACTCAATTAGTCACTTACTTTTAGTTATTGGAGTCTCTCCCTTCTCCGGTTGTGTAATTGTCGAGAGCGTACTTGCTGGTACGTCTTCTCGCCCCGTTCTTCGTTTTCGTTCCCCCTTTGTTCTCCTCTTCGCGGGCTTCTTGCACCAGCGTTGTCTTGGTTTTTTTTTCCTCGGTTGGTTGAGCGGTAATGTATCTCCATTACCGAGCACGCTCCTCCCACACAGTATATAAATACTAGTGTGGAGAATAACTCTGGTGAGCAACCAATTGGTTTCATCCACCCAGTTATTGACATAAAAGGAGTTTAATAATTGTTAGATTAACTACCTACCTACTCAGTGAACCATTTTCGTTACCTCCCAACTACCCACTCATCAGTTTTCCATAGTGATCAAGAATAATGCGGATTTGGTCCTTAATATTAGCCCTGGGTTGTACAAATTAGATTCGTACATTGTCAGTAAGCTGGCGATGGGCCTACTGTTTTCTTAACTGCATTTTTTGCCTCTTAATGGTTTGCCCTGGTTAAATAAATAAATATTATTGTAAGAACTATTAACATTCTTATGTGTCTATTTTAATTGTAATATTTCTTTCGTGTATAATCTTTGGTTGCTGGGTGGTTTATTGGATTTTTGAAGTGGGTTGCTGTTGGGAAAACAATTTTTTCCAGATTGTTTGTGGAAATTTTGTAATAATCTGTAAGACGATGGCAACTTTCCCTTTGTTTTCATTAATTTCGGGCCTCTTAATTTTTCCTACTTCAATTAAATATTAGTGTTAATAACCATTATAATAATTTTTTGGTTTTCTGTACTGGTGTTTTGTCTAATTTCACCTGTATAGTAATTAAGCAGCCTACAGATTATGTTTTCTATTTGTTATCTACGTTATCTATTTGTTTTTCATTAAATTCTTGCCAATTAATTGCCTGTTTTAATTAAATATTAGTGTTAATAACCATTATAATAATTTTTGTTCTCTGTATTGGTTTTCTTTTTGTCTAATTTCATCTATACAGTATATATTTTTATATTCAGTAATTTAGCTGCCTACAGATTATGTTATCAATTGAAAAAAAAAATAAAAAAAATAAAAAAATCTTTAGAGGGCTTTAAGGCCTTTAATTTGAGGTGCCAATTGTGAATTTTTTGCTTGTCTATTTAACTCATGTACTTTGTAATCTCCGTCTATTTTCTGTTCCTCCTTGATAATGTGAATATATCACGAAAGCGCTCGGACTTTGTGTTTCCTTTTCCTTGTGGTTGTTTGCTATATATATATATATATATATATATATATATATATATATGGGCACAAAAGTAGAGAAAAGGAAATTCATTTTTTTTATCGGAACTGAAAAATATCAAAACTTGATCCAACCTAGTTTAAAAGGTCAGGAGTTAATTTTTGTATTTACCCCACCCCCCCCCCCCCCCCCCCCCCCCCAAAATATATATATATATATATAAAAATAATAAAAATAAATAAATAAATAAAAATGTTTAATTAAACAAATATTAAAATTAAACTTTTTATTATTTGCAAAACAAATCCAGGCTGGAAATTTGATATGCACTGTAAAGGAGAAAAACGGCTAAGTTAGGCATTAAATTCGAATTTTCTGTAAAGAAAACGTTATTTACTGTGGGTAAACTTTACTAAGATGAAACAAGTATTTAATAATGTTACGAGAAAGGGGTTTATTACGAAAGATACAGGGTGTCCCAGAATTAACTATCTATTTCAATGAAATCGGACAAATTTTTTAAAAACACACTTTTATTTATGTTTATCATGTTTAATATGTGTTAAAAATGTATAAATTTCTAAATTTTTTTCATAATTTTATTTTCATAATTTTTTCATTATCTGGTCCAATGAAAGACCGTCTGAAGTCATAGAATGGCAAAGAGACTCTCCAAAAGTTAACGTGTGGCTTGGAATGACCAAATCCAAAATTTATGGTGCTCCATCTTGTTGAAACACAAAATTATCAAGAATGCCATCATCAAGAAGCTGTGGTTCGAGAAACTGCTGAAGCATATCAAGGTAGACGGTACCTGTTACAGTTGCTTTCGCAAAGAAGAATGGGCCATAAATTTTGGATTTGGTCATTCCAAGCCACACGTTAATTTTTGGAGAGTCTCTTTGCCATTCTATGACTTCAGACGGTCTTTCATTGGACCAGATAATGAAAAAATTATGAAAATAAAATTATGAAAAAAATTTAGAAATTTATACATTTTTAACACATATTAAACATGATGAACATAAATAAAAGTGTGTTTTTAAAAAATTTGTCCGATTTCATTGAAATAGATAGTTAATTCTGGGACACCCTGTATTTTATTAATACATACATATAATATTACGAGAAAGTGATTGAAAAATATTACCAAAGATATTGAGTTAATACACTTCTATTACGAGAAGGGCATTTATTAAGAGGAATGATCAATGTTAAGAGAAACGAGAAATTTAACGAAATTGAGGAATAAAAGATATTAAGAGAAACGAAAAAATTGAACGATATTAAAAAAGAAAGAGATTGATCCACATTAAAAGAAATTAAATGTTTTGGGAACATGTGACTCTATTAAAACTATGGAAGATAGGAAAATCGGCAAAATGACCAAAAATGTTCATTCATTTCAGCGACATAATTTTTGTATTTTTACCCCAAAATATATAACGTAGTAGATCTTATATATATATATATATATATATATATATATATCGATGCAATTTATAATTTTTTATTGATGGATAGGTTCCAAGCTTCTACGATTTTAACAATACGCAGAATTAGAAGTTTGTAGAGTAATAAACGGATGCATATTATTCCGCCCGTTTCAAATTATAACGGATTCCACTCGGCCACGTATGTATAAAGTACAGCGAGGCGTGTGTAAATAGAATGATGATGGATAAAGAGAAAATGAATAGAAAGTAGAATAAATAATGACATAATAATGAAGGAATGGGCCCTTAAAGAAATTAAACACGACATTTTAGTGGCAAGCGGCGTTCCTTTAAATAAATATAAGGGCTTCTCACGTCGCTTTATGTTTAGGCCATAAGTGTTGCTATCCATATTATAGCATCAATAAATATTCCGGTTCGATTATTTAAATAGCAAGATGCATTGTGTTACCCCATTTGCGAGCAATTTCGCTTCTCATCCCTTATCAAATTATTGTAGCCGTTTTTCAAGATGGTGCCCATCAAATTTCGTATCAAAGTGAGTATTTTCGTGGTGAATTTTTTTTTTCTCTTTTCGTTGGAGTCTAGCTTTCCACCCACGTCGCTTTATATTTCGGCCATAATTGTTGCTATCCATATTATAGCATTAATAAATATTCCGGTTCGATTATTTAAATAGCAAGATGCATTGTGTTACCCCATTTGCAAGCAATTTCGCTTCTCATTCCTTATCAAATTATTGTAGCCGTTTTTTCAAGATGGCGCCTATCAAATTTCGTCTCAAAGTTGGTATTTTCGCGGTCACGTCTACACGTATTTATAAAGTACAGCGGAGCGTGTATAAATAGAATAATAAAGAGAAATGTAAAAGATTATTTTTTTGGCGGGATGTAAATAATGGATTTACATGCTTCGCTTTGTAGTTTTAGTCCGTTTTATAATTTTAAGTTAATTTAAAGTCGAACGTTCTTATTTTAAGGGAATAGTTTATGAAGTATAAAAAGTTTTGACCAAAGTTAGGAAGTAATTCCTCTTCAAATTTGAGTTTTACTTTATATATATATATATATTTTTTTTTTATAGGTGTGCTAATTGTTGTTGTTTATTTTTTCAGGGCAACTCCTTGTCATGCTTTGTACGGATTAAAGTAAAAAATATTTGTGGAAGACACTAATTACTGTTTCAAATTCGGACTGATTACACTGGCCAACAAAATGAAACTTTTTTTTCTCATCACAAACATGATCACACTTTTCTTAATGCATTTTTCGCGCTGATTCCGAATCTGGTTTTTTTTTTTTCTAGCACGTAGAGTTATATAGATACACTGGTTTTGATATTTTTAAGTTTTTGATATTGCTATAAGAAAATTTATGGATGTATAGATCACACTTAGGAATGCTAAACAACAAATACATCATATACCTTATTCAATGTACTTATAAATAAAGAATATATACATTATTTTATTAAAAGCGCTGTGAGTGTGATTTCCTTTTGTAAATTTGGCCTGGATTGTCACGATACAGCATCCAACAATGGTCCGCCATCATGCTTTCATTCCAATATCCTTGGTAGCGCTTCTCCATCATCTGAATATCTTGATGGAAGCGCTCTCCTTGCTCGTCACTCACTGCACCAAGGTTTTCAGGAAAGAAATCTAAGTGGGAATGCAGGAAGTGAATATTTAACGACATTCGACACTCCATTCTTTGAAGGCATCAAGGAGGTTCTTGACTCCATCCTTATACGCAGGTGACTTGTTGCTTCCAAGAAAGTTTTCACATATCCATTTGTGAATCCTGACTGCATACCCATAAGCATTCCTATAACTTTTAGATCTCCACAAACATTCCATTGATGACTGTCGTATTTGATTGCCTTAAGTAGTATATCCATATTGTCATATGTCTCTTTTAGATGGATGGAATGGGCAATGGGGATGGATGGCATTATATTACCATTATGCAAAAGAACTGCTTTCAGGCTTCTCTGCGACGAATCAATAAAGAGGCGCCACTCAGATGCCACATACGTCTGAGATATGGCTGTAAATAGTCCATTGATGTCATGGCAATAACAGAGAGGACCGTCTACTGAAAAGAATGCTGTTAATTCAAAATTCCGCTTTTGGTAGTAACTAATATGAACATTGTTCTCAAGTAAATTGTTCTCCTTTAGTCTTGAGGCGAGAAGCTCTGATTTCTCTTTAGACAGCGATAAGTCTCTAACAAGATCATTCAACTGTCCTTGGGTTAACTTTTTAGGCTCTAAATGTCTACCTTCAAAAGTGTACTCTGGTTCTGTAGATGGTCCGGAAACGCCAGTTGCACCTTCATCACTTTCCATGTCATCTATGATAGAATCTAGCCTATCACTTGGGGGAATTGGAATGGGCAATGTTTCATCATGTTTTACTGGTCTACGTGCTGAATCCAAGTTTGGATATACAATCTGGTGTTTGTTCTTGGCAGAAAACCCCATTAAGTTCACACTACAAAAATAACAGTCTTCATGATGATCTCTCGGCTCCCTCCATATCATGGGTATGGCAAATGGCATTGAAGCTTTCTTTTTGTTAAGCCAATCACGTAATCCATTTGAACAGCCAGAACAGATTTGATGTGGCGCCCATGGTTTATCTTGGTCACCTAGATGGCAACCAAAGTATAGCTTGTATATTTTCTTAATGTCGGTTGTAATACTTCGTCGCTGTGTTTTAGTTGTGAACTGGCCGCATACGAAACAGAACTTGTCGGGGTCATTCTTACATTGTCGAGGCATGTTGACTGACCTGAGCAAACTATAAATTCAAAAAAAATGTACACCAACTTGACACAACAAGTTCTTGGACTGGACTGATCTTTTGACACACAAAGCACGGCGTTGTTGTTGCCTGAATCACAATGCTGCTAGACGTAAAAGCTCACACCTGAAATACATAAGATGTATAATTAAGATAATTGAAATAAATAAGATTAATAAACTAAAAAAACAATAAAATAAACACAATCAAATGTTGAAATATTAGTATTTTGCCTATTTAAAATGGTTAAATCTGTGTAGTTATATATATGCCTTCATCTTGAAAATTATACGTGCTAGAAAAAATCTGAATGCAGTTTTGGAATCAGCGTGAAAAATGCTATCCAGCCAACACAAATGTTACTCTGATGAAAAATCTTTGTTGACCAGTGTTATTTATCGGATTGCTGCTGTTTATTTTTTTTTTCAGGACAAGTCCGTCTGATGTTTTTTTATGGTTAGGTATAGCGTATATATTCCACCGCTTGTATAGGAATGTAATATTTATTTTCAATATATTTTGTGAAAGTGAATTAAATAATTTGTCTAAATAAAGAGTGAGATGTGGTGGTGTTTTATTTAAATCCTTTGGCTCTATATATAAAGACGTTATTATTATTATTTAATTATACCAAATGGCTGGTTAGACCTTCAAAGTCAACGGGTGGTTAATCCGGGGGGTGGCAGATAAACTGGGGAAGGTTCAGATTAGCCAGAGAGAGAGAGAGAGAAATAAACAGATAAGCATCATGATCGAGTGTCGCAATAACGAGGTCCTCCCCCAACGTGCCGTAACAAATTTCTATAAGTACATTCCAAGCTTAGTTTCCAAAACTTTAAAATCTGTTAAGAAAGGGGGGGGGGTCCCTTCATTTTGCTTTGCGCTTGGCTTGTTTTTTACTACCTCTAACCAATTAATTTAAATCTATCGAATAAAGAGTTTAAGGTTGCCTTAAGAGTTATTTAATTGTAAGTGAATATAATTAAACAATAATAGCGGACAGAATATATAACTGGTAAGTGTATATATATATACTAGCGAAAGTGGGCCCTACGGGCCCATTTAGCTACGCCCGTGGTGCTGGGGCCTTTGGCCTCAGTAATTGGGGAGCCGCAGGCCCCCCCCCCCAGTTACCGGGGAGTCAATTATTCAGTCAATAAAACTATAGAAAAGAATGCAGCCATAAAAATCTTAAGCTTCGACTTTTTGAAAGCCGTAAAAATATTTAGTCTGTAATGGTTGCAGCACCAGTATGAAAGTGCGTAAAAAGAACTCATTTGGTAAATTTTTGAACTTAGCCACAGATTAAATTTCGGCTCAAAGCTGAACGCAAAAGCAAATATTTTTTACACTTTTTAAAATTATAATTAAAAGTAGAATTCATTACGCCTTTTTCTAATGCATTAAAATACAAATATCGCCCTATATATATCAAGAATCTTCTTCTCTTTTCGAGCGTGACAGACTGACAGACATTCCTGGGTGTTTATAGTATTATATATATATATATATATATATATATATATATATATATATTAGGGTGATGCAAAATAACTTATCATTTCAAAAACTTGAAGACACCCTCTAATTTTATTTAATTTAGTGTAAAAACTGAACATGCAAAATTTCAGCACAATTGAAGACATTTTAGAGGTTGCTACCATCCGTTGAACATTTTGTATATTGTTATTTTTCAGTTTGTATTTATTGTACATTTATTTATTTCGCAGATTTCATCAAAAATGGTAGTCAGCAACATATAGCAGTCATAACAGACTCTGAACCTCTTTCCGTAAACCTTCTCATCCCTTTCATTGCTATAGACGCCGTGGCCGAACATTCTAGAATCATTTCTTTGCTGTGACGTCACTGTGGCGGCCGCGTCAGTGTAAGTGCGGCGTCACTGACTCAGTATCTTTGCTGCCTTCGCTGAGAGTGGTTGTATAGCAGTTGCTGAGTTGCACTCATGGAGCGGCATACGCGTCACAAAACAGTTGTTTGGCTCATAGGACATCCTATAGAGTCCTTCAAAGAAACCCAGCTTCCATCTAAAAGGGAAACATTAGCATTGTTTATGAACTACAAGATCAATAAAAAGCAACAGGTGAAAACAGCGGCTTTGTTGACTGCTAGAGATGTTATGGATGTGTGGGAAAAGGCACGCATCCCAACAGTGTTGAAATGTCATGTCGTGGAGAGAGTAAAGAAACTTTTCAACGAGTGGGAGAAACTAAAGAAGAACAGAAATAATAAGAAGAAGCAATCACCTGCACTACTTCAAAAACAAGAGAGCTGGCAAAATGACTTGCAAGATCTGTTTGACATTGCACATGCAAGTGCTCTTGACATGATAAAGAGATGAAGATCGTGAGTTTTTGATGCTGCAACGACAAAAAGGAAGAAAAGGCAAAATGTCTGGAGTGGATAAAGTTTTTTCACAAATGGAAGAGATTGCTAGAGAAAAGGAAACATTGCTTGAAAAGAAAAGAAAGAGGGAAACAGCCGTTTTCGAAGCAGCAGTGCTCTCAAGTTCAAGTCCTTCAAGTTTGAATGAAGATAGTTCAAAATCAGAAGAAGAATTTGTTGCTGACCCTCAGCAGCCATCAACTTCGAGACAAAGTAGATCAAAGTCTAAGAGTGCAAAGCTTATGGATTCTTCAATGCTTGTATCTCTTGATGCTGCAAAAGTAAGTGATAGAGCTGCTTCGGAAATCTTGATCCCAACAATCAATGCTCTTGGGCAAAACCCTGAAGAATACAGTGTTAGCTATTCATCGATACGGAGAGCAAGACAAAGGAACCGCAAGACAATGGCAGAAAATTTGAAGCAGGATTTCGAAACAAATTGCCCTCTCCAAATACATTGGGACGGCAAACTACTGGAAGATATTACTGGTCATGAAAATGTTGATCGACTGCCAGTTCTAATTTCCGGCCAAGGAGTTGATCAGCTTCTTGGTATTCCCAAACTTGCCAGAGGAACTGGTCAAAACATTGCAGATGCTGTCCATCAGTTAGTATTGGAGTAGAATATATCTGACCAAGTGAAGGGCATGTGTTTTGACACCACTGCCTCCAACACAGGTTCTAAGAGTGGTGCTTGTATGTTACTAGAGCAAAGATTGGATAAAGATATGCTGTGGCTGGCTTGCCGACATCATATTTTCGAAATAGTGTTAGAAGCTGCAGTTTCTGTCTCCTTGCCATCTTCTAGTGGCCCTGACATACAACTGTTTAAGAGATTCAAAGCAAAGTGGGTGGAAATTGACAAGAACAATTACCAAACAGCAACAGATGACCCTAACATTGCAGAGAAAATCTCAGATGCTGAAGAACTCATTCAATTTGCTCAAGCTCAGCTTGATGAACAGCAGCCTCGTGATGACTACAAGGAATTGCTCGAGCTAACGCTCATTTTCATCGGTAGTGCCCCCAAGTCAGGAATCAGCTTTAAAGCACCCGGAGCTTATCACAGAGCACGATGGATGGGCAAGCTAATTTACTGCATTAAAATTTGGATGTTTAAATCTCAGTTTAAACTAACTGAGAGAGAGGAAAAAGGACTGAGAGATGTTTGCTGCTTTTCAGCTGCGATATACATCAGATCGTGGTACCTGGCACCCATACCCTCATGCGCCCCCCGTTCAGATTTGCATTTTGTGCAAAGTCTGCAGCTCTACAAGCAAAAGGATGACAAAATTGCAAGTGCTGCACTCAATAAGTTTTTGAGACATTTGTGGTACCTCTCTGAGGAGCTTGTGGCGCTTGCATTTTTTGATTCAGCTGTTTCGCATGAGACAAAAAACAAAATGAAGCATGCTCTGCAGAAACCAGTTGACTCAAAACCGAGCAAACGAGCATCAATAAATCCTGAATCAGCTGGGCAGAAACAACTGCAGGATTTCGTTACTGCGAACACAAAAAGATTCTTTGAAATCCTAGAGGTGCCTTGCACTTTTCTTGAAAAAGATGCTGAAGAATGGAATGATGATGAAAGTTATGCGAATGCAAGAGATATCGCATATGGACTCAAAGTGGTAAACGACATTGCGGAAAGAGGTGTACGACTGATGGAGGAATACAACAAACTGATAACCAATGATGAAGAGCAGAAACAATACCTTCTTCAAATTGTTAAAAGTTACAGGTCGTCACTCTCAAACAAAAACAAGAAAACATTACTCTTGCTTCACAAAAAACGAAAATAAACATACATAAGTGGTTATGATATGCCTACTGGGGAAACTTCCACATAAAAAAAAGTTAACGCGCTATACGCTGTACCTCAGAGGGTGGTGCGGAAATCAGCGTGCCTATTATTTACTATTTTATGAGCTCACTACGTACTATAGTCTAGAATGTCATCGTTTTTTTTCAAACTAGGTTAACTAGGTACATATCAAACCGGCTCCGGCGAAAATATCAACAAAACAATATTTTTGAGCACAAACTGATATACATTTATTTTTAAAGCTTGGTAGCAACCTCTAATTTTCTCTTTTTCAACCCCAAATTTCGCATACAATGCTTTCTTAGGAATATGAATAAAATAGGAGGGTGTCTCCCTGAAAATTGAAAAAAAAAAAAATTTGACCCCTTTTTTGCATCACCCTAATATATATATATTTCAACTGCAAAGAACACGCAGTATAAATAACGTAAAGAACGACGCTTGTAAAGGAGAACATTCCGCGCAAGATGAGAAGAGAGAACGAACAAATGAAAAACGAGGTAACCACCCGGGAATCGAACCCGAGATCTTCCGATTGCCGGTCAGATATGATAACCACTACACCATGGTCCTCATTCGATCAGAAGTCGTAATTCCTCTACATACGCGCAGAAACCAATGCCCCGAGGGGGGCACCTCCCGCATGCCGTATCTATATATACATTTCAACTGCAAAGAACACGCAGTATAAATAACGTAAAGAACGACGCATGTAAAGGAGAACATTCCGCGCAAGATGAGAAGAGAGAACGAACAAATGAAAAAACGAGGTAACCACCCGGGAATCGAACCCGGGATCTTCCGATTGCCGGTCAGATATGATAACCACTACACCATGGTCCTCACTCGATCAGAAGTCGTAATTCCTCTACATACGCGCAGAAACCAATGCCCCGAGGGGGGCACCTCCCGCATGCCGTATCTATATATACACATTTCAACTGCAAAGAATACGCAGTATAAATAATGTAAAGAACGACGCTTGTAAAGGAGAACATTCCGCGCAAGATGAGAAGAGAGAACGAACAAATGAAAAAACGAGGTAACTACCCGGGAATCGAACCTGGGATCTTCCGATTGCCGGTCAGATGCCCCCCTCGGGGCATTGGTTTCTGCGTGTATGTAGAGGAATTACGACTTCTGATCGAATGAGGACCATGGTGTAGTGGTTATCATATCTGACCGGCAATCGGAAGATCCCGGGTTCGATTCCCGGGTGGTTACCTCGTTTTTTTCATTTGTTCGTTCTCTCTTCTCATCTTGCGCGGAATGTTCTCCTTTACAAGCGTCGTTCTTTACGTTATTTATACTGCGTGTTCTTTGCAGTTGAAATGTATATATAGATACGGCATGCGGGAGGTGCCCCCCTCGGGGCATTGGTTTCTGCGCGTATGTAGAGGAATTACGACTTCTGATCGAATGAGGACCATGGTGTAGTGGTTATCATATCTGACCGGCAATCGGAAGATCTCGGGTTCGATTCCCGGGTGGTTACCTCGTTTTTTCATTTGTTCGTTCTCTCTTCTCATCTTGCGCAGAATGTTCTCCTTTACAAGCGTCGTTCTTTACGTTATATTATATATATATATATATATATACATTATAACTGCAAACACGCAGTATAATTAACGTAAAGAACGACGCTTTGTATAGGAGAATTACCCGCGCAAGATGAGAGCGAAAGAACGAAACAAATGAAAAAATGATAAAAACATCACAGAAAAACGGCTTTGCCCTGAAATTATTTGTAATGTTGGAAAAAGATTAAATGTGGCAGCCTTTGCGAATCATTGGCGAATGAACAGCCAAGAGTTAATTAATATAGTTTGATGTGATTATAAATTTTGTGTACATTTATTGTAGTAGTTTTCAGAATATCTAGATGAGCTTTTTTTTTCCTGAAATTTACATATATAGACTCACGAGAGAGAGAGAGGGAAGGAGGGAGGGGAAGAGAGGGAGGGAGAGAGAGGGGGGGGTTTCGTGATATCCTGTACTTTCCGCGTATGCTTGAGAAAATGCATGTGTGAGATTTGCTGATAAAGAAATAAACAATATGTGTGTGTGTGTGTATATATATATATATATATATATATATATATATACAGTATATATACAGTATATATGATGGTACTTTGAAAGTGGATGATATTTGAGCAGAAGGAATAGATAAAAACAAAGCTGTGTGATGTACTGGATCACTGAATACGATAGCGAGTGAACTGAAATGACCCACATCTGTGAGATAAAATTTTAATCAGATTTTTAAGCGCGAATGAAGATATATATATATATATATATACACACAAACTCAGAATGGTCCCCTGAGAAACTTATATGTTAAACACAGACCGTGCATTGAACAAGGAACTCTTCTGGGAAAATTAAATCCACTATAGTCCGAATAAGTAATGGTAAATGACAAATACCATAGTTTTTCTTTTTCATGATGCTAGCCCGACGTGGGCAACGGGTCTCTCGCAAAGAGGTCCCATAAATATAGCTTCCCTCACCAGCTATCTGCAAAACAGACAGGATCCAGCTTTGGGACATGGATCTAGGGTTTAAAGCAAGCCTAGCCCTGCTACATTTAGAACCTCAATATTAGCAAAAGACTCGTTGCATTCACGTCGGATTAAATACATCAAAGAAAAAGGGGTAACTATTGTATTTTTAGCCAAAAAAACAAAACTTAAACCTCAACCGGGACATTGAGCGTCCACTTTTCAAGGCACATAACACGTCCGTTTAATATACACAAACTCAGAATGATCCCCTGAGAAACTTATATGTTAAACACAGACCGTGCATGGAACAAGGAACTCTTCTGGGAAAATTAAATCCACTATAGTCCGAATAAGTAATTCTGAGCTACCATTACTTATTCGGACTATAGTGGATTTAATTTTCCCAGAAGAGTTCCTTGTTCCATGCACGGTCTGTGTTTAACATATATATATATATATATATATATATATAATATTATATATATATATATATACAGGTCGTCCGATAAGTGAGTGGCGATTCTGTCAGTTAGCATAGTCTACTAATATCTTTGATATCTAATAAATGTCTATGCTTTTTTCAATTAAGCTAGCTTCACATGAAATCAAAATTTTTAATTGTGCAGTAATTCATGTTTATTCCTGTTTGTTCTGGTTTTTCATTGTTTTATTTTAATTATTTCTGATTATTGGCGTTGCAATGGCTGAGGTAGACGCACGTGTTGATAAAATTTGTGATCAAAGTCCCTACACATATGAAGCACGGATATTATTAGCAGCAACATGGTGGCATGAATCTGGAAAAACCAAGCATTGCATGAAGGTAGTACGCGAAGGTTTGAACAAAGATTTAATGATGTGCCGCCAAAGGGCGAAATTATTAGAAAATGGGAACACAAATTATTCACAACTGGGATGATAAATAATTGATAAAAAACGCCGTGGTCGCCCCAAAGCAAGAGCAAGATTGGAAGATGATGTTGAAGTGTCAATTCGACAATCGCCAACCAAAAGTATTCGTAGGCGTGCATCTGCATTAAATGTTCCGAAATCAACACTGCATGATCTGATGAAAAAAGACTTGCATTTTAAAGCTTTCCGCCCAACCTCCGTTCAGTTTTTATCGCCACAAGATAAAATTGTCAGAGTTAATGCTTGTCAACAAATTCTTGAAGCTTTTCCAAGTAAAGCCGAGAGAGATCGTACGTTCTTCAGTGATGAATGTGCCCTTTATGGCGATGGCAAAAGCAAATTTTCGTTTTTTTTGGTCGAAAGAAAATCCTCATTATTATGATCAAGTAAAACAGTATCCCCCTCGAATCATGATATGGTGTGCAATATCAGCGCATTGTTTAATTGGTCCATTTGTGTGCACTGGTCGAATTACTTCAGGAAGTTATATCGACATGTTGGAGAACAGATTTCTACCCGCTTTAAGAAATACGAATATTCGCAACCCTATTTTTCAGCAAGATGGTGCTCCAGGACACACCGCTTTCGCTGCGCGTGAGTTCCTAGACAGAAATTTTCCTGGCAGATGGATCGGAAAGTATGGTCCTGTACCTTGGCCTCCGCGGAGTCCGGACTTGACTACCCCGGATAATACCCTCTGGGGAATCCTCAAGATGCAGATTAATGGCCGTGAAAATCAAAGTGAATCTGATCTGACAAAAATCGCAGAAGTTGCGTTAAGTGACATCAATGAGGATAAAGAACTTTTACAAAAAATGTCAGACAGGACATGGAGACGCATACAGCTTGCTGTTCGTGTAAATGGCGATCAGGTTGATCCCTATGACAATTAATTATCGAATTAATTGTAAGTTTACTAATAATAAAATTCCTTCTAATAAATTTTTTATTATCCTTTATCTTTTATTTATAAATTGTTCCCGAATCGCCACTCACTTATCGGACCGACCTGTATATATATATATATATGTATAGAAACGACGTAAGTATAGAGGAGTGTTCTGCACACGAGGAAGAGAAATAACAAACAAATGAAAAATAAGGCACCCGCCCGGGAATCGAACCCAGGATCTTCCGATTGCCGGTCAGACGTGCTAACCACTACACTACGGAGCCACGATAGTCAGAAGTTGTAATTCTCCTACATAGGGCAGAAACCAATGCCTTGAGAGGGCACCCTCGCAAATCGTGAATATGTACATTTAACTGCAATGACCACGCGGTCATTGCAGTTAAATGTACATATTCACGATTTGCGAGGGTGCCCTCTCAAGGCATTGGTTTCTGCCCTATGTAGGAGAATTACAACTTCTGACTATCGTGGCTCCGTAGTGTAGTGGTTAGCACGTCTGACCGGCAATCGGAAGATCCTGGGTTCGATTCCCGGGCGGGTGCCTTATTTTTCATTTGTTTGTTATTTCTCTTCCTCGTGTGCAGAACACTCCTCTATACTTACGTCGTTTCTATACGTTAATATACTGCGCGGTCATTGCAGTTAAATGTATATGTATATATATATATAAAAGTTCAGATTAGAAGATCGTTTATGGCATGTATTCAAATTTTTGTTGTGGAAAGATAAGAAAAGCTTTGGTCAACATGGGCTTGAGAGAGAGCATGGAACAAGGGTACAAGGATCCAATATCATTGATATTGTGGCAATTTGAGCAGATAGAATAGATAAAAACAAAGATGTGTGTACTGGATCATTGAATACGATATCGAGCGAGTTGAAATGACCCACATCTGTGGGGTATAATTTAAAACGCAAACCTTATCTCGAATCTTGTGATATTTGTTAATAAATAAAATATATATATGAGAAGGACTTTATGAAGCGTAATCAATTTTTTTTGTAGAAAAACCGCGATTAACAGTTATACACGAAACAACGAAGCAATTCTTGTTTATAACGCTTTTAAACGGGGAAGTATATATATATATATATATATATATATATATATATATATATATTTACGAGAGAGAGAGATAAACAGATAAACGACATGATCGAGTGTTACAATAACGGGGCCGTGCCCCTACGAATCGTGGAAGGCCGCACCGGGGTCTCGAACCCAATTTTTTTTTCTGATCATTAGGGTATCCTGGGTAGCAACAGTGGAAGGCCGGAGCGGGTCTCGAACCCAATTTTTTCTTTTTTTTGTGATCATTAGGGCACCCTGGCTATCTCGGCCGCGGAAGGACGCACCGGGGTCGAACCCGCTTCCGTTTTACGCACATAAACAGTGTGTACACTGTGCCGATGGTGCCCGGGGCACTGGCTGATGATGCCCGGAGGCACTGGCTGATGATGCTAACTGGCTGATTAGGGGTCCTATAAGACAGCGGCCGCTCGGCTGAAGTCTTCATATGCGCCTGGCTCCTGCCGGGTGAACACCTCTCTTCCTCACTCCTCTCTCTTAGGTTAGGTCTCCCCCTTTGGGGGGGGTCATTGCAACTTGGGGGATAACTCCAAGTTGCATATCCCCCTTTGGGGTTCATTGCGGCTTGGGGGATGCCTCAAAGTTGCAACATCCCCCTCCCCCATTTTTGGGGTGTCTTGCAAGAAAGGGGGTGGGGGTGGACTCTTGCAACATTTGCAATTGCATTGCACTCTAATATTTTTCGCCCATACTACTGATGTATGCTCGTTATTCACAAAAGTCCCTGTTGATGACCTACTTGATTTTTTAAAAGATAAGATCTCTGAATATTCTTTCCCTGTTCAACACAACACTCTTATTGAGTTAATTAAGCTTTGTGTCAAAGATTGTAAATTTCAGTTTGAAAATAAGTTTTGTGCTATGTCGTTTGGATTGGCGATGGGAAATCCCCTTTCACCTGTACTAACTAATTTATATATGGAATTTTTTGAAAGTAGAATTTTGCCTTCGATTGTTAAGTTTAACCTGGTTTGGTACAGGTATATAGATGATATTTTATGCCTTTGGGCTAATAATTTGGATGTTGACTTATTTCTTGGTAGGCTCAACAATTTAGTCCCATCTATTAAGTTCACAGTTGAAAAAGAAAATGATGGAAACCTATCTTTTTTGGATCTAAAAATTTGGAGATGCTCTAATCAGTTCAAATTTGAAGTCTATCGCAAGCCTACTAATAACAACTCTTATGTGCATTTTTATTCTGACCATCATCCCTCGATTAAATCCTCTATTTTCTCTGCTATGTTTCTTAGAGCATTGAGAGTTGTCAGTCCTGAATTTTTAGATTCCGAGTTATGCAATACCTGAATATTGGTACTAAATTATGTTATCCTATTTCATTTTTAGATAACTGTCTTATGAAAGCCAAGAATAGGTATTATAATAATGTAACTGTAAAGGAATTTGAGTGTAAAAATATCCTTAGCCTACCTTACCATGTTAATTTTCAATATCTTCCGACTTTACTTAAAGCAATTGGCATCAATGTAGTCTTTAAGTATAATAATACTGTTAAATCACGCCTAATAAAGAATAGCCTGGAAAATGTTGTTGGTTGTGTGTATTCGATTGGATGTACACAATGTAAATCAGTATACACAGGCCGAACGGGTAAAACGTTAGATATTAGGGTAAAACAGCATAAATATGCGTGCAGAACAGCTAATAATTCCAGTGCTTTGTTTGACCATATGCAGGGGTGCAGTGCTGCCGGAGCGTGCCGGAGCGGCGCTCCGGCACCTCTGCAAGAGGAAGTTTGGAGGAATTACCATAACAAGCAACAAAAAAATTGTCTCCATTAATTATCAACAGTTTCTTACTAGTCTTGTGAACAATTTGCAGCACCGTATGTTCACGACAACATCCATGAAAGGTTTTCAAACTTCTGAACCTCAAAGTATGTATAAATCACTGCTAAATGAAATGTATGTCCTTGAAAAAGACTACTGGCCTGATGAAATACCACCTAATTACGGAGAAGCTGAAATCTCATCTCTCTGTAAGAGGTTTAAGCTTTCTTCTTACTCTGTACTAAATGCCTTTAGAGACTATGTGGAAGATCATGGGCGCCGCATCCCCCAAGATTTACACCCATTACTGAGCTGTTCACAAGTTATTCCTATTAGTACTGCTGAGTGTGAGAGGGGATTCAGTCACATGAACTTGATAATAACAACAACACGCTCAAGAATTCTCATAAATCATGTATCAGCGCTTATGTTTGTTAAACTACATGGACCTCCTCTAGTTCAATGGAATCCTGAGCCATATGCCATATCATGGCTGCGGTACCACAGATCGGCAGATGACACCAGGACAAGAGTTGCTTCAGACCCCCGAAAACATATCACGCCTGACCCTTTGTGGAAATTATTGTGAAACTTCCCACTGGTGGTATTTGGTAAGCACTAAGTAGTTTTAACTTCTTAAATTGATAAAATACATGCTTGCTCTTTTTTCTTTATTTGCTTGATAATTATATTTATTTTATGATAATTAGTGAGTGCAAACACGAAATACTTAGTCATCGTGTGGCATATATAGAAACAGGATAGGAAATGGCAGGCTTTTGTCAGGCCCACCAGAGCTCCGGCACCTATAAAATTGGCACTGCACCCCTGACCATATGTATAGATGTAATCATAGCAACAAGTGGGATAGTTCTAAAGCGCTTGTTGAAAACAGAGATATAATAGAAAGAAATATTCTAGAATGTGCATTTTAAAAACAATTTCAATAACAGTGCGGGAATGTATAAAATTTACAATATCTTGTTAAAATTCCTTTTGCCTCTCATTGACTCTTGTTATGTATGTGCTAATTGCTTTGGTTTCCGCTACGTTGTATATATTTATGGGCATCTTGCCTTCTCTCTTCATTCCCTGTCGAGGTGTAGCTCTGAATACACGAAAGGCCTTGGAATTGTTTTTCTTTTTCCTTGTGGGTTTGCAGCATATATATATATATATATATATATATATATATATATATATATATATATATATAGAGCAAGGGCGGATCCAGAGGAATATATATATATATATATATATATATATATATATATATATATATATATATATATATATATATTAGTGTCTCCAGAAAATACTTAGTGAGAATGCATAAATAAATTTTGGAGTCACTTTTATTTATTAAAGATACGGTTAATGCACATAATAACGCAAAAACAGTTTAAGTCAAGAGATTATATCATAAAACTAGGAGAACCTAGCCCTATCAGGTTAGGTTAGGTTAAGTAGGTATATACACAGTATATATTATATATATATATATATATATATATATATATATAATATATATATGAGCTATTAGTATATTATTTTTATCCTTTCATTATTGTAAACGGATGGAATGACGTCATATCATAAATATCAACGGCGCCATCAATATAATATTTTTGAGATAGTTTTCTATGGACATGGGTGAAGACACATCTCAGCCACCTGACACACGAGTCAAGGCTTCATCTCTAGCTGAAAAAATTACATTACTGGAGACATCCTTCATGTGTCAGTTCTGGTTGTGTATTTTAAAATGCTTTCAGAATTCAAGTGCAATCCTTCAAACAGAAGGCCTAGATCTGCAAGAAGTTTGTTCCATATTTGAATCATTAGCTACATTCATTAGAGACCTGAGAGAAATGTTTGATAAGTTTGAAACAGATACCAAACAGAGAATGCCTGACATCTCAGAGGATTATCAGAAATCAAGGCTTAATTTTCTAGGACTTCCAAATTTTTTATTATTATGGATAGACCTACAACAGTTTGCAGATTTATTGTCGCTATGTTTAGTATACACTGTGTCTGGTCCAGTAAAATATCTGAATTTGTATGATGTACTCATGCCGTAATCTTTTGTGTACTTCATTTCGTTTTACATTTTTGTCTCATGCATGCACACATTTTATACTGTATGTGTATATATACTTTTGTAAATTATTGTGCATTTTAAGATCACACATATTCAACAAGCTACATTATAGTGTTAATGATGAGCTTGAGGCCCCCCTTGAGCCCTTGGCGTAGGGCTCCCCTAACATTAACCAGGCGCTGCATATAGGCAGTTAATTAACCCAACTTGTCCCAAATGCTTTTAATCGTGTCCGATTTTCTTAAAATTTAATGTTGAACATTATATTGCATAGTTATACGACCTTCGATATGAATATATTAATTTTCAATAATTATATATATATATATCCCCGCAAGGGGGTTCTAAGCTCGTGCTCTTGAGTGCTCTTTGTGCTCGTTTGTACGTGCTTGTTCCTGGAGGTTTCACGTGCGCCCTCCCGGCCCTAGCACCCAAGGATGATGGGGCTCGACCCTGCAGTCCTTGTCATCCTTGGTCTTTTTCCACTTCGACTGTCCCCTCCACCCTTTCTTTTTCCTCTGTCTTTCCTCTCACTTTTTCTTTGTTTTTCCGCTGAGATATGCCCTTTAAATAGAGGCGAATCGGTTCTTCCTGAACTAAAAAAAAAAAAAAAAAAAAAAAAAAAATATATATACTGTATATATATATATATATATATAATTTAGGGTGATTTAAAAAAATCAAAGTTTTTTTTTTTAATTGTTCAACCTGTATTTTTGTTCCCTATGACAAAAAAGTAGTGTATGCCAAATTTGGTGAATTTTAAATAAAATTTACTATGTGCTACCAGGCGTCAAAGTTTCCCTCTTTTTCAATTTGTTTGTTTTTACAACTTATGATTTTATGTTTAATTGTTTATATTTCAGAATTTTTAATTAATGGTTTATATACTAGCTTGCTTTTAATTGTTGCTTGGAACTCGTAATTTTGATACCAATTAATCGATTATGGAAGCTAGGCCTAACTCACCATCACCCAGTTGCTCATTTGGGAGAAGTTCTACAAGAAAAGAAACTGAAGTATGGCTAATTGGGCAGCCCTCTGCAGTACTAAAAACATCCGTATTACCATCAGAGAAGGAAATGATGGCCCTCTTCATGCACTACAGAAATATTAAAAAGCAAGACATTAGAGAATCATGCTGCTCTACTGCAGATGATGTGCTACAGTTTGGAAAAAAGCAGGAATACCAGCAAAACAAAGAATACATGTAGTAGATAAAATTCAAGGAATACTGAAAGAATGACAGCTGCTTAAGAAAAACAAAGCAAACAAATTGAAAAGATCACAAAATTTAAATAATAAAGAAGAAAAATGGAAAGATAAACTGGAAAACTTATTTGACATTGCTCATGAGAATGCTATGCAGCTTATAAAAATAGAAGATGATGAGAAATTCTTGAAAATGCAACGTGAGAAAGGACGTCATGGAAAAATGGGTACCATTGATAAGGCTGTTGCTAAAAAAAAGCAAAGAGCAGCAGAAAAGCAACAACGTTATGAAAAGAGGAAAGCAGAAGAAGAGATCAAAAGAAAGAAGAATGAAGAGGCTGTCATACTCACCAGTACATCATCAGAATCAGAATCAGAGGAGAGTAAAAGTGATGAATCTGGTTTCTGTGCTGCACAACCTTCAACATGGAAAAGTAAGGTTGGCAAACGTAGAAAATTGTTTGATGATAAATTATTAGGAAGTCTTGATGTTGCAAAATTGAGTGACAGAAATGCGTCTCTTTTTAATGCAAACAATCAGACATCGCTTGAATGGGACATCTGCGAACAAATAAAATGCATGTGTTTCAATACAACGGCAGCCAATACTGGTCCTAGAAATGGTGCAGCTATTCTTCTAGAACAAAAATTCGACAACGATTTATTGTGGCTGGCATGTCGACACCATATATTTGAAATTATGCTGGCTGTTGTTTCAAAGTCTTTATCACCATCTTCTGGCCCAGATATAGTCCTTTTTAAGAAGTTCAGAGAAAAATGGTCAAGTATTAATAAGGAGGACTACGAAACAGCATTATCAGATCCAGATATCTATGAAAATATTCATGACATCAAAGATGACATAATTATATTTGCAACAAATCAACTAGATACATTCCAACCAAGAGACGATTACCTAGAACTATTGCAGTTAACAATTATTTTTTGGGGAGGTGAACCAAAAGGTGGAATCAAATTTAAACATCCAGCGGGACTTCATCGGGCTAGGTGGATGGCCAAAATTACATATTCATTAAAAATTTTTATGTTCAAATCTCAGTTCAAAATTTCAGTAAAAGACAAAAAAGGACTAAAAGACATCTGTCTATTTGCTACTCGGTTATGTAAAGGCATGGTTTACAGCTCCTGTGCCATCTTGCGCTCCTCGTCTTGCTCTGGAATTATTACAGAATCTTGTAGTCTACAAACAAATAAATGACACAATTGCATTTGTTGCTATTAAAAAACTGTTAAGTCACCTCTGGTACCTATCAGAAGAACTGGTAGCCTTGGCCTTTTATGATGAAGTGCCTACTGAAACGAAAAACAAAATTGTAAAGGCCTTGCAAAATACAACAGAAACTCTTCCTGCAAAACGGGCTTTTCTAGATCCTGCACTTATTCCAACGAAGAAATTAGAAGATTTTGTCATCAAATACTCAAACATTCTTTACAATAACAGAATTTAGTAAAAAAATTTTATTCAAAGATGCTAAGAATGGCATAATGATGAAGAGTATAACTCCGCTAAGAAATCTATCAAACAGTGGAAAGTCGTGAATGATATAGCGGAAAGAGGAGTAAAATTAATGGATGAATATAATAAAATACTAACACATGACGAAGATCAAAAACAATTCTTGCTACAAGTAGTGAAAACTACAGGGTAAGTATTTCTGCCAATTCAACTCATTTGGCATTGAGCCCAATTGTTGTTTGCATTGAAGATGAGTGCATCTGAATTGAACAAATTTATAAAAAGGAGAAGTGCCTACAAAGGTCTAATTACAAAGGTCATTGCCACTATAGATTCTGCCATAGAGCAAGAGGATTTACGCTTAGTGACTGCGCAGCTTTCCATATTAGAAACTAAAAAGGTTGCTCTAAGTGAGGTAAATGTTAAAATTGAGGCTCTTATAGAAGAGGATGAAATAGAAAATAACATAATTTACTTTGAAGAGATTATTGATGATATGATTAACGTAGGCCTCCGAGCAAAAGAGTTTAGCCAGCTCAGTACAGTTAGAGACCAGGTCTAATAATGAAACACAACACTCAACAAATGATGCTTGTGAAGTTAAGGTTAACAGATCTGTAGTTCAATTACCGAGGCTTGTACTCAAAACATTTTCTGGGAGTATACAGGAATGGCAAGGATGGGCAGACAGTTTTCAATCAGCAGTTCATTCTAGTCAAGTGTTAAGTGCCGTGGAGAAGTTTAATTATTTGCGGTCCCTCTTGGAAGGGGAGGCAGCAAAGACTATAGCAGGATTAGCATTAACAGAGGCTAATTATAATGTGGCTTGGGATATATTAAAGAAACGGTTTGGTAAGCCAGAGATCTTAATTAAAAGCCACCTCCGTGCACTTTTAGCTATACCTCCTGTTAATAATCCTAATAGTGTCAAGGAGTTACGGCAGTTATATGATGAATTTGAAATTAGAACTAGGTCCCTGGACAACTTGGGTGTAGGAATGGAAAAGTATGGTATAATGTTGGTTCCTACACTGGAGTCTAAATTGCCTAGCTCAATTTTGCTTGAATTAAGTAGGGGACACTCTGCAGAACATGTGTACATCCCCCTTCAGCAGATGTTAAGTCTTTTAGGCACAGAATTAGCAAGACGAGAGGGAGTTGAGTTTGCACAGTGGGATGGTAAACAAGGGGACAAAGGCAGGCACAGCATCAAAGTTTCCACAAAAAGGAATAGCCCAGGTACAGTGTCAGCTCTACATGCCTCCTCTGAGAATAAATTAAAGGGAATCAAGGAATGCATATTTTGCGAAGGCAACCACAAGTCATATAAATGTGAGGTGGCTGAGGCCTTACCCTTTGAGGAGAGAAAGGACAGGGTAACTAAGTCCACAGCATGTTTTAAATGTTTTTTGAAAGGTCATAGAGCAAGGTTTTGTAAGTTTAAAAATTTTGTGCAAAAAATGTCATGGTAGGCATCAGCCATTATTGTGTGAAAACACTCTTAGTAGGCCTACCCCAGAAGTAGAGACATCAGTGGCACATGCCACTGCTAGGCAAGGGAGTAAAAGTAAAGGGGGATTATTGCAAACAACTGCAGCCTTATTAATTGGGAATGAGGGAGAAGCTACTGTAAGAGTGTTGTTTGATAGTGGTAGCCAGTGTAGTTTTATTAAGACCAGAATTTCCAGAAAATTGAAGTTTAAAGAACTTAAGAGGGAAAATTTAAGCATTTCTGGGTTTGGGGGTTCCGTTCAAAACCGAACCAAATTTAAGAAGGTAGAAGTTCTGGTTAAAGGGTTGTTACCGCAAAGTCCCACTATCAAGGTCCAAGCTGTAGAGATTGAGGAACTTTGTGCTCCAGTCACTACTTGTTTAGATATGGCATGTGTCAAAGAATTGCAAGTTAAAGGAATTAATTTGGGCAATAATAAGTTTGAGGGAACAGAAGATATTAGTCTTTTGATTGGAGCTGACTATTATTGGGACTTCATCACTGGTAATATTGTCCGTACATCTCAAGGCCCGGTAGCTATTGAAAGTAAGCTAGGCTGGATGCTACATGGTAGTTATTGCAATGAAATGGAAGTTAAGGCTCTTTTTGTTAAGATTGAGGAGAACAGCCATGGTCTGGAAAGGCATTTGAAAGCGTTTTGGGAACTTGAATCTATTGGCATAAAGGACAACCAGGCAAGTACAGTGAACAATGATGTTTTAGAGCAATTTGAAAAAGGGATTGGGTTTAGAGATGGTTGCTATGAAGTTGGCCTACCATGGAAGGATTCTTGCAAACCCGGTTCAAACCTTCAGCTAGCTAATCGGAGGTTGGAGACTTCATTGTACAGGCTAAGAAAAAATGAGGAGTTGTTAATTGAATACGATGAGGCCATCCTAAGTTATGTAAGGGAGGGCTATGCTGAAAGGGTGCAAGGTGAGCTGGTGAGCCAGGAGGCACATTATCTGCCACACCATGCAGTGGTACGGCGAGACAAAACTACCACCAAACTGAGGGTAGTTTTTGATGGCTCAGCCAAGGACAAAGGTGGTGTGTCCTTGAATGACTGTTTGGATGCTGGGCCAAATTTAAATGCAGATTTATTTGCCTTGTTACTGAGATTCAGGTTTGGTAGAGTAGCATTGACTGCAGATGTGAAGCAAGCCTTTTTGCGGATAAAGTTAAAACCAGAGGACAGAGATGCAGTAAGGTATCTGTGGGTGGATACGAAAGACTTGTTGGAAAATGAACCTAAGGTTCAAGCATATAGAATGAAGTCAGTGTTGTTTGGCCTCAGCTCTAGTCCATTTCTGTTGGCAGCTACTATGCAGTACCATTTTAAGAAATATTCTGAAGTCTATCCTAACACTATTGAACACATAAGAAAAAAAATTTATGTTGATGATTTGCTATGTTCCGTGGATAATACAGAAATGGCTAAACAGATATTCATGGAGGCTAGAGCTATAATGAGGGAGGCTGGCATGGAGCTTAGAAAATGGCAGACCAATCATTCGCAATTACAAGAGTTTAGAGTCATTCCTGTGTAGTACCTGATGCAGCAGAAAGTATTGAGGATTCTGGTATTAAGGAGTTGTGGGCAATAGATGCAAAGGTGCTAGGCATTGTTTGGCAGCAAGATGATGATTTGTTTACCTTCAATGGGAAATCTTTAGTAGAGCTGGCTGAGAATGAGACAAGGTGGACAAAACGTACAGCTCTTAGTTTGGCTTCAAAGGTCTTTGATCCTCTTGGATTCCTGGCTCCATTTGTGATAAAGTCAAAAATTTGGTTTCAGAGCCTCTGGGAAATTGGACTTGGTTGGGACCAAGAGTTACCTGATCATATGGTGGTAAAGTGGAAATATTGGTTCAAAGAATTGGCACATCTTGGAGACATTGAAATCCCAAGATGGTACTTTGGAGAGTTGAACAATAGTCCAGACAATTTGGAGCTGCACATCTTTTGTGATGCAAGTGAGGAAGCCTATGCAACTTGTATTTATATAAGAGGCGCATTGCAAGAGGAAGTAAGTTGCAGGTTGGTTGCTGCAAAGAGCAGAGTAGCACCTTTGAAAAGGCTTTCTGTTCCAAGGTTGGAATTGATGGGTGCAGTTATTGCTAGTCGGCTTGCAATTACAGTGCGAAAGTCTTTGGCCCTCTATGAAATTCCAAGCTATTATTGGACAGACTCCACTATAGTTTGGCACTGGTTAAGAAGTCAGGCAAGGAAATGGAAACCATTTGTTGCCAATAGGGTGGAGGAAATTCAAGCGCACACAGATCCCAAGCAATGGAAGCATTGTCCAGGCATCCAAAACCCCGCTGATTTACCAACACGAGGAATTTCAGTGAAAGATCTTTCACAGTCAAGTTTGTGGTGGAATGGGCCAGAGTGGCTAAAACTTGGAAGTGAAAACTGGCCTTCTAATCAGCCTATTGTAGGAGAATGCCAGGCTGAAGAAGCATGGGTGAGTGAGGTGAGAAAATGCGCTGTGAACAGTTGTCAAGTTATGCAGCAGGACCCCATATTGAGGCTTGAGGACATTAGCAGTCTGAAAAGATTGTTAAGAGTGACAGCATGGGTATATAGATTTACCAACAACATTAAGGGAGAAACAAGAAGGGAAGGAATTCTGAACAGTAATGAGATTCAGCAAGCCAGGAAATTCTGGGTGGTATATGCGCAGAAGGAAAAATTTGGTGAAGAGCGGGAATTGCTCACCAGCCATCCATTACAGGTTCTACCAACACATTCTGCGCTCAAGGGTTTGGATGTGTTTTTGGATCAGGATTTATTGAGAGTAGGAGGTAGACTACAGTTTTCTGGGCTTCCAGAGGAGAAAAGACATCCAATTTTGCTACCTTCTGGGGGGCACTTTGTGGACCTTTTGATCCTGGATACTCATCATAAGCTGTTACATGCTGGAGTTAGAGAAGTGATAATAGAGATCAGACAACAATTTTGGATTCCCAAAATTAGACAAGTAGTAAAAAAGGTCTTGCATAAATGTGTGGTTTGCAAGCGTTGGAGTGCAAAGCCTTATTATGAAAAGGTGGCTCCACTTCCAAGAGAACGGTGTGTCTATACTGCCCCATTTGATGTAGTGGGAGTAGACTTTGCAGGGCCAGTCTATGTGTATGAGCGAGGGGAGTCTAACAAAGGTTATATATGTCTTTTCACCTGTGCTACCACCAGAGCAATCCATTTGGAGTTGGTAAGCAACTTAAGTAGTGATGTATTTCTTTTGGCCTTTAAAAGGTTTGTGAACAGAAGGGGTTTCCCAAATAAAATCATATCGGATAATGCAAAAACCTTCAAAAAGGCTGCAAAGGAACTCCAAGAAATTTGGTCCTTGCTAAAAGAGGAAGGATTCCAATCCTACTTTTCACACCAAGGGGTACAGTGGGAGTTTATTGTTGAGAGAGCACCATGGTGGGGAGGATTTTGGGAAAGGCTAGTGAGAAGTGTAAAGTGTCCATTAAAGAAACTTTTAGCTAATGCTCATTTGAGCAAAGAAGAATTCTCTACTGTTTTATGTGAAGTAGAAGCAATGGTGAACAGTAGGCCTATCACTTTTGTTTACAACAGTAGGCAGGATGCAGAGCCATTGACACCAAATCATTTTCTTTGTGGTAAACGATTAACATCAAACCCCAGTGTGCCAGAAGACTTGCAGCCTATCCAGAGCACTCAAGGAGAGTTAACCAGAGGGTTCAGGTACCTTGAAGAGCTACAAGATCAGTTATGGAAGAGGTGGCAGATGGAATACTTGCCAGAACTCAATTATTACCCATCAGGCAAGGTAAAGGGCTCCAATGCAAATTGTATCAAGGTGGGAGAAGTGGTAATGATTGGGGATGAAAGACCAAGGCAATGCTGGAAGCTTGGCATAATTGAAGAGTTGTTTGTTGGCAAAGACAATTTAGTTAGGTCTGCACTGGTAAAGACTTCAGGAGGAAAGTTAAAGAGACCTATACAAAAATCTATGCTTTAGAAATCAGCAAAAACACAGATAGTCAAGATGAAACATTTGAGTTCCAGCCTCATGGAGAAGGCTTGGCTAACCTTGCAGAAGGTAATGACAACAATGCCTCTTCGGTGGGGAGTGTTAGAAAATCTAGAAGAGGAAGAACCATTGTTGTCCCAAGGCGATACGATGACTAAGCTGATTGATGCAGCATTGCTTGTATATATTAAGTTAAGGTGTATATATATCCATCTCATAATTGTAAGGTTAGTGAAAAATTAACTTAATTTAGAGCTAGCATTTTTGAGCTCTTGTGGCATCATTGTTTGGTCACACTGTTGGCATCATTTTGGGGCGCTGCGCGTTCTTTCTACTCGTTTGTGGAAGGTCGTACGTAAAGGTGTGGTCTGATAGAGAGCTCTCTTGCAATTCAGTTTGGTTGTTTAGATACATGATTGTTGCATCGTGCAATAGTCCAGGTTGCGTTGTTGTTGCAAGGTTCAGAAAGAAGACCACAAATAGTACCCTTTTTGTTTACTTTAAGTTCATGTAATTAAGGTCTAAGGTAGGCCCGCATCGAGTCAGCAACCCTGAGGTTACCCTGAGGTAGGACCTAATAGGATCTCAAATCCGTAAGTTTTAATTTAGCTTAACTTGGGCTTCAGATAGAACTTGCCCTTTAGAATTTGGCCGTTCACGGCTCAGCTGGGATTTTGAACCCGACAAATAAATAAAATAACAATTCTCTTCTTTTTGTCTTTCTTGCATCCGATCCTCTCTTGACTTCCTTCTTTCCATCATCTGAGTCACATTCGTATCCACCTGACTGATCTGATGATCCACGTGGTTCTCTGGTCGATTAGAAAGGCATGCTCTCGTCGTGGAACTTTCATTTCTTTTTCACAGTGGCATGCAGACAGATCATCGCATTGGCAGACAGCTATGTCAAACAATTGATTCAGGCTTTCCTCGAACTTCTTGGTTTTTGTGGCCTGCTTGCCTTGCTTCGACGCTTGTGAGCCTTTTTCCATCAATCGGAGCAGCTTGGTCTTCACATTCTTGATTGGCTGTGATGGAATGTTAGCACGATTCCAAAGGTCAATGAGTGTTTGGCATACCTCCGGAAGAATCTCCCTGTTGCTGGTGTACTTGTTCTTCTTCAAGAAGAGGAAATGCCTTGCAACTTGTATACGGGTTGGAAGTTCAGACAAAGGAAGCTCTGATAGTGGAGAAGCAAAAACAATGTGACTGGCAGATCCCCGTGTTCTTTGCGTGCTCATTGTACCAGCAAAACTCAACAAGTATCACACAGGAACACTGAAACAAAAACACAAACGTATAAATAAAAAATATATATGATTATGAGTATATTACACACACACACGAAGCTGGGTGGTAGGGCGATTAATGACGAAGATAGAGGTAAAATTCAGGAAGATCTGAATAAAATCGTTGATTGGTCAGTCACATGGCAAATGAGATTTAACGTGGATAAGTGCAAAATTTTGCATATAGGTTCGCGTAACGGTAATTTTGCGTATAGTATATCAGGGAAAGATTTAACAAGCGTAGAGCAGGAAAAAGATTTAGGAGTTATAGTCACTGGTGATTTAAAAGTAGCGAAACAAAGTACAGCAGCGGTCAATAAGGCGAACAAAGTGTTAGGTTTTATAGCTCGAAATTTTGAGTACAAATCGCGCGATATTATAGTTCCTCTTTATAAATCATTAGTTAGACCCCATTTGGAATACGCGGTCCAATTTTGGAATCCGCATATGCGCAAAGATAAGATATAGACAAAATCGAAAGAGTTCAAAGACGAGCAACTAAGATGATTCCGTCTCTTAGGTCAAAGTCGTACGAGGATAGGCTTAAGGAGTTAAAATTGACTACACTCGAGACTAGGAGGTTAAGGGGTGATCTAATCCAGGTTTTCAAAATTATGAATGGGTTTGATAACGTAGATAGAGATAGCTTTTTCGAAATATCTCAATATAATAGGACTAGAAATAACGGGTGTAAGTTGACAAGTAGAAGGTTCGAGACAGCAGTTGCGAAAAACTTTTTTACGCATAGAATAGCAAATACCTGGAATAGTTTGCCGGTAGAAGTAATTAGTAGCACGTCTATAAACATGTTTAAAAATCGATTAGACGCGCATGTTGATAGAAAGGGTATAGTTTAAGGTAGTAAAATTAAGCCTTTGTGGGGATAGATCCCACAGCTCAACACAAGTGTTGTGGGATATAGGGAGGCAGCGTCTTGGGTTAGGGGATACTCTCTGTCCTTACACACCCCATTTAAAGAGATTCCTCTGCCGAGCGGTGCCCCCCATAGTACTGTGAGGTATTGAAAAACTCATGATCTTCACTTGCCCCACAAACACCTTTAAATGGGAGACCCATAATGGGTGCACACACATTTCTACATTCCTGTACAGTCTTTACAGCGACAACTACACTTTTCCTCGTAAGTGTATATATTGTAATGTATATGGTTGTAAATTTTGACTTGGTCCGCAATCGATATGGACCGTGACTTGATGGATACCGTAATGAAATTGACTGGATTCTTTGGATCTGATATATTTGCATGTCCGTTATAAATAGATATAGTGTAGAGTGTAACATATTTGTGGATAGTAGTTTATTATGACTTGATCCTCTGGATCGAGAGATTCTATCCTTAGTTTTAAATCGATAATTAATTATTTTTAAATTGATAATTATTTAGTTTCGTAAAAATTGGTCGTTGCCAATTTACCGGCAGTTTTACATGAATTTCTTATGTTCTTGTGGTTCGGAACCCACGTAAAATTGTAGGTCCCCTCAGCCACCACGGAGGACATACACAATACACGATTACGAACACAGTTAGGTAGACCAGCCATGAGTGGATCCTAGGGTCTTTGTTGGTCTGAAACATTATAACATTATAACATTATATATAAGGCTTGGTTTATTGGTAAACAATAAGTTTACCAATATATATATAAAAATATACTGCACACACAAAATGTATTATGTATATAAATATCCATAGGTGTGTGTGTGTATATATATACACACCCTAAGACATATAGCAAACTTATAAACAATGTAAAACACAACAAAACAAAGAAATGTATATAATGTATATATCACAAAACGCACCTTTCGTTAGTACCTTGGGGTTTTTGAACACCCCATCCACAGAAAAAACACTTATTTCTCTCAAGCGAGCTAGCGTAGAACTAAGGAAATTCCAGGGGATGACTCACTGAGAATAATTAGAAAGCTGCCAGAAGTACCATGTCAGTCAGTGTTGCCAACTGTAATTAACAAGAATTTTGTATTTTTTACATGCGAAAAAGGTGTTCTGCTTGTTGCAGAAAATTTTTGATTTCTTTTCTGAAATCAGCAAGGTTGATTGTACAAAACCTGAAATGTGCCTCCAGATCGCTCATGACGCTACACGCTACTGCAGGTTGTAGCTTGAGTATCCATCGCCCCTCTCAGGAGGATTATCTCCTCTTGCACCTTCCGGATAGTTGCAAGAAGCGAACAAACATCCATATTTTCCATTGACACCGGAGGCAGATTAGTCAGATCTTGAGCTACAAACACTGGGGTATCAGTACCTTTCTGTTGAAACATTCTATCAAAGTACTTACTGCCCAAGGGCCTCCCAACCAGTTTAAAAGGGATAATCTGACCGATGAACAGCATTTTGGAACAAACTGGCAATTTTATCATTACCAGTTAGTGTATTAAAATGACTGCAAGTACAGTACAGTAAATATTTTTTTAATAGTCAGTGCCATACGACGGTACGAGGCATTTACCCTTCACTATCTTTGGTTTTCATTTTGTCACCATAAATTCAATATTAACTGGAAATCGAAATTTACAGATGAAATCACTCACTGCTGAGTAACGGATTTTTTTTCTTTTTAATTGGCGTTCTGATTTCTATTTTTATGCAAAACATTTTTTTCCTTAACCATAAAATGCGCTAAAAAAATGTCTTAATTTTTTTATGGAAGTTTCTTAAAAAGTGTTAAATAATACAAAGATCACAAAAATGCCCTGAATTAGTTTGAAGTAACTGTTCATCTTCCGTTAAAAGAATGTTAAAAAAAAATGTGTGAAAATGCTCGTTTTGGAATTATTACTTTTTGACGTTCTTATCATTACTACCGTGTGACCACAAAAATTGTCCCTGTTTTTAATCGCTTATTACTCAGTCATTATTACAGCTTCACAAATGATGAAATAAAAAGCATTCGAAAGAGAACATTTTAAAGTTTTATTTAATTTTTTCGATATCCTGGATACGAAATCAGTACTTATAAAAAAATGACAGTTTTATCCACCACAATCATGGGTTATTTGTCGGACATGCAACGTGTTTTCATCGCAGAAGAGATGATCAAACATGGCTCGGTAGTTGCCACCCAACGGTCTTTCAGACGACAATACGGTCAGCAAAGGACCATAGATCTTAAAACGATTCGCAGGATTTTCGCAAAATGGAAACATCACGGCTCAATCAAGAACATGCATAAAGGCAACTCTGGGCGCAGCAAAGGTGTGCGAACCGCTGAAAACATTGATTCAGTCGCAAATCAGCTTGAAACGGACAAACAAGAAATCTGTGAGACGACTATCAGCTGTGACAGGAATCAAACGGGAGAGCATTCGGAAAAATCACGTTGGATTTGAGAATGAAGTCATTCAAAATTATGTGTTTGCAACAGCTTAGCGAACAAGACTACCAGCGTCGTTTGATGTTTTGTGAACGCATTGAAACAATAATTGAACAAAACCAGATAAGATTAAGTGACATAATATTCAGTGATGAATGCCACATCTATCTCAATGGGTTCATCAACAGACAGAATTACCGGTGTTGGTCACAAAACAAGCCAAATATACACTTGGAGAAACCTCTGCATTCACCAAAAGTTACTGTCTGGTGTGGTTTGAGTAGCAGCAAGGTTTATGGTCCTTACTTTTTTGAGGACCCAGAGACAAGGAGACCGCTTTCAGTAACTTCAGAAAGATATGTAGAAATGCTGAACACTGTTTTTGAACAAGAAAACTGCAGTAACAAGTGGTTTCAGCAAGACGGAGCAACAGCCCACACAACTAGGCAATCACTGGAATGTTTAACAAGATTTTTTGAACAAAGATTCATTTCTCATCGCTCGCAGTTTCCCTGGCCCGCAAGATCTCCCGATCTATCACCTATGGACTTTTTTCTCTGGGGATTTGTCAAGGACAAAGTATTCAGGCAAGAGCCATCCTCTATCGAAGAATTAAAGCAAGCGGTGGTAGAGAGTGTACAGTCCATTGAATGCAGCGTTTTGGAAAATGTAATAAATAACTTCCTTTCCCGTTGTGTGAAATGTAAGAATGTCCAGGGACGTCACTTTGAACACATGTAGAATAAATTAAAACTTTAAAATGTTCTCTTTCGAATGCTTTTTATTTCATTTGTGAAGCTGCAATAATGACTGAGTAATAAGCGATTAAAAACAGGGACAATTTTTGTGGTCACACGGTACTATAATTCACCAAAAATGTGTCTATGCTAGATTTCATATGGTGGATGGGGGTGATGAGTAATGAGCGAAAATATATGTGTGACCAGTCCCCCCCTCCCACTCCCCACAATTACTGGGCCCGAAGGCCCCAGCACCGCGATAAAACTATAGAAAAGAACTCAGCCATGAAAATCTTGAGCTTCACATTTTGTCAAGATTTGTGAAGCTTAAGATTTTCATGACTATAGTTTCATTTGAAAATGAAGTTGGTGAATAAATTTAGAAAAGAATGTAGCTATCAAAAATTTTAGCTACGCATTGGAAGCCATGATAAGTAAAAAAAAATGACAAGTTATATTTGAAATTTAAGTGCTTCGTGAACCTCAAGTAAAATCTGTGAAGCTGCATTTAAAATTTAAGTGATTCGTGAGCTAATTGTAAAGTTAAAAGAGTATCCCGCCCGTAAGACGGGTATTTTTGCTAGTTATATAAAATGGAGACACGAAAGACATCGTACAACTAGTAATTGTTTAGTAAGTAAAATGCGCACTTCATACAAGATTGTTAGAGAATCGGAAGGTGAAATCCTGTTCGTTAGAGAGGCAATGACTTATCAGCGATGACGGCCAAAGTAAACGGTCACATAAGACCAATTTAGATCTCAAAAACAAAACACGATTCGTAATTCCGCCAAAACCCAAATTAAACTTCGATTCGTAAACGGAAACAGAAAAAGCTATTTTTCGATTTCACCGAAGTGCCATCGCATGAGGAATTATTACGTTATTGAAGGGCTACTTTGGGGCCACGTTGCAACGTCGCTTCATGTAAGATCAGCGATGTTGGATCTGTTCAATAGTTGGACGGGAGACCATCCTCCTCGTTCGGATGATATAACTACCTTTAGATGGTCTGGATCTCGCGTAAAACTGTAGGTCCTCTCCGCTGTATGATGGATGACCTTCTGAGACGTTACGAAAGAGGTTACCCAATAATTATTTATTCGATATAGAAATGTTTGAAAAATGTATTGTTTCGATCCAGTCTATAAAGTCAACTTCGGGAAGGCAAAAAAAAAAAAAAAGATTAAATAATTTATTTTTGCATCTTAAATATATTCCAAGTATCTTTGTAAATAAATTAAAGGTAAAACGATGCTATGGTTATATCATCAAATGTTTTCGTTGATTCATTATTACACCTTTATTAGTTATGGGCGGTTGAAGGAAGGATTCGGTCGTGGCGAAAGGGCTTCCATCCATATTAAAGGAAAACTTTTTCACTAAACTGCAAAGCCTATTTGCAATAATTAATTGACTATACGAATGCACCTAATATTTCACACACACACACACACACACACACACATTATAAGGAATAAGGACCATACAGAGAGGGAAGAGGAAAAGGTGGTAGAAGCAATAAAAGAAAATCCAAAATACTTATATAACTATGCGAAAAGGAAAACAAAAATGCACGCCACTATTGGCGGATAGCCCTATAGGCTGCACAGGCTGAAGCCTAAGGCCCGGATGTCTTAGGGGCCTGTCAAAAATATGTGTTAAGCAAAAAAAAACAATCAAACAAAAGTATTTATTTCGGAAAATGAGATACATAAAAATTGAAATACATATATAATAATAGAAATATTTAAAATTGTAATTTGCGACATTTTTTGCCTGCGAATTCATTAATAATATCCTGACAGTCAATTTTATGCAAATGCTCCCACTCGATGTGCATCAATTATGATATTTGTAGCCTAGCCACAAGTCACAGCGCTGTAAACACGTTCAACCACGTTCACACTTGTTTTGTGCGCTATTATGCATTACTCCCTCAATGAAAATTAAATTTTTATAGTATATGAATAAAAGGGCCCGATCATACATACTAAGCCTAAGGCCCAGAAAATGTTAATCCGCCCCTGCCTTTAATTAAGGAAGAGAAATAATGAATTAACCGACGATCCAAAAGAAATATCTGAAACATTGAGAGCCCAGTATGAATCAGTTTTCAGTATCCCAAAAAGTGACCAAGCGATACCTAACATGGCTGCATTCTTTGAAGAGAAATTGCAAGGAGAGTGTATAACAGACTTTGCTTTTACCCCAGAAGATGTAGCGAGAGCTATAGGACAAATGAAACCACATTCAGCTGCAGGTCCGGACAACTGGAACGCATTATTGATTAAAAACTGTAAAAATGAAATAGCTACACCCTTATACTGGAGATGGAGAAGATCCCTAGACAATGGGGAAATACCGAGCATCTTGAAAAGGGCAAACATTATCCCTATATATAAAGGAAGGGACAGATCTCAAGTAAAGAACTATAGACCAGTGTTATTGACGTCCCACCTCACCAAAGTATTTGAAAGAATAGTTAGAGAGAAAATTTGAGTTCTTGGAGACACTGGAAAGATTCAACGAAAATCAGCACAGATTCCGATCAGGTAGATCATGCCTATCACAATAGGGTGTGTCAATTTTGTCAACTTTTTTCAAATCAATTTTGGTAGTGAAAATATAGTGTCTTTTCATGTCAAAACTTGAAATTGGCCAACCAAAATGAAATAAAATAACCCTTACCTACATCAATTTTACCTTAAAGTTTCAGAAATTGACTCTTTTACTAAATAATAGGACATAAATTGATTAACTATTCATCTGTCACAGAATTATCCCACTGATCGCATATGGAATGTTTTCAAGGTCATATAGTTGTTGTACAATGTACAAGTCACAACATGAATAGGACTGTCCCTCACTCTCAGTCCTCAGTTGCCTCTTAGATGTCATAGACGGTGGTTTGCTGTTATTGCTCTTGTACCTACTTCATAGTTATTCTATTAGACGAATACTACAGTTTAACTGTAAGTATGGATTATTGATTATTACAATTATTTATTATTATCATATTCTTCTGTCTAATTATGTTGTAATCCCATGAAATATTTTTTTATTGAATTTTAGAACATCGAATGACTAAACTTTGAAAC
The DNA here is from genome assembly GCA_023014485.1 of Bathynomus jamesi. NCBI lineage: Eukaryota > Metazoa > Arthropoda > Malacostraca > Isopoda > Cirolanidae > Bathynomus > Bathynomus jamesi. Next base: position 413,483 of record JAJOZX010003896.1, read on the forward strand.
ATCGTAATTGATATAAAATACTTAAATGTTTTTCTTTCTTTTCAGATATTCCTAAGATGCCAAAATTGAAGACAAGAGGTCAGTCGTCATGCCATTTGAGCCTGTTAGTCGGTACAGGCAAGGAGCTTCCCGTATCAGAACTACCAACAGTGCGAGACATGCTGAGACTAGGGTTACTCCTTCGTGAACAAAATACAAAGGATATAAGGAACTGCACAGAGAAAGAGCTCATAAGGGACATGATTCCCCCTCTTCTGCATCAGTGAAAAAAAGCTAATGTGTTATTCAAACCACCTGTACTCAATCAGTATAGAATTATTGAGCTAAAATTAACAAAGCTGTGGCACAAAGCAGTTGAGACATCACTTGGTAAAGGAAAACTAGCAAAGAAAAATAAATTTCTGCACACACTTGATACTCTTCTTGACATTTTTAACTGCCAGTGTCCCATAGAGTTGTGTTCTGAAGCCAATTGTTCTCCCTCATGCAGAAGAGAACCTCACCCTCACATTAATTGTCGCTGTCCTCATGAGAAGAAGATCCCTGTTTTGGAGCTGGCTTTCATAAAGGCGCAGAGAACAAAGGCAGGAGGCCAAGGAAGTATGCAGATTGGTTCGGCAGATTATTCAGAAACCAAAAAACAGATTGTTATTGCTAAGAAAAAAGAGAAAATCCGAGAGAGGGAAGAAAGGAAGAAAAAGAAGAGTGAAGAAGCCACCCAGAGAGATGAAGAGCTCTATCAAGAGGTTTCTCACTTCTTTGAAAGCTCTTCAGATGGACAGAAAGAAGCAACATCAGATGATAGCTCCAAAATGCCATCTGAACCTTCGCCGAAGAGAATGAAATACAACACTAAAGGCATCTCAAACATTGCCCTTGCCAGTATTCGCCACCATACGGGGCTACGAGAGACTGCAGAGATTGCCACTGCCGCTTGGATAGATGCAGGCCTCATCAGCCGAGAGGATGCATCCTTAGTGATAGATCATAATAAGATAAGAAGAGCACAAGAAAAAATAATGAAGGAAATATCTGATCAGCATGAAAAAGATTTGAAGGAGGAAGGTCTCTCTTGCCTTTTGTTTGATGGAAGAAGAGATGATACAAAAGTTCTGCTAGAGGTAGAGGGAATGGAGAGAAAGTTTCCCGGTCTTATCAAAGAAGAACACTACTCTGTGTGTTCCGAACCTGGTGGCCGCTATTTGTTTCACTTTATTCCTGAAGCAGAAGTAGAAAGCAAGAAACATGCAGAAGCAATTGCTGATCAAATAATATGTTGGCTTCAAGAAAGAAGACTTGACAGTTCACTGCAGGCCGTTGGTGGAGACTCAACTGCGGTGAACACTGGATGGCAGGGCGGTGTTATGACGCATTTAGAGAAAAAACTTGGAAGAAGGCTTGTTTGGATTGTATGTGATTTGCACACAGGGGAACTACCTCTTCGTCGTCTCATCCAGGAACTTGATGGTCCTACAAAGAGCAACAACAAGTGGTCAGGCCCCCTTGGCAACATGCTAGATGAAGCAACGGAATTAGAAATAAATACAAAATTTCCAAAGGTCGAAGTAGGCCCTCCCCTTCCAGTGTTGTCTGAAGAAGTTATCAAGACCTCAGCACGGATCAATCTTACGCTTATCGTATTGTTCAAGCAATCAGATCAGGAGAGTTGCCCCAAAATCTGGCTCTCTTGGAGATTGGACCGTAAGTCACAGTCGTTGGTTAACTACAGCATTCGTTTCTGCAGGATTTGGGTTTCCAAACATGCACTGAAGGGCAAAATGCTACAGAATTTGATGTTGATTGTTTAATTTATTATTGGGTATTATCTTCCTCACTGGTTCAATGTAAAACTTAATCCAATGTGGATGGAGGGCCAACCACATCTTGTTTCAATTACAGCTACTGAGAACCCAAAGGAAAGTAGTGGTGGACATCGTGTTACCTGTGGTGAGAAGGTCCGCTTGGTATGCTAGGCCAGAGGCAGTTTTGCAAGCAATACTCTGCAGCCAATGTACCAAAGAGCGAACTGAGGCTGTGGAAATCATTCTAAAGCTTAGAAAAACATCACTAGATGATGACCAGCTGGGAGACTGCTCTGTTCAGACAAGGAAGGTACCTCCGATAAACGTCAATGCCACGAAATTGTCAGAATTAGTTAACTTGAGTTCGGAAGTTTTGGAGCCACCACTGACAACATGTATAACAAACAAAGATTTAACACAACTTAAAGAAGCCCCAATGCAAGTGCCAAAGTGGCCTTCTCACACTCAGAGTGTGGAGAGATGTGTGAAAATGGTCACAGAAGCAGCTAGTCAAGTTTACAGTCACAAGAGGCGAGAAGGCTACATCAAAGCACAAGTAACAAGCCGAATGCTGATGTCAAGGAACCGCAGTAAAAAGGACATGACTGCATTGGTTACTTTCAAATAAAGACTCTGAATGATATCTTATTGCCACTTTAAATATTGATAGGATGTTTGCGCACATTTGTTATTTTGTTACGAATTTACGGAAAAATGGAATTTTTGAATTAAAATTGATGTAGGTAGGAGTTATTTTTTATTGTTTTTGAAGCAAGGATATTATTTTGTATGCCAAATGATTACATTAAATTGCTACCAAATCACATGATTTTCAATTTAGTCATTTCACCCCCAAAATTGACACACCCTACTATCACAACTAATAGAACACCACAACAATATCCTAGATGCACTGGAGGGAAATGCCAACTACGATGTCATATACACGGATTTTGCTAAAGCTTTCGACAAATGTGATCACGGTATAATAGTACATAAAATGAATAACAGGCGAAGTGGGAAAATGGATCTACAATTTCCTCAGAGAACTTCTACAGATCGTCAAAATTCAAGGTATATCATCATCAGAATCGGAAGTACGCAGCTCAGCACCACAAGGTACAGTACTGGCCCCACTCCTGTTCATTATCATGCTAACAGACATAGACAGTGGAGTAAACAGCAACAGTATAGTAACATCCTTTGCAGACGATACAAAGATCAGCAGAAAAATCAGCGATGTAAATGAAGTGGAGGCCTTGCAGAGGAACATGAACAAAATATACAAATGGTCAGAAGACAACATGGCATTTAACACCGAGAAATTTCAGCTCTTGAGATATGGTTGTTGTTGTTGGTTAGCCGATCAGCCCACCCTGATCGAGCAAGCCGGTAACTGATCGCCCTCTCCGGAGTGGACCAGAGGTTCAGCGCACTAGTGATGTGTTGTGTTCTATGTTGTGCTAGAGCGGTACAGTCTGTCATAATGTGTTCAATTATTTGTGGTGTATCCTGGCACAGGTGGCAGGTGTCGTCTGTGGAGTTGTCTAGTCTGTGTTTCTATGTCTGTAAGTTGGGGTGATGTTCACATCGGAATCGTGCTAAGTTAACTCGATCCGATCTGCTCAGGCTGGTCTGACCTGTCAATGGGTGGTGGCTTCGCACCTAGGAGCGCATTCGGACCGAGTCGTTCAGTGCTTTGTGGGTTAAGTGTGTGTGTGTGTGTGTGTGTGTGTGTTTTCTGTACTGTCTGATGTCTGTGGGGCGTGGTATGTAATGGAGTATTTGGTTATAATGTCTCTCTGTGTTACCATAATGGTGCGAGGTGTTGGTGCATGATTGTACATGTAGTGGCAAGGGTGTTGTGGGTTAGTTGTCGCTGCTGCCATGAATTGTGTTCGTCTCATGTCTAAATGTTCCCTAACTTTCAGTATTTTTGTTTCTGGGTGCAGGTGTTCTATTAGTGTTGTTTGAGTACATCCTGTAATGATACGAAGTGCGTTGTTTTGTATTGTCTGTAAGGTGTTTATGTGTGTGTTTGAGATAATGGGTGCCCAGCATGGGCTAGCATAGTCCATAGCTGAGCGAATATATTATTTGTATATGAGTGATGTTGTTTCCTGTTGGTGTCCAAAGTTTGTGCCTGTTAGTACCCTAAGCGTGTTAAGTCTAGACATACATTTGTTTTTAATGTCCTGAATATGGTTTGCAAAAGATAATGATGTGTTGTATGTGACCTCAAGTATTTTGGTCCTGTGAATGTGTGGAATGTTGTTATTGTTTTTGTGTAATCTGTGGAGTTATCTGGTGTTCTTTTGTGTTGCTTGTTAGCAAGGTGATGGTTGATTTTGTGGGCGCTACTTTATAATGTTATAATGTTACAGACCAGCAAAGACCCTAGGATCCACTCATGGTTGGTCTACCTAACTGTGTTCGTAATTGTGTATGTCCTCCGTGGTGGCGGAGGGGACCTACAATTTTACGTGGGTTCCGAACCACAAGAACATAAGAAATTTATGCAAAAACTGCCTGTACATTGGCAAAGACCAATTTTTGCATAACTAATTAATTATCAATTTAAAACTAATTAATTATCGATTTAAAACTAATTAATTATCGATTTAAAACTAAAGATAGAATCTCTGGATCCAGAGGATCAAGTCATAATAGACTACTATCCACAAATATGCTACACTCTATATCTATTTATAACCAACATGCAAATATATCAGAGCCAAAGAATCCAGTCAATTTCATTACGGTATCCATCAATACTAGTACCTTGCCAACGAAAAATAAGTTACGATCCATATCGATTGCGGACCAAGTCAAAATTTACATATACATTACAATATATATACTTAGGAGGAAAAGTGTAGGTGTGGCTGTAAAGACTGTACAGTAATGTAGAATGTGTGTGCACCCATTCTGGGTCTCCCATTTAAAGGTGTTTGTGGGGCAAGTGAAGATCATGAGTTTTTCAATACCTCACAGTACTATGGGGGGCACCGCTCGGCAGAGGAATCTCTTTAAATGGGGTGTGTAAGGACAGAGAGTATCCCCTAACCCAAGATGCTGCCTCCCTATATCCCACAACACTTGTGTTGAGCTGTGGAATCGATCACCATAAAGCTTTACTTTTACTACCTTAAACTATACCCAATCTATCAACATATTTGTCTAATCGATTTTTATACATGTGTATAGAAGTGCTACTAATTACTTCTACCGGCAAACTATTCCACCTATTTACTATTCTATGCGTAAAAAAGTTTTTGGCAACTGCTGTCTCGAACCTTCTACTTGTCAACTTGCACCCGTTATTTCTAGTCCTATTATATTGGGATATTTCGAAAAAGCTATCTCTATCTACGTTATCGAACCCATTCATAATTTTGAAAACCTGGATTAGATCACCCCTTAGCCTCCTAGTCTCGAGTGTTGTCAATTTTAACTCTTTAAGCCTATCCTCGTACGACTTTGACCTAAGCGACGGAATCATCTTAGTTGCTCGTCTTTGAACTCTTTCGATTTTGTCTATATCTTTGCGCATATACGGATTCCAAAATTGGATCGCGTACTCCAAATGGGGTCTAACTAATGATTTATAAAGAGGAACTATAATATCGCGCGATTTGTACTCAAAATTTCGAGCTATAAAACCTAACACTTTGTTCGCCTTATTGACCGCTGCTATACTTTGTTTCGCTGCTTTTAAATCACCAGTGACTATAACTCCTAAATCTTTTTCCTGCTCTACGCTTGTTAAATCTTTCCCTGACATACTATACGCAAAATTACCGTTACGCGAACCTATATGCAAAATTTTGCACTTATCAACGTTGAATCTCATTTGCCATGTGACTGACCAATCAACGATTTTATTCAGATCTTCCTGGATTTTACCTCTATCTTCGTCATTAATCGCCCTACCACCCAGCTTCGTGTCATCCGCAAACTTTGAAACTGTGCTGACTAGGCCGACATCTAAATCATTAATGTATATAAGAGAAAGCAAGGGGCCCAATACAGAACCCTGAGGAACGCCACTCGCTACATTAGCCCAACACGACTCCGCTCCATCAACGACCACCCTCTGTTTCCTACCTCGCAACCACTCTTCTAGCCAATTTATTACTACACCCCTGATTCCATGAGCCTTAGCTTTTTCAATGAGTCTTTTGTGCGGCACGGTGTCAAACGCTTTTTGAAAATCTAAATACACTACATCAACCGCCCTATGTCTATCGTAAACGTCAACCACGCTTTGGAAAAATTCTAAAAGATTAGTTAAGCAAGATTTGTTTCGCCTAAAACCGTGCTGCGTATTTCTAACTAGTTTATGCACTTCTAAGTGTTCGACTATACGGTCCCTAATTATTGATTCCAGTAGCTTACCTACAACAGACGTTAAACTGATTGGCCTATAATTTCCCGCCGCACCTTTATCGCCTTTCTTAAAGATAGGTGTTACGTTTGCTAACTTGAAATTATCTGGTACGCACCCCTCAGAAATAGACGCATTAAAAATCTTTGTTAGCGGCACAACAATGCTATCTTTTAATTCTTTTAGTTGTATGGGATATATGGAATCCGGCCCCGGTGATTTACGCGTTTTCATTTTATCAATATAGCGCATTACCTCCGCTTCACTAACCACGATATTATCCAAAATATTACCATTATCAAAAGGTATTATGTCTATGACTGTAGGGATATTCGTTACATCTTCTATAGTAAAAACTGACGTAAAAAATTCGTTTAGCAACGTAGCCATTTCCTTGTTTTCAGAAACTAGATCTCCGTTTAGATTTTTCAAAGGCCCCAAGACACTTTTTACTGATTTCTATTATTGACGTATTGAAAGAATCGCTTTGGGTTTTCTTTACCGTCACGAGCTATGGAGATTTAAAATTTGCGCTTGGACTTTTTTATTACACTTTTCGCTTCACGCCTTAGAGATATGTAGTTGTTTCGTAACAACAGATTATCTTTATCGCACTTATATAGTCTATAAGCCCTATCTTTATAATGTCTCCTACTCTAGAAGTAAACCACAAGGGCTTGTTGTTTACTTTCGCACGCTTAATTTTGTACGGTACACATTCCTCATTTATAGTCCTAAATACCGTTTCGAACGATTCCCACATTAGTTTTGCGTTGGAGTTCCCCATTACGTTTTCCCAATTGACGTGTGAAAATTTATTTCGAAATTTACTAAAGTCTGCGTGCTGGAAGTTAGGAATTTTAGTCGAGTTAGTTGGTTTCGAGTGACTTACTGAGAGGACAAACTCTACCATATTGTGATCGCTATTGCTTAACGGTTCTATTACTTGATGATCAGTAATTAGCCTATCATCCGTAGTTATTACTAAATCTAAAATACTGTCCAACCTCGTAGGTTCCCCAACCTTTTGAATAAGAAAGCTATCCTCGAGAAAATTAACTAAACGATTACCTTCCGCGTCTCCCTGCATTGTATCGTAATTCACGTTGGCGCAATTAAAGTCACCCATAACTAAAGCCTGCTCACTACCGATTATTCTCTTTAGTTCACGATATAACGCTTCGTCCGTATCAGCTGGTTGATTAGCGGGCCTATATATAACCGCAACAAGAAGTTTGAAATCGTTCTATTTAAGTTCTGCTATAGTCGAATCTATCGGTTGTGGAATTGAGTGCTTTACTTCTATAACGTTCGCAATATTTATCTTTGATATACAACATAACACCGCCTCCTCGCCTACCTATTCTGTTTTTAACAAAAAGTCTATAACCTTTAATTTGATACTCCCCTACAAAGTCACGTGTTTCAGTGCTAAGCCACGATTCATTTATCGCAATTAAATCATAGTCTTTACAAGCAATTAAAGAACAAAATTCGTTTATTTTATTTCGTAGGCTACGAGCATTTAAGGATAGAACCTTCAAATTGTTTGTAATTGCGACACCTTCGCGAGCGCAGGGGAAATTTGTGGAATTTACGCTGGGACCGTTCGGATTGCGGCAGCCTGAAAAGAAGAGACAGTATTATGAAATAGTCTTCCTAAACGCGCAGCTCCAACGTCATTAAAATGAAGTCCATCTTCGAGGAACAAGTCCCTCCTGCCGTAGAAACTGTTCCAAAAATTAGCAAAATGCACTCCTTCCTGTTGGCAAAGAGACTTTAGGTTATTGTTAATATAGGTCGCCTTGCTGTAGAAATCGCTTCGTTGGATAATTCGAGGAAGTATACCTGTTAAAACAATCTTATTAGTTTTTTCCTTTAGTCGCTCTATGTCTAATAAGTCCCTATACCTAGCCAGCAGTTCTTCCGATCTAGAATTTAAAACGTTATTAGTACCGACATGAATATCATACGTTGTGTCCTCGGTGGTACCCTCTGTAAAATGGTCAACACTATTAGTTATATCCTCCACCCTTGCACCAGGGTAGCAGTAACGGCGCCTACGACGAGGGTTTCTCCCACAGAATTCCTCGAGCTGCCCTCGAACAATGGAATCGCCAACGAGTCGTATTTCCGGTTCATCAGCATCTTCGAAACCTAAAACAGAAAACTTATTGCTTGTTATTACTGGTAGACAGGTCTTTGCTTTTCTCAATGGGGCTCCATTTCGCACTCGAACGAAGGGTTGGGAACTAGGGGAAGAGAGAGGGCTATTAGTACTATTTATATTATTAGTAGAAACTGAGGCAGGAGGGGTCGTAACTGGAGTCTCAAGGGATTCTAATTTTGCCGTCAGGAGCATCACGCTTTCTTCAAGTCTCACCCTGGCCTCCCTCTCACGTTCTAACTCGTTCCTCAGCACTTCCATGCTTGAGCACCACCTGCAAACTAACTGTTCATTATTATTAGCCATTGTAAACGCGTAAGCAGCAAATTTCCCTTCACAGCGACTGCAAGTACTTGACGGGGGTACCATGCTTTTAATTAGTTGAACAACAAAACAAAAACAAAAAACGAGCGTTTGGAAATTAATAAATTACAACGTAGGTCTACCGCGTTCTTGAAACGCAGAAACAGGTTCTTGTAACACAAATTTATACTAAATTAATATAGAATTAAGCTATGAAAAACTATATAGAGCTATGGGTTGATTGCCTGTTACCCTCATCCGTTGGAAATGTCCAGCAGATTTCAGTGGAGAGTGAACGACGAAAGCCCTATATGTTTTCGTTAGAGAGTTATGAATATGTAGGTCTTTAAAGGACCTTTTTATATTTAATTGTTTATGGTAATTTTAGCGTCGGGATTTTAGACGCCTAATATTAGAATGAAAATGAAATTGCCTCACCTTAATTTTGATGGATCTTAGTTTGCTTCGATGCAGGGCGTTACGATCTTTTTCGGTGTAGGGCCGCCACGATGGAGTTACGGAATGAGTTAACGTCTTGTAATAAATATGGGCTGTCACAATATAGACACTTCTGGGGATAGGCCTATCCTATTTTATGTATTAATTTTATTATAAGGAATTCACTCAGAACTTGAGGGAAAAGACTAAAACACATCTTCCCTGTTTAAAGCGTTCGCTGTAACATAAACAGCCCTGAGAGCCGTTCCTTTAATATATCTTCATATTTTCGTATAAATTGCTGATTTTGTAAAGGTTGTTGACTCTTTCTCCCTTGTATTTTGCATGGGTTAGCAAATGGAAAATTTGGTTCACGTGATATAAATCAGGGCTGTGGAGTCGGAGTCGGAGTCGTGGAGTCGGAGTGGAGTCGGAAGCAATTTTGGTGGTGCTGGAGTCGGAGTCGGAGTCGGTAAAAATGTACCGACTCCGACTCCGACTCCGACCTCAATATAAATTTTAATAAAATATATTTTTGTGTGTGATATCACTGGCAGCTATGGTGGTTAAACCACTTAAATAATAAACACAATGTTTTCCATTTCAGACACTAATGCCATTAATTCATTTTTTCTTTTCAGACAATATTTTTTATTTTTAATGCTTATTTAATTTCGAGTTCTTTCTAAATTTCATAAGTTTTTAACTTTCAAGTCTAAAACCCCTTTCACAATGGCAAAGACACTTCCAACAAAGTCTGCAGTTTTTTAATATTTTACAATAACCACAGATGGGAAACATTTCGTGTGTCAGTGTATGATAGAAGATGATGATGATGAAAAATTATGTGAAGCAAAAATCAGTGGTTTTACTGACTCTGATAAAAATGCACCAACCAGAGCATCAAATTTGAAAAGACATTTGCAGCGTTTCCATCCCAAAATTTTAGAAGTTGTCATTGAGAAAGATAGTAATAAAAACCTTCCAACTACTTCAAAGTTAACAAAAGATCAGAAATCTACTGAACGACAAGCACCACTTACAAGATTCTTTACTACAGACAAAGTTACCGTAACAATGACCACAGATGATGATGCTTCACGTGGTGGTGATGAAATGCCTCTTGTGTAATTATCATCATAGCAGATTTAGAATTAATATACCTTCAGAGTCGGAGTCGGAGTCGGAGTCGGATAGACAAAAAATTGAGGAGTCGGAGTCGGAGTCGGAGTCGGTTTTTTATGTGCCGACTCCACAGCCCTGATATAAATGAAGGTTTCTCGTGGTTGTACAGACCCGACGCCTACATACGGTTTCTATGTATGTATGGCAATCATTTCATTCCCATTAGGCTATGTCGCCAATCCCGAGCCAATTTTGTATATTTAATTCAATTAATTAATAATTTATATTTAATTATGAAATAAAGGTATCACATACGATACCATGTTGTGGTTTTTCCATATACTTGGGGGGGCCGGAGAAAAATTTGTATGTTATAGATCAAATTTTTGATAAACTGTGTGTTTTAAACCATGTGAAATGGATTGAAAAGAATGAAATAGGAATTTAGGAAGAGAAAGGTTACTCAAGACCTATTTAAATATAAAAGTTCAAGAGGTTAGCTTCTCAAGTTTAGTTAAAGTTATTTCAATCAGTTCGACTCCCCTTAGGTATAGGAAATTTATGGAATTAAAGTAAAGTTATTAACTTTGCTCATTATTTATCTGTGTAAATTTTATGTCACCAATTTTTAAATGCTGGTTTATTAATGTTGTTTTGGAGTTTTGTCATGTTTTGTTTTGTTAATGATTTATGTTTTAATTAAAGTGACTTCTACGTTGGTGAGTTAATTGAAATGTACTGTACTTCCATGTTATGTTGTTTGGTTGAAAGAGTTTGTACTGTATTCAAACCTCCTACCACTTCAGACTAGTCAATACCCGTAGTTTTAGTGGAGTAAATGTTACTCCTCCACAGGTAGATCTGGAGGGCTTGGGGCTTTGAATCCTGTACTGTTTTTATGTTGTTTGCTCTCTGGCCATGGAAGGCCATAAAACCCTTGTAATAGTTTGGGCTGTGGCCAAGGGGAGGCCACAAAACCCTTGTAATAGTTTGGGTTGTGGCCAAGGGAGGCCAAAAACCCTTGTAATAGTTTGGGCTGTGGCCAAGGGGAGGCCACAGGACCCTTTTAATAGTTTGGGCTGTGGCCAAGGTAGGCCACAAAACCCTTGTAATAGTTTGGTCTGTGGCCAAGGAAGGACACAAAACCCTTGTGATAGTTTGGGCTGTGGCCAAGGTAGGCCACAAGACCCTTGTAATAGTTTGGTCTGTGGCCAAGGAAGGCCACAAGACCCTTGTAATAGTTTGGGCTGTGGCCAAGGGGAGGCCACAGGACCCTTTTAATAGTTTGGGCTGTGGCCATGAGAGGCCACAAGACCTTTGTAATAGTTTGGGTTGTGGCCAAGGGGAGGCCACAAAACCCTTGTAATAGTTTGGGTTGTGGCCAAGGTAGGCCACAAGACCCTTGTAATAGTTTGAGTTGTGGCCAAGGGGAGGCCACAAAACCCTTGTAATAGTTTGGGTTGTGGCCAAGGTAGGCCACAAGACCCTAGTAATAGTTTGGGCTGTGGCCAAGGGGAGGCCACAAAACCCATCTTAGATTACCTATAATTAATTTACGTTTTATTTGTTATTCCATTTTTGTTTTTCCTCACTTTTTAATATAAAAGGTGTAGCATTTTATAAAGTCCTCACTCTTTCCAAAATGAAAGGGTGTTGCAATTTAATTTATTTTCCATAGGAAATATTACAATACTCCAGCCCTGTTTTCATTAACACAGTCTTTGTTTTGTATATATTTATATACTGTATGCAGTGGCGGTTCCTCATATGGGCAATATGAGCAGCCGCACAGGGCGGCATTTGTGGAGGGGCGGCATGAGCGCCTGCAAAAAAAATAAAAATAAAAATAAGAATAAATAAATAAAGAAATAAATAAAAATAAAAAATAAAATAAAATAAATAATAAAAGATCAATAAATATATTTTTATTAATAAAAAACCATCTATTGCATTTTCCATAAACCTTCCCATAAAAGACCAACAATGCAAAATGCTTCCAGATTAATATTATTGGGAATAAAGGCCCATACTTTAACATATGTAATGTTATTTTTCTGGGTTTGGTTAAATAGTGAAATGTATATTATTTATTACAGAACGAATCTTCACACTAAGCCACTAAGGTCTGTCAAATAACCGCAAATGGATAAGAAGAGGTCAAAGCTATCAGGTGCTCAGTTTAGAAAAAAGAGGAAAGAAGAAGAGGAGAAACGAGCAAAAGATAAAGGTATAGAGCTATGTCATCTACTCTTCACTGCTATATTGCACTGCTATTTTGTGATATAGCTTTCTGAGTCATTTGAAGTGTACTATTATGTATATAATTAGCCATTAACCAAGGAGGTTGTATTATTCATTTGTTTCCTATTCTAAAAGTTTAATAAATTGTGCTTAATAACATGTTAAATTAATTGTACTAGCCTATTCATGCATTGGTCTGTTATGTTCTATTTTACTATTTGCAGGGGCACTTTTGAAATATTTTGGAACACCCTCTGCCACTAGCCAGGATGAGAAGCCGTCTACTTCTGCCATTATTGAGGCTGAGGAGCCATCTACCTCCTCAGCCTCACATATGTCTCCACAAATGCAGTCTGATCCTGAGGATGAAGACCCATTTGCTTCTACTTCTCCCCGGCAGGACTCTTCAGGTGAGTTTGTGTGCACATATGTCTGTGAGTGTGTGCGTGTGTGTGTATGTGTATGTGTGTGCATCCCTGCAAAGCATTTTGCAAACAGTTATAAATTATAATGTTATTATCACTGGGTCTGGGTTACTGGGTATGTGTGGTGTTTCACCACCATAATTCCATAACACCACCACCATAACAAAGTGCTGTGAATAATGTGTTATCTAACTTAGGTGTGTATACTAATGAGTAATGCTCTTGTTCTTTCTATTAGAAAGGCCTGGAGCAGAATCGCCTCCTGAGGATGAGTCTCTGTCCACCGACCCTGCTAACTGGCCTTCAGTTCTGACTGAGAGAATTCGGACACAACTGGTTTCCAGGGGACCAAGTCAAGTACCATCTGACTTTGTATTCCCTAGAAACGACAGTGACGGAAGAAGTTTCCACCATCAATACTTCAGGAAGTCATTGGTTAGTGGGGAAAATATAACCAGAAGTTGGTTGGTCTATTCCTTAAAAAACAACAGCCTTTTCTGTTTCTGTTGTACATTATTTTCCAAGAGGAAAATAAATTTAACAAGTTTGGGACTCTCGGACTGGAAGCATGCAAGCTCATTGCTCACATCACATGACAACAGTTCAGAACACCTAAATTCTATGAAAATCTGGAAAGAACTGGCAGTGAGGATGAGAAAGGGGGAGACCATTGACAAGCAGGAGATGGCACTTCTGGAGGCTGAGAAGTTGAGATGGAGAGCGGTGCTGACACGTCTCACTGCTATTGTGCATTCTCTGGCAGTTAGGAATTTGGCACTAAGGGGACATACAAAAATTGTTCTCACCATCAAATGGCAATTTTCTGAAAGAAGTTGAACTGATAGCACAATTTGATCCTATAATGCAAGAGCACATTAACCGTGTCCAAAAAGGGACCTCAGTCACACCAGCTACCTCGGCCACCACATACAAAACGAACTCATTGATTTGTCGAGCAGCAAGACCATTTCAGCAATGGTGAGCGACATCAAACAATCAAAGTTTTTTCAATAATTCTAGATTGCACTCCAGATATCAGCCACACTGAACAGTTGTCAGTTGTGATTCGGGTTGTGTCACTGGAGGGGAAGCCCATATAAAGGAACATTTCATGGGGTTTTTGGAGGCAGAGGAGTCCACTGGTCAACATTTGGCATCTCTGATTCTGAAGAGACTGGAGGAGCTAAAAGTTCCTTTCATGGACTGTAGAGGACAATCATACGACAACGGGGCCAACATGAGGGGAAAAAACAAGGGTGTTCAATCCAGGCTCCTAGAAATTAATCCCAGAGCTCTGTTTGTTCCATGTGGGGCTCATTCTCTGAATTTGCTTGTGGCCGATGCTGCTAAGGGATCTATTGATGCCACAAGTTACTTTGGCATCTTGCAGAAGCTTTACAACTTGTTTTCAGCCTCCACACAACGATGGGCCATTTTGAAAAAACATGTGAACATCACATTGAAGATGTGGTCTGATACAAGGTGGGAAAGCAAGATCAAGAGTGTGGAGCCCCTGAGATATCAGGCAGCTGCAGTGAGAGATGCACTGATCGAGGTGAGGGACCACACCAAAGACTCTGTAATAAAGGTCGAGGCTCAATCTCTGTCAGAGGAGGTTGGGTCATACCGCTCCGCCATTTGTTCAGTGGTGTGGCATGACCTGTTGTGCCAAATTCAGCATGTGAGCAAGCAGATGCAGTCTCCTAGCATGCACGTTGATGTTGCAGTAAATCTCCTAAAAAAAACAGAGAGAGGTCTCCGCAATTACAGGGCAACAGGTTTTGTGGCTGCACAAATGGCAGCCACAGATATCTGTGAACAAATGAATGTGGAGGCTGTGTTAAAACAAAAACGGCTGAGGTCCACAAAGCGGCACTTCTCCTATGAAGCATCTGATGAGCCCTTGATTGATGCTTTGAAGAAGCTGGAGGTGACATTTTTCAATGCAGTGGTTGATGCTGCAACATCAGCCATTCAGGAAAGATTTTCCACGTTGGAAATTGTGGGAGAGAAGTTTGGAGTGCTGACACATTCCAAAATCTCACATTTGAGGAGCTGACAGAACAATGTGTGAACCTTAGTACTACACTACACTTTAAGGGACAATCTGACTTGGATGGCAGAGAGCTTGCACAGGAGCTGAAGAACTTGCCTGACTTGCCATCAAAGACCATATATCCTTGCTTGAACTGCTGACATTTATCCATGAAAGGGAGCTCTCTGAAATATATCCAAATTTGTGGACTGCTCTCAGAATTGGTCTTACTCTTCCAGTCACTGTTGCTGAAGCAGAGAGGAGCTTTTCAAAGCTGAAGCTCATCAAATCCTACCTGAGGTCAACTATGTCACAGGAACGCCTTACCGGTCTGGCCATCATCAGTATAAATCATACAATTGCTGAGCAGATTTCATATGATGATTTAATTCATGACTTTGCATCAAGGAAGGTAAGAAGAGTCAGGCTTTAGATGGCAGTTGTGCTGTGGTGCAATTTATTTTGTTTCTTGTTCAAAGTGTAGCATAATAATTACCCTTCTTAAGTGTCTTATTCTATTTATGTGATAGAGCATTTGTACAATTTAGAAATTTGATTCTCTAGTTTATTTATGGCAGTTGTGCAATTTAATTTGTATTTTTCCTGTTCATAGTATCATAATTACATTCTCTTAAGTGAGTTATTCTATTTACGTGATGAAGGATTTGTAAAATTCAGAAATTTGAGTCTTTGTTTTGGTTCTGAAGTTCCAACAATTAGTCCAATAAAGTTATTTTGTGAAAGAGTTATGTCTGTCCTTTATTTTGGGGGGATTCGAATGTGTGTGTTGGCGAACAGGGGGGGGGCGCTGAAGGTGAGGTTCGCCCAGAGCGTCATGTAAGCTAGGACCGCCACTGACTGTATGTATAATTTTAATTTTGTGATGTTACAGTTCTGCACTTAATTTTTGTGATGTTACAGTTCTGCACTTAATTTTTGTGATGTTACAGTTCTGCACTTAATTTTTGTGATGTTACAGTTCTGCACTTAATTTTTGTGATGTTACAGTTCTGCACTTAATTTTTATGATGTTACAGTTCTGCACTTAATTTTTGTGATGTTACAGTTCTGCACTTAATTTTTGTGATGTTACAGTTCTGCACTTAATTTTTGTGATGTTACAGTTCTGCATTTAATTTTTGTGATGTTAATGAGTCTTATGAGTAAGTTAAATTGCTGAAATAAATTTTATAACCTACACCACAGGTTGAATTATAAATTTAGTGTTTTTAGTTAGAATAGGCCTTGAGTGTAAAGAGTAGGGTCTACTTTGTGAGGTAGGCTTCGTAATTTATTATTATTTATATGTAATGAAAAAGCCAAACATGGAATAAATTCTGTTCGGATGTCAAAATGTTTGATAAGGCGTAATTTTATTATTTTTTTGTTTGTTTTAATTCTGTTTTGTTATTTTATTCAAGGTTAAGGTTTTCACAGCAAATAACCCTTCCCCACATACGGGCCACCATATGAAAAACTATATAGAGCTATGGGTTGATTGCCTGTTACCCTCATCCGTTGGAAATGTCCAGCAGATTTCAGTGGAGAGTGAACGACAAAAGCCCTATATTTTTTCGTTAGAGAGTTATGAATATGTAGGTCTTTAAAGGACCTTTTTATATTTAATTGTTTATGGTAATTTTAGCGTCGGGATTTTAGACGCCTAATATTAGAATGAAAATGAAATTGCCTCACCTTAATTTTGATGGATCTTAGTTTGCTTCGATGCAGGGCGTTACGATCTTTTTCGGTGTAGGGCCGCCACGATGGAGTTACGCAATCAGTTAACGTCTTGTAATAAATATGGGCTGTCACAATATAGACACTTCTGGGGATAGGCCTATCCTATTTTATGTATTAATTTTATTATAAGGAATTCACTCAGAACTTGAGGGAAAAGACTAAAACACATCTTCCCTGTTTAAAGCGTTCGCTGTAACATAAACAGCCCTGAGAGCCGTTCCTTTAATATATCTTCATATTTTCGTATAAATTGCTGATTTTGTAAAGGTTGTTGACTCTTTCTCCCTTGTATTTTGCATGGGTTAGCAAATGGAAAATTTGGTTCACGTGATATAAATGAAGGTTTCTCGTGGTTATACAGACCCGACGCCTACATACGGTTTCTATGTATGTATGGCAATCATTTCATTCCCATTAGGCTATGTCGCCAATCCCGAGCCAATTTTGTATAGATATTTAATTCAATTAATTAATAATTTATATTTAATTATGAAATAAAGGTATCACATACGATACCATGTTGTGGTTTTTCCATATAAGCTACCGACAAAAGATCTGTACAAGAAGAGTATTTATAACACTTATCTGTCCGCGATTCGACCCGACTTTTTCCTTTTTTTCACACGGTTTCTGACGACACACTACCTGACCTCTCGAAGCACGGAAAAATGAACCTTATGACTGCACGTTTTCTGATTGATTTGAAAACAAACAAGGCAAGCCACGTGCAGTAGCCTTGGTTTGATCAAATAATATAGTACTGAATAACGTCAATAAATGAAATATATTCGTTAATGAATGATTAGTAGCACGAAGTAATTTAATTAAGAATGCACGGAACACTTTTTTTTTAAAACACTTCAACGAAAACCACTTATTCAATTGATAACACTTGACACTCGATAAAACACGTCTGTTCACAAGGAAAGACTGATCACATCTGAGGATGTGTGTGAGCTAGTCTTGTAAACTGTTTATGTATGTTTGTAGGTTATTTGTAGCGGTGTCGATGTTGTTGTGGGTGGATATTAGAGTGATGTCATCTGCATATGATGATAAGGTAAGCTTGTTATCTATGGGTGTTGGAATGTCATGCATGTACAAATTGAACAATGTTGGTGAGAGAACAGAGCCTTCAGGGACCCCGTTCGGAAAAAGCTTGTTCTTGGATGACTTGCCATTAAATGTGATATGTGAGTATCTTCCTGAAAGATAGTTGCTCAGCCACCTTTTGGTGTTATTGTGCATGTTTGTGTTGAGTATTTTGTTTATGAGAGGGAAGCGTGGGATAGCATCAAATGCTTTACTAATGTCTATTGTTGCTAATAGTGTACGTTGAGCTGGTCGTCTGGAATTGATGCCATCCATGATGTGCTGCGTAAGGTTAGTGAGTAATGTCGTGGTTGAGTGGTGAGGTCTGAATCCATGTTGAGTAGGCGATAGTGGTATGTGTGGGTTGGTGATTTGTAAGATTAGTCTTTCTGTAGAAATGAGAAACTTAAACAGACTGCATATTATGCTCCAGTTAGACAGGAAATTCAGAGAAGCACGGAAGCGATCGATCTGGGGGTAATATGACCGATCATGCGAAATTCGAAACACAAAATCAGATAGCGATAAATAAAGCAAAAAGAGTCGCGGGACAGGTACTAAGAACGTTCAAAAGAAGGACAGGACTAATGATTCCCCTGCTAAAAACACTGATTATACCAAAACTTGAATACTGCTCAGTTTTGACGTCCCCATATAAAAAAGAAGAAACTAATAAACTAGAAGAAACTCAGAGACATTTCACAGCAAAGACTGATGGCTGCAAAGAGCTCAACTGCTGGGAAAGACTAAACTAAATCTGTACTCCCTGGAAAGAAGAAGAGAGAGATACACCATAATCTACATATGGAAAATGATCGAAAAACTGGTACCAAACCTCAAACTAAACCCAATTACCATTCAAACAACACTAGAAAATAGGAAAGGCAGAATGTGTAGTGTTCCTAAATTAAAGGCCCGACAAGGGACTTCCTCAACACTGAAGGAAAATAGCTTGGTTGTCAAGGGGCCAAGACTTTTTAACCAGCTTCCAAAGGACCTCAGAAATGTTACAGGGGTCAAAGTTGAAGTCTTCAAGAGAAGACTAGATGCCTGGCTCAGATGCCTGGCTCAGGATGGTACCTGATGAGCTATGTACGGTGAAGAGCGCAAGAAAGCAATTCGCTCCTCCACCAAGCCAGATCTAGAGGCGGGGCCACCAGCTTGACCTTCGTGTGAAGAGAGACCAACGCACGAACAACAACGCGGTTAACAAGGTTATATAATATATATATATATATATATATATATATATATATAGAG